>JAJIZL010019794.1:478939-539693 GCA_023969395.1 Amblyomma maculatum | reverse complement strand
AATCAATCAATCAATCAATCAATCAATCAATCAATCAATCAATCAATCAATCAATCAATCAATCAATCAATCAATCAATCTTATTGTCGGGCTTCAGCGACCATCGCCATAGAAAAACAGTTAGTGGGGCGAGTTGGTGCATGATATAGAAGAAGCAGGGCATACACCTGTAGGACGTCTTTGAGCTGCGTTTGATACCCGGCTGTCCCCTCGATTCACAATCTGCCAACATGGCGCTCAGCCTCTCTCGCGCGCTCTCTCACAAAACCTCGTCTTTCTTTTCTTCGTTCTTATTGCAGATTTCTACGCGAATCTGCAACACATGATACCTAGAACAGCGGCGCAACGACAACACGAATAGAGAAACACATCACCGGCGCACACTATCAACTGTAATACAAAACGGAAGCCGGACTTCCTCTTTCACACCCAAACACAACTTCCTCCTCTGCTCCCTGCTTATGAGTTGTTGCGAGGGATGTGTGCTGTTTTTTTTTTTTTTAAGTTTGTGTCTAAGTGGCGAAAATTGTGACTGTCTTTCTTGGACAATGTGAGTGCTGGACTTGTACTCGTTGCTTGAACGCTACGTTGGATGTGAGGGTTGCTCACATTTATTGTCGGTTTACATTTATATATATTGTTATCTGCTTTCCCATGCGACTTCCGGGATTGGGACATTAATCTACCCTTTGTAACACTCGCCTAAAACTGTTCTCGGCATGACACCGCTGGCTACTCTCCCTGTTATCTGCTTTTTGGACGACACCCATTACTCCCCTTTGATCCACCGTTACCCGGTATACTGACGCCGTCACTATAATACTTACACTCGTGATGTCGTCTCCCACGCTAATGATGCTCGCCGCATTGATCGAGACAGACTTTTTGACTCCCAAGGCAACCAGCCATCCTATTATAACAGTCGCCACCGCGATGTGCACTACGCTCCAGGCTCTCTCGTTCTGCTCTGGCTCCCATCCCGCCAGGTGGTCTTATGCGAAAAACTTCTACCACGCTACACAGGCCCCTACCTTATCTTGCACCGAGTCGTCGACGCCACATACGAAATCGAACCTCTGAATCCGAAGTCTTCTGCACCACGAGCTTCCGACATTGTGCATGTGACACGACTCAAGCCGTATTATCCACGCCCTGCTTCGTTTACCTAGAACACTCCGGGATTGTGCTTCTGCGGTGGGGGTAATGTTATCTGGTGTCCCATGCTGGCATTCAGCAAGTGAAGAACGAAGCATCGGGTTGAGCGAACGAAGACGACGTTGAGGATTGAGTTGAGAAGCAGTGCCCATCGATTCCAGAGTTGTGTTGCCCACTGGTGCGTAGTTTCCAATCGTAACAATACTATTGTGTTTACATATTTGCTTGGGAAAGAAGAGGTGTACGAGTCTGATGCACTTGGGTGTATAGAGGCGGTAGTTGTGCTTGAGTGCGAAAGAGGAAGTTCGGGTTCCGTTTTGTATTACAGGTGGTAGTGTGCGCCGGTGTCGCATTTCCCCCTACATGTTGTGTTCGTTGCGCCGCTGTTCTGGGGACCATAGCCTTCTTCATTCCAGAAGAGGGCAAATACGGGCTGGTTGGTACATGCTTAACAATCGCTTAGAATTAAGGCTTCCAATGTAGAAAAGCTAGGAGGCACCTGCATCAGTAGCCCATCGATAACGTTATACCCTAAGGAATATGACTATCTGAATCAGTGACACGGTTTTTTCATGTGGTAATGTGGTTGCGCGCATCCCTTTTTTGAGTTTTTCCTACTTGTTATTTTTCCTTTATATTGCTGCCTCACAGGTAACAAAAAATCATTTGGTTTCTAGTTAGCGCATGTGTCTGTCGTTCACGTGTTTCGTCTCCCCTAGCGCTGTTTTACTCGATTCTTAAGCCTTCTTCATATATGCAAGCACTGCCTATCAAAGAGTGATCACCCACTCATAAACTAATCATTGATTGTAAGAGGGCGAACTTTGAAGAAACAAACCGCAAGCTCGAACGGCTTTATGAATATTTAAAAACTTCGTACTCTTCTCGCTGTGTTAATGCCAACATGGAATTGTATAAAAATGTGATGCTAAATCTGCAATCCTCATACATTCCGACCAATTTTATAAAAAGTGATTCAAACAGCCAATGGTTCAATAATCGTCTAAAATACTCGCTTAATAAGAAATAAGCGGTAGAACATCCGCCTCGCATGCAAGAGGACCGGGGTTAAAATCCCGGTGGCGCTCAATTCTCCACCGGATTAAAAAAAAAAAAATCCGCGTGTCGATGGAATTGCATAAACAGGTTTGGGGTGCGACCTGATGCCGGTGAGCACCTCCGGCAACGCACTCCCTCACCAGAACAGGAGTTGGCCACCCTGGTGCAGTAACTGGCCGCAGCCTCTCATGATAAGCTCCATAAAACCCCGGACTTCAGTCACCAGCGGCTGCGGAACAACTGACCACGGCGGCGGTCAGACCTGTGACGCAGCAGGGGGTGCTAAGAATACCTGGCTCCGCTGGACAGGCCGCCATTGGAAACTGACCCTAGCAACGTTTAACGCTAGAACCCTAGCTAGTGAAACTAGTTTAGCAGTGCTGTTAGAGGAACTAGAAGGTATGAAATGGGATGTCATAGGGCTTAGTGAGGTTAAGAGGCCGAATGAGGCATATACTGTACTGAAGGATGGGCATGTACTGTGTTATCGAGGTTTACCAGAGAGGCGACAACTATAGGATTACGTTTCTTTGTCAATAAGTATATAGCGCGTAATATAGATGAATTCTATAGTATTATTGAGAGGGTGGCAGACATCGCAATCAGGCTTAATAAGCGGTATAAACTGAAGGTTGAACAGGCCTAGGCACCTACAGGTAGTTATGATGACCAGGCAGTTGAAAGCTTCTACGAAGATGTAGAATCGGCAATGCGAAAAGTAAAGACGCAGTATACTGTACTAATGGGCGACTTCAATGCCAAGGTAGGGAAAAAGCAGGCAGGAGACCAGGCAGTAGGTGACCATGGCATTGGTTCTAGTAATAGCAAGGGAGAGTCACTAGTTGAGTTTGCAGAGCGCAATAACTTAAGAATCATGAATACCTTCTTCAGCAAACGGAAGAACCGGAAATGGACATGGAAAAGTCCTAACGGGGAGACTAAAAATGAAATTGACTGCATAATGCGTTCAACCCCCACCATTGTGCAAGATGTAGAGGTAATCGGGAAAGTGCGATGCAGCGACCACAGGATGGTGAGGTTCTGAATTAGCCTAAATCCGAAAAAAGGAAAGCAAGAGATTAGTAAGAAAGAAACCCATCAACGAGTTAGCGGTGAGGGGGAGGGCAGAAGAATTCAGGATATCGTTACAGAATAGATATTAAGCTCTAACTGAGGATGGCCACATTACCCTAGAGGCAATGAACAATAATTTCAGAGATATCATTACTGAGTGTGCGGTAGACGTAGGCGGTAGGATAGTTAGAGAGGATACCGGTAAGCTGTCTAAGGAGACGAAAGATTTGATTAAGAAACGCCAGAGTATGAAAGCTTCCAATCCAACAGACCAGATCGAATTGGCCGAGATATCAAAGCTAATCAATAAGCGCAAGGTGGCCGATATAAGGAAGTATAACATGGAGAAAATTGAGCATGCTGTAAAGAACGGGGGAAGCCTTAAAGCGGTAAAGAAGAAATTGGGCATAGGCAAAAACCAGATGTATGCGATAAGGGACAAGGCGGGCAACGTCCTCACTAATATGGACAAGATAGTCAAAGTAGCCGAGGAGTTCTATACAGATCTCTACAGCAGCCAAAGTAGTCAGGACCGTAACGAGATCGAGGCAGGGAAAAACAGTCAGAAGTTCCACCAGTGACGAAGGACGAGGTCAATTGAAAGCATTAGAAACTATGAAAAGGGGGAAATCAGCTGGAGAGGATCAGACAACTACAGATTTGCTAAAGGACGGGGGGGATATCGTGCTAGAAAAACTGGCCACCCTGTATATGCAGTGCCTGGTGTCATCGACGGTACCGGAACCATGGAAGAATGAAAACATTATTTTCATTTATAAGAAAGGGGACTCTAAGGACCTTAAAAATTACAGACCAATCAGCTTACTGTCTGTTACGTATAAGGTATTTACTAAGGTAATCGCTAATAGAATCAGGACAAACTTAGACTTTAATCAAGCAAACGATCAAGCATACCATCAATCAGGTGACAGAAAAATGCTCGGAATATAACCAGCCCTTATACATAGCATTCCCTGATTACGAAAACGCATTTGACTCAGTTGAAACCTCGGCGGTGATGCAGGTATTGCGAAATCAGGGGGCAGACGAGCCGTACATGAAAGTGCTGGAAGATATATATTGTGGCTGTACAGCAACCATAGTTCTGCATAAAGAAAGTAACAAAATTCCCATAAAGAAAGGTGTTAGGCAAGGAGACACAATCTCCCCAATACTATCGACAGCTTGCTTAGAGGAAGTATTCAGACTTGGAATGGGAGCACTTAGGGATAAAGGTAGATGGAGAATACCTCAGTAATCTGCGATTTGCTGATGACATTGCCTTGCTAAGCAACTCGGGGGATGAACTGCAAATAATGATTGATGACCTAGACAGAAAAAGTAGAAAGGTAGGCTTGAAAATCAATATGCAGAAGACTAAGGTAATGTTCAACAGCCTCGGGAAGGAACAGCAGTTTACATTCGGTAGCGAAATACTGGAAGTAGTAGGCGAATATGTCTACTTAGGACAGGTAGTAACCGCAGATCCGGACCATGAAAAGGAAATAACAAGAAGAATAAGATTGGGATGGAGCGCATTTGGCAAGCACTCGCAGATTATGACTAGCAGCTTACCGGTATTGCTCAAGAGGAAAGTATACAACAGTTGCATCTTGCCTGTACTCACCTATGGGGCTGAAACGTGGAGGCTAACTAAGAGAGTTCTACTCAAGTTGCGGACAACCCAGAGGGCTATAGAACGAAAAATGGTAGGAGTAACATTAAGAGATAGGAAGCGTGCAGAGTGGGTCAGAGAAATAACTCAAGTTACCGACATTCTAGTGGAAATTAAGAAGAAATGGGCATGGGCAGGACATGTAGTGCGAAGAGAGGATAACCGATGGTCGCTTAGGGTAATAAAGTGGATTCCAAGAGAAGGAAAGCATAGCAGGGGGCGGCAGAAAGTTAGGTGGGCGGATGAGGTTAAGTTCGCGGCGGTCAAGTGGATGCAGCTAGCACAGAACCGGGTTAAGTGGAGAAATATGGGAGAGGCCTTCGCCCTGCAGTGGGCATAGTCAGGCTGATGATGATGATTCATTAGTATTCTCTACCCTTAACACTGATATCTCTCTTGTTCCCGATTATCTTTCACCCCAGCGCCTGCAATAAAAATTTGCAGTGGCTTAGCTTGGTTAAGCCTGGTAATTGCGAAAGCAATAGCTATGGCTACGCCTAGGTTCAGCTGGTGGTGTAGCTGGTTGTGGTGCTTGCTGTTATGTTTATGGTTATGCAGTGATTCACTCTGGCCACGGCATATGGTTCAACTATTGTTTATTGCGGGGTGCTACCTGGTTATTCTATGTGTAACTTGTAGCCAGGCAAGGAGTGCCGTGGCTGCAACGATATACTTGGTTGTGGGTGAGGTTAAGGTAGAATGTACAACTGCCGCTCCGGTACCGGCTGCAACGGCATTCTTTACTCCAGGAGAAATGAAAGCATCCCTTGGAGACTGCGTTGTTTCCACCTGCCGCTAGGCCACCCCCTATAGTATCCAACGTTGCACCCCAGAGGTAGCTGCGGCTGCAGCCCCATAATTCTCCTTAGCTTTAGGAGCATGTGGCACAACTGCAGCTCCGCGGTTGGTAGGTACCGCCTCGCAAGCCGACGGCGCGAGTTGGGGCCCCTGTTTTTGCCGCAGATGGGATGACGTCACTCCGGCTGTAGCGCCCCTCGTGGAAGGAGCGGGAGTTAGGCCGCGGTCAGTAGCTACCGCCTCGCGCGCCGACGGCACGAGTTGGGGCCACTGTTTTTGCGGCAGATGGGATGACGTCACTCCGGCTGTAGCGCTCCCTCACGGAGGGATCGGGAGTTAGGCCGCGGCTGGTAGCTACCGTCCCGCGAGCCGACGGCGCGAGTTGGGACCCCTGTTTTTGCGGCAGATGGGATGACGTCACTCCGGCTGTAGCGCTTCCTCCCGGAGGGAGCGCTACAGGCCCGTTTTTGCGCAGCTGTGCTTGGCGCCGCGCCAAAGTTCACGCTAAAGGTCAGTGGTAGCTACTAAAGCCCCTCAATAAACTAAAAGTAGCGCCAATATGTGAAGTTTGCCGCCCGCCTCCTCTCCTGCGCTCTCCTTCGTCGTTCGACCCTCTCATTGGCCGAGCGCGGTCACGTGCGCGCGCGCGCTTTTTTTTTTTGCTGGGCGTGCAGCTTCCTCCTTTCCAGCGGGGCGGGCGGCGCGCGAGCGGCACATATCGCCGCGTGTTTTGCTGCCACGCGGACTGCTACTAAATCGTTCCCGCTGGCTATTTTTTTTTTCAAGCATGTTGCGCTCTTTGGCCGGCGGCTGATAGAAGCACGGTGGTGAAGGCGAGTTCAACCAACGCAGACATCGCGTACAAATGGTGTCACGCACTGACAGTTGAAAACGGAACCGTTTCAGCGCAAAATATAAAAAAAAACTGCTACCACGCTTCTCAAGTTTCACGGTAGCTTACAATTCAGTCCAACCTGCAAAGAAACCACACAGACTGCAGCTTCCGCAGCCTAGTTAATTTTGTTTCAAGCATGTTGCGCACTTTTGTCAACGACTGACGGACTCAAGGAGGTGAAGGCGAGTTAAATCGACGCCAAAATCGTGTACGTATGGGGACACACCATGGCAGCTGAACACGGCACCGTCTCAACGCCAAATATAAAAAAAATTACTGCTACCTCCCTCCCCAAGTTTACCGGTAGCTCACAAGTCAATCAAAGCTGCAAAGACTCCACACAGACTGCAGCTTCCGCCGCCTATAGTTAATTTGATCTGCAGCTGAAGTTGAAAATACATGGAAGACAGCTGCTGCCACACTTCTCAAGTTTACCGGCAGCTCGCAATCCAGTCAACGCTGCAAAGAAACCATACACAGACTGTTCCAAAATTGTTCCTGTCCGCCGCCTAGTTACAAATTTTATAAAGCATGCCGCTGAGTGGCCAAATGTGACGAACTACGGACACACGGAGATGACGGCGAGTTGAACCAACGCCGAAATCGCGTATATGGGGTGTATGACACTCACAGCTGAAACAATTCTGGCGGGAAATCCCTGTCAACATTCGGTAATTATGTTTCAGCAGTGAGTAATATTTTAACCTGAACACATTGGGACAAAATGCAAGGTTCTGGTGAGACCCGGCGCACGGCCGCCTCGATCGGCGCGCGCGCGGCGCTGATGGAGACGGCTGTGAAGGGCGCCTGCTCCGGAGAGCGCGCGCTAGTCGCGCACCCCGTAGGTGGAGCCACGGTCGAAATGCGAGAGGAGGAGCGGCGCCGCCGGAGGAGAAGAGAGGAGATGGCGCTACTTTTAGTTTATTGAGGGGCTTTAGTAGCTATCGCTTCGCTACTCGAAGGGCTGAAAAGGGAAAGTAGTATTGCTTTCGCAATAAAAACCAATCTTCACGGTATAACGAACTTGACTGAATCTCTCAAACTATCATCGTCAGCTGACTGCGACCAAATCAGCCCCAAAAGGTTAAAGAATACTACCGCAATATCAAGCAAAATACTATACCTGTGTCACAAACCCCCGCCTTTACGGTCAAATGAGGCGCGGGATCCGCTTTACGGTTATCCGTCGTCACTCTAGTAGGTTTGAGAACACATTTGAAAGTTAGGCCGGTCAACCCGTGAAGCACGTGTGTCGGTGTGGGATTGAGGAATAAGTTCAAATAGGTCGCTTTCTTTTTCAAACAATTGAATGTTTATCAATAGTAGTCCGAATTTTATGCTGCATAATAATAAAGTACAATAAAAAAAATAAAACGCCACGACAAGATATTGATAAAATACTAGTTAAATGACAAGAGGAAAAACTCGACAATGAACAAAACGCTGCGATAAAAAGAAGACTATAAATATAACAAAGCAAGTATTCTGGATATAATAAGTATGGGCAAAAATCACATGGAAACACAGCGTAAAATATTACTTAGTCAGGTAAAGGATAGCAAAAAGCGAAAAATAATGTTCGATTGAACAACAGATTGTGGCGAAATGGAATTCTCACGGCTTTCTTGTTTGTTGAGGCGTCGAAGGCTGGGTTGCTCGGTAGCGGTGGTAGTACAGGTGCAGAGAACGATGCATCGATCGCGGGCCCGAAGAAACACAATACGCTTCCCGGAGCGCCGCGAGAGTGACCGGGAGTCTGAATCTCCTCAGGCGCACAGGCGCGTTCTGCGGCCTGTCATTTTAAGGCCCCAATACACTCCGACGTATAACGCACGTCGGCCTCCGCGACGTTACGTCGGCGAAAAACCGAGGTCAATACTCCAACGTCATGGCGTGATGGATGTAGCGAGCGCGAGCCGACGCGGCCCAACGTCGCCGACGCGCAAAGAGAATCCCGTGTGTTTCTCGCCGACCGCGTCCGACGCGTCAGCCACGCATCCCAGCATTCTTCACGCGCAGTGAAGATGGCGGCTTGCTATGTAGACAGCGACCGCGCGCGCGTTTCAGACACTGTCGCAGAAAAGCTCCTAGAAGGTATTCGAGGGCAGCCCTGCGCCTATGATACCAAGCGAATTGACTATAGAGACATTCATAGGGGGAAAAAAAATGCCATGGGATGCAATATCAGTAGTGTGGCCGTTCCCAGCTGAGTTTTTCGCTGCAGCGCGTGTGCCATACCCGTTTTAATGCAGGGCTATAGGAGGTGTAAAAATCTATTCACACTTGCGACTCGCGAAGGACGCGCGACCGGCAGTCGCATGCGACCAGAGAGCAACTGATCTTCACACTTGCGAATGCGACTTGCGTGTTGCTTTCCACATCGTGTCTACCTTGACTGTTCACCACATAGAGTAAAGCTAACTTATGTTCGCGTCAGCTGAGCTGCTGATTGGTTTAATGGTTTGCGACCAGCAGTCGCACGGCTGGAACTCGAGCAGTGCCCGAACGGCCCGAGACTGTCGCTTTTCAACCAAAACGGTCGCGCGACCTTCGCGAGTCGCAAGTGTGAACGGGCCTTAACGATGGTGTTGTTTCACTTATCTGCAGTACATTCAGTGGAACCAGTAACTGCGGAAGCGGTTTCGCACAGAGTTATGACCGGTACACGCCGGAATCGAAGGCTGTACTCGATTTGGCCTCACGGAATGTCAGCGGCTCAACAACCAGGGAATTTGCGAAATTGATTGAACTCTACAGGAACTGCGGCTGACCGAAAAAGTGATCCTCATTACTGTGCAATCTCTAACTCTTCTGTAATTGTATAGATACTTAAATTATGATTAGTTTTCAGTAACACAGGCACTTACACAATCATCGTTCTGTCCGTAGCCGTCATCGACGCGGGCTCAGGCCGTTGCTGGGCTGGACTTCTCCACGGCTGGCTGTAAATGCTTAGTGCCATTTGAACATTCGCGACATTTTGAACATTCGCAGTAAACACATCGCATTATTGCCTTGATCACAACTGTAATTAGTGCCTCGATAGGCATGCCAGTTCCTCCCTGCAGGTACCCTGTCGTCTGCTCGAAAATGCACACCGAAAACGTACCAGCCCTCGAAGGCGTCTTGTGCGCATGCGCATGCGCGCCGCGGCACCGTGCACGCCAGCCGCGCCAGACCATACAGGCGGCAGTTTTTTGACGCGCCCGTCGTGGCCGACGTCGCCGGCTCTGCCAGTCGCGTCGAAAACGTCGGACTATATTGGGGCCTTTATACACTCGGCTTCTGCGCCACGCCCGCGTCAAGGACAGGCGGTCGCTGCCCCTGCCGGCGTGCTAAAGCTTGTCCAAAGGAGCAGCGGGGTCTCGTGAGTTTCGCTCTATATCTGAGGCAGAAACTCCCGCAACTTCCGCTGTATGATAAGTGAAAGCCCGTTATACCTAGTGGCACGGGCAGAGGCACATTATTTTATGTTTTTTTTTTGGGTAGCCTCACCATAATATATGTATAATAAGTGAGGCTGCTTGTGACAGCCTTTATTCACACAGTCGCTAGTAACGGAAGGACCTCACGATTGAAAAAAAAGTAATATCCATTTTTAAATCAGACGATATACATTAAAAGCTAACAACTGCCGAACAATTTCGCTCACCAGCGTTCTGTCCAAACTCCTGGAACACGGGATAGCATCAAATGTAATCACTCACCTTGAATCACTGAACTACTTTTATCCGCTTCAACACGCTTTCGCTGCCATTGTGCGAAACGCAACACGCCGAATTCCTTCAGTACTTGGAGGATCGCTTAGAAATTGATGCCATATTTTTCGACTTTTAAAAGGCATCTGACAGTGTTCCGCATAATCATCTATACTAGTTAAACTTGCCTCACTTGGAATCACGCAAGCATTACTCATCTGGCTTGAGCCCTTCCTGCATGGGCGTGTGCAGCTTACGTCCGCTGTCCCAGACCCCCGCCTTTACGGTCACAAGAGGCGCGGGATCCCATTTACGGTTACCCGTCGTCCCTCTATGAGGTTTAAGAACACATTTAAAAAGTTAGGTCGGTCAACCCGTGAAGTACGTGTGTCGGTGTGTGATTAAGGAACAAGCTCAAATAGTTCACTTTCTTATACAAACAATTGAATGTTTATAAATGGTCATCCGAATGACACTGCATAGCAATCGAGTGCAATGAAAATAAAAATAAAACGCTATGACAAGATATTGACAAACGACGGCTAGTTAAATGACAAGAGGAAAAACCCGACAATGAACCAAACGCTGCGATAAAAAGAAGACTATAAAGATAACAAAGCAAGTATTCTAGACCAATAAGTACGGGCAAAAGTCACAGAAAAAAAAAACAGCGAAAATATTACTAAGTTAGGTAAAGGTTAACAAAAGCGAAAATAATGTTCGATTGAACAAGTCTGTGGCGAAATGGAATTCTCACGACTTTCGTGCGAGTTGAGGCGTCGAAGGCTGAGTTCATTGGCAGTGGCGGCCGTACAGGTGAGGCGTACGATGCGTCGATCGCGGGTCCGAGGAAACACAATACGCTTTCCCGCAGCGCCGCGAGAGTGGCCCGGAAGTCTGAATCTTCCCAGAGCACACTGGCGCGGGTGTGCTGCTGTATGCGTTTTTATGCTCTCGGCTGTCTACGCCGCGCCCGCGTCAAGGACGTACGGTCGCTGCCCCATCGGCTTGTCGAATCCTTCCCTGAGGAGCAGCGGGGTCCCGTGAGTTTCGCTCTATATCTGAGGTAGAAGGTCCCGCAGCTTCCGCTGTATAATAGGTGAGGCAGCTTGTGACATGCGCCAGCTTTCATAACTCAAGCGATGCTGTGATGGCGGCTAGTTGGTTTTCTATCATCAGCCAGGCGCGCTAAACATTAACTCAAGACTGTAGTGAATCGTATTGAGCTAAAGTTTAGCGCGCCTACCTAATGATGTCGTAAGTCATCGCAAATTGACGTAATATGAGGTGTCCCTCAGGGCAATGGACTGTCCCCCTTATTATTTCTGACCTACATAAACGACCTCCCAACTATCATAAAACAAAACTTGGACTTTTCGCGGAAGCCTGTGTCATTTATAACGCTGTTAAAGGTCCTGATGACACAATCAGGCTAAAAATGACATCGCCACAGTTGTATCATGGTGTGAGCCACCCGTGAGCAAATGTGGAGAGACCACGCAGAGTGCTACGATTGCATTTTTTTCTAAATAAAAAGATGTGCCAAACAAAGTTGCTCGCGTAGGATGACAAATATATATAGGAGGATACCTAATGCACATTTCAGAAATAACCGCTTCACTGGCTGGTGGGCAATTTTCTGTAAGCGCATGGTCTCTCCACTTTTGCCCATGACTGTACATGCCGCGTAACCTCAGCAAGTGACAATTCAGGTCTTTCTCTCGTAAGCGCAGCTCTGATAACAGCACACACCATAGCAGTTCACTTCCATTACTCGAACGTCACCTTACAATATACCTTGGCGTCCACTTGACATCAACTTTGTCATGGGTTACTCACATTGAAACAATATGCTCGCAGGCTTCACGTATAATTTATGAAGAAACCTACAATCAGCACCTCTACAAATCAGACAGCTTTGATACCAGACCTATGTACGCCCAAAACTAGAATACGCTTCATCCATCTGACACGTTCACAAGCATATCTCGCTAATGAACTAGAAGTCATCCAAAATCATTCTGCGCGATTTATCATGTCACAGTACTCACGTGAAACCAAAGTCACAACTCTAAAACGTACTCTTTTCCCCCCAAGCCTTCAATTACGCCATATAGTGCCACGTCTCTGCCTCCTTCATTTTGCTTTTTACCACCCTAATAAGCCGGCACCCTCACCTAAACATCCTAAACCTAAAGGTACACTATAGCTCTGATTTTTAGTCGCACTTCAGCAATGATAACTCAATTTTTCCCGATTCAATAATAACCCCATGGAATGCTTTACCGGACGATATTGCTTCATGTAAAAATTGTGAAATTTTCAAACCTAAACCAACGAGTCACCTTCATTGTTCTATTTGATATTGCCCACTAGCCTGCTCTTATATTTATTTATTTACAAATACTGCTGTCTCTCTTGTTAGAGACATAGCAGGAGTGGGCTATGTATACAGCATTTCAATACAACATCAGGTAACATGATTAGGCAGTTCTTTCTAAAATTGGTTAGTTGGCAGTAAACGCATAGAACCATCTACGTTATTCCATAATTTAATCGTCTATGGAACAAAAGAAAACTTAAAGCAATCTAAAAATGGAGTGAAAGGAACTATGTTCAGTGGGTGAGCCTGATGAGTAACCCGTGCTGTGGGTGCGATCAATGTGATAGGCATTTCAATGTTAGTTGATCCGTATACACTTTTATGCAGCATGATTAGGCGGTCACACGTGCGACGGAACGACAGGGGCTCCAGTGATAATGCACGCGCTTGAGATGACGGTGAAAACATGCGGTAGTAGCGGCTGTAAATGAATCTGATGGCCTTTTTTTGAACGGATTCTATTTTAGTGGTGTCGTTTATGAAATGAGGCGATCACACTGATGCATACTCGAGAATAGGTCTGATAAGTGTTTTATAAGCGGTCAGCTTGCATTGTTTAGTGCCGTATTTTAGAGTGCGTTTCAGGCATCCAAGTCTTTGCAGCGCCTTGAAGCAGATATGATTATGCCAGCTGAGGTTAATCTTGAAAGTAATGCCTAGGTATTTGAATTCGTTAACGTGGCTTAATTGTGCCCCTGACTGCTATACGTGAATTTGAGAGGCTGCTTCTTGTTATTAAAGGACATTGCAACAGTTTTATTGAAATTGATGTTCATCTGCCATGTGTTACTCCAGTCTGAAAACGATGAAAAGACGTTATTGAGCACTTCTTGATCATGACGAGCCCAAATGTTAGAGTAGAGAACGCAGTCATCTGCATACAGGCGTATTTTCACTGGTGTGTCTCTGGCTACTTGAGTGACGTCATTTATATATATATATGATAAATGAGAGTGGCCTTAATACGGAGCCTTGCAGCTCCCCCGACGTGACATGAGCTGTAGAAGACGGTTTACTATTAAAAGTGACGGATCGAAATCTTAAGTGCAGGTAATCAGATATCAAGTCAATTAATTTATTACCGGGAAAAGTTGCAGCTAGTTTTAGGAGTAGTTTTTTATGGCTTACTGTGTCGAATGCTTTTGAGTAATCGATGAAGATGGCATCAAGCTGACCGCGGTCGTTTAGTGTTGAGGCTATATCATGCGAGAATTCTAATAATTGTGTTGTTGTAGAAAATCCTGCTCGAAACCCATGCTGTTGCGGGGACAGAAAGTTATTCGCCGATAAATACTGAATTATGTGCTCGAGAAGTTTGCAACAAGTGGACAACAGTGATATAGGTCTGTAGTTAGTGATTAGATGTTTGTTGCCAGATTTGAAGAGAGGAAGGACGTTTGCATGTTTCCAAACTTGCGGAACGGCTGACGTGTCGAGGGATTTATTGAATATTATCGTTAAGTAACGGGCGTTCCACTCAGAGTACCGTTTCAAAAATACGCTTGGCACTCCGTCTGCTCAAGAACTTTTAGTCGTATCAATCGATAGCAATAGGTTATGAACTCCAGCGCAGGTTATAATAAAGGAAGGAAGTTGAGGCACGGTGTTACTGACACGAAAAAAGGGGTTAATACCGTCGTCCGGACAAAATACCGACTAGAAATAATTATTGAAGGCTTCTGAAATAATCTGAGGATCAGATAAAGGAGAAGTGTCATGAGCAGTTGGAAGTACCGTTTTCCAAAACTTTCTTGGGTTTTCTGCCATGAATGTTGATAATGTTCTATTGAAATAAAATTTTTTGGCTTCGTGCAATTTGGTTTTAGTTCACTCTGAAGCTTTTGCACTAAATAGCAGCGGCTACTCTGGCTTATATTTCTGCGTTTCGGGAGTCTTTTGATGCGCCTAATGAGATGTTTAATGTCCCCGTTTTACCACGGGTGCTTCGCGTTGCGCTTTATACGCTTTTGGGGAACGAATTGTGAGATGCATTCTTCGATAATGTTGCAAAATCTGTCAACCAACTCATCAACACCGCAAATGCCACTACGGTGAAGAAACGAGTCATAAGAAGACGCTAAAACATTAACAATATAACTGTCATCAGCACGAGCAAAACTTTAACAATCTGGAAATCAGGCTTTTGGGCTCACAAGCGACACCAAACGTCAGCAGAGCACCCTTGTGATCGGAAAGGCCCTCCACAATTTGACAGTTGTAACCATTTTGTAATAACTTTTGATTAACAAAAATGAGGTCGAGAATTGAGTTCTCACGGGTAGCGCTGCCAACAACCTATGTCAAACCTAGAGACAAGACCATGTCAATAAGGGCGTCACAAACGGGCCTGTCGCGACCGTTTGGAGACAATGTATTCCAGTCAATACAAGGTGTATTGAAATCACCAACAAGGATCAATATTCTGTTTCTGTTGGTTTCGCTTTCTTCCTTTGTTTTGTTTCTTGAACTGGTGCTGATATGTTGTTTTACAATGTTATTGCCTCCGCCTTATGTAATGCTTCGGTCCTTAAAGGCTTGAATAAATGCAATGAAATGAAAATTTCCGTTCGCCCCCAACAGAAGCACACGCTTATGCGACACTCATGTTATTCGTTCATTAGTGCGCAGGATATCTACTTTCCTTTGAGTGAGCGCAACGAACTCCCTCTAATGTATTCTCTCTCATATGAATTTATGGTGAAGGCCGTATAACCTTACGTGTTTTCCCATTGTTTGCACGTGCCACTATTACAGAGTTTTCAAAATATGGGTGACAACTGTGTTTGAGGCAATGCTTGGCCAAGTTATTAGGAGCCTACAGGGAGCGACATTACGCCTGTTCTCGAAAAGCTATCATTTAGGCAGCTTCCAGTTTGTCCCACGTAGCGCTTGCCACAGGACAAAGAGATTTTATAAACTACTTCAACCGAGCGCGGGACAACAGGCGAAACATGTAAGCAAACTATACCACCTTCCCTCGCCCGCGGGCTCTCTATAGTTGACTTTTTTACGTATTCTTTTAAACTTTAAGGGAGCGGAAAGGACGACCTTCCATTCGAACCTCTGTTTAGTCTTCTCCAGCCTGTGCGAGATCCCGTGTACGTATGGCAGGACAGCAAAATGCTCCTTTCCTTCATCCTTCTTTGGCGGAAAAAGCTGGGCCCGCTTGCACAAAACAATCTTAAGACTGTCTTAGCTAAGTCCAGACTTAACTGGAGTCTAAAGAATAGGCCACTAGCATGGCCGCTTAAGACTGGAGTCAAGACTGGGCTTCAGTCCTGACTTGAATAAGTCGCTTGTATGATTACGACTCTAGTGCTGTCTTGGTTAAGACACAAGGACGCCAGGTGTCTAAGCAGAGAAATTAGGGAAATAGAGGGATGCGCTGGCACTGTCCCTGCTTTAAGATGTACACATTCCGTCAATTTTGCGTTGTGTAAAATCCGTGCCATTGCTTTTTGCGGCTTAAGATTGTGTTACGAGGAAAAATGCCCCAAGTGGTTGCTGAGGCCGTTCTGGGAAGCCACTCTGGTGAACATGAACCCGAAGCGTTCGACGTTGGGAACACGAGCCGTCTTAAATAAGCTTGGTCTTTCTAAAGACACCATTTAAGTCTGGACTTAGCTCGGACTTTATCGTGCAAGCCGGCCCTGGTTATTTGTTCTTGGGGTTTTCAAGCACTTCTAGGCAACGCCAATTACTAGCCTCTGGGAGCAGCCACTGACACCAAGCTGCTCCATTTGCAAAAATAGGTTTTATACACTTTGGGGGCGCATGGCTTTGTTAAGCTCGTTTTACAAAACACAGGAATGCCCCTCTTTTGACTTGTTTTGGTATCATCCTCATCCTCAGCCTTACTATACCCACTGCAGGACGAAGGAATCTCCCATATTCCTCCAATTAACCCAGTCCTGTGCTAGCTGCATCCACTTGACTCCTGCGAACTTCTTAACCTCATCCGTCCACCTAACTTCTGCCGCCCTCTGCTACGCTTTCCTTTCCTTGGTATCCAGTTTGTTATCCTAAGCGACCATCGGTTATCCTCTCTTCGCCCTACATGTCCTGCCCATGCCCATTTCTTCTTGATTTCCACTAGAATGTCAGTAACTTGAGTTATTTCTCTGACCCACTCTGCATGTTTCCTATCTCTTAATGTTACCCTTACCCATTTTTGTTCCATAGCCCTCTGCGTTGTCCTCAACTTAAGTAGATTCCTCTTTGTTAGCCTCCATGTTTCAGCCCCAGAGGTGAGTACAGGTAAGATGCAACGTTGTATAATTTCCTCCTGAGCGATACCGGTAAGCTGCTGGTCATAATCTGAGAGTTCTTGCCAAATGTGTGCAGATGCAAAAGGAAGGATGCCTTTTTCACCTTTAGTCTTATAAAATCAACCAATGTGGTTACTCGAGAACGCCATTCTGATATGGAGTTAGCTCTCTTAGCTGTAGGAGTATGTCATGGGTTGATAGATTTGATCGAAAACCAAACGGAGTCTTAGGGATTAGTCATTTTTTTTCCATATGATTATATAGTCGTTTGTGGATTATTTTCTCTGAGCTTCACCAAGCAGGATGTAAGCAAGATCGGTTTGAGATTCGCTATGCAGATTTCATTCCCTGGCTTCGGTATGAAATGCACCTGGGGTATTTTCCCTTCGGACCAGCATTTATTGAAGAAATCTGATGGGCTTGTTAGGCTCCGTCGAGGTTAGCCTGCACCTTTAATGTGACTCCATCTTCTCCTGGGCTTCCGTTCCTTCTCGTTTACATAACGGCCATTTGTACCACCCGGATTGTTATTTCCCGGTATATTTCGTCGTTCGGCTCTCCTTCGTGATCTTCTTGTGATGTTTATTTCGCCGATTTTAACGTAGTTTCGAGTTAGCTCTTTTATTACTTCCTTTTCACTTCCGTCGAAGCTATGTTGGGCTCTAACCAGGTTTGCCCTCAGCCCTCTCTTGCTTTTGTTGTGGTCAATGAGGCATCTTAGGAGGCTCCATGTTTTAGTTGAATTTGATCTGTCCTGAAGTGAGCCGCATTATAGGTACCATTTATCCCTGGCTAGCCCCCATGCGCATTTTTCTACTTCTTTGGTGACTTCCGCTACACGATTTTTGAGCTTCTTGTTGAGGTGCTGCTTTTCCATCTCTTCGTAAGGCTTCTTCTTTCCCCCCATAGACGTGGCAAGCGCGGATCAATTGCTGATTTTCTTGCAACATAGCGCTAAACAGACAGGGACACAGCGAGACACATGGGACGGGCGCTCGCTGTGTCCCTGTCTGTTTAGCGCTATGTTGCAACAAAACCGTCACCAACTCGCCCAAGCTTCCATCCTGGCAATTGCTGATATTCTCAGACAACAGTAGTGATTCAGGAAGCTTCAGCAGTTGCTCCATCGTGCCTAGGTTATTGGAGTCTTATCCTCAGAGCTGATCTCACTTCTGTCACCATGTATCAGTATTAGCGAACAAAAGCCGTTTATTGCTGAACGTACAGTGATCTTATAACCGAAGAGGGCGTGGCAAACAAGGCGCGTATCTTAATCTAGACAAGCACGACGAACGGTCGCGCCAGGCATGGCATATGTGCGTCATTCTGACAGAACTGAGCTGCAGTATATTTTTCGCGGCCACCAGACAAACGCCGAGAGCAGTTCTCTGACATCATGAACTCAAGTGAGGCGGTGTAAGACGCCATTGGGGCTCCGGAATAGGAGCTCCACCTAGATTTGAGGGCCTGGGTCAATAGGGCCTCGGTCCAAACACCTCCTTGTACAAAGAGTTAATAAATTTTTGTCACCACCACCACCCATTGGATTGCATGACAGTCGTGGACGCCTTGAAGGTTGAGCTTTGGACGAACAGGTTCACATGCTCCGGCCCCCTCTTTGATCTGTAAGCGGCAGGCCACATGTGACCACACATACCCACTAGGCCAATAGTTCTAACGCTGCATTGTAGAGTTCAGCCCCACGGACCGGCTTGTCGCGTCTGCATTTCAATAGTTGTGGGCTGTAAGATGCTGCGGAGGTTTGTGACATGTGCCCGTCTTTTCTATTCCCTAGGTTAATGAGGGAATGGCAACTTAGCTTTAAAGGCGTCTTTCTGTACGTGCTATGCGATATCTTCATTGAACGCGGCAGACCACTACAACGGGTAACAAAACCCGCGTCGTACAACCTCATCTACGTTCTTTGGTAAGCGCGGTGCGCAAACATTCACCTCTTTTATCTGCATATGCCCATCTTCTTCATCGCTCGCCTCTGTTCGGAGCATCACGCGCTGCTTGCCAGTCCTCGATAAAAAGACGTTTGTTAAAGCGATGGCTCAGAAGTGGCGGAGGTGCTGTTCGTATCCCCAACATTTCGCATTCGACACATCTAGTCCTCCATAAAACGTCGTTCTGGCGTTAGATTTTATATACGGCACTCCGCTATGGATGTGGGCAACGGAAGCTGTTCATCTTCGGCGTCTCCAGCTACTGCGGCGGCTTCTTTTGAGTGGACGATCACAAACCGTAAACGCGATCCTGTCTTTGCCGGCCTTCGCGGGGAAGATGTCAAAGACTGGCTCGAAAACTACATCAGGGTCAGTGCATTTAACCGCTGGTATGAAAGTCATAAAGCGATGAACGTCGACTTGTATTTGGCAGACTTCTCGAAAACCTGGTCCCTCAATCATGGCGATGATATCGGTGACTGGGTGACATTCACAGACTAGCTAAAGCAAACTTTTGCACTCTTGCTAGTCGCTCAGAGCTAGCCAATAAATAAACTCGCCACTCGTCTCCAGCAGCCAGGTGCGTCATATACGTCTTCGAGGACATTCTTGTCTTTTGCGCAGTGTCAGTACTGCTGTGCCAGAGTGTGAGCGTGTTCACCGCATATTTAAGGACATCAACACTTTCGCTTTCCACGCCTCGTTGGCGCAGAACACATCTGCTCCGTCTGAAATACCCGTAAATCTGGTCAAGCTCCAGATCTGCCGCTGTCTCCAAGATCCTAGTCTTGGCGGCACCTTTGATGATATAATATCTTGCGTTCCCTAGTACGTACTATGATACGGAAGCAGGTCTACGTGCAACCCACTCCAGCCTCTGGATCCCAGAATCTCCCTCCAGCTACCACGGATTTCCTCAGCATCATAGAAGGTGAACTGGCCACTTTCATCTACGCTGTGGTACCTGCTACGCCTCCAATTGCCTCTTACTTGCCCACCTATGCCGAGACTGCTTTGCGCCCACCCGCCCAGACTCTTCCGACTTCTCAAGCACCTGTGTGCGGCCATGTCGCTGCTGTGGCACCATATCCTCCAGTGTCTCATTATGTTGCAGCCTTTTGCCGCTCCTACTTCGTGTACTACCATTGTGGCGTACATGGCCACATTTCACGTGTTTGACGTCACCGCCAACAAGATGAGCAATTGGGTGAATGCTCCCTTCGAGCGTGCCCGTTTTTGCCAATCTGACGAATCTACCATACCCTACTAAGACTTTGTCGGCTTTCATCCCCGCCTACGGACTCCCACAATGTTTCCTTTCTCTCTCGTCCTGCTCGACGACCATCCTCTTCGCCTTTCCGCTGCACGTCATAGCTTAGCCCTGTCACAGCCCTTCACACCTAGAGCGGGAAAATGAAATATTTTCTTGAAGGATAGCTGCGCAGAGTACGAATTATGAAAATCGTATAGGCGACCATAGAATATGCTAGCAGTAATTATCGAAGGACTCTGCGTTGAGGCCCTCGTACACACTGGCGCTGTTTACATTGTAATGCAATTCATGCTCTGCTCTCGCCTGCGTGAATATACCACTCCGTACAGCGTTACGCCACCTCATGGAGCCATTGGAACTCTTATCAAACCCACCGAGCGATGCACAACACGCGTCCTCATTGATAACCAGAGGCATCACATCGAAGTTGTGCTTCCAACGTGGGTTCATCTGCTGATCGTGGGGTGGAATTCTTGTCGTCGGCATCTGCCCTCAACACAAGCCGCGAGTGTCACATCCATATTGCGGACCTTGATATAGTACCCTAATCTCAGTGTTCACCACCACTTATGTTCAGATTAGTTTTTTCTTTGCCCCCTGGATGTGTACAGCATCGAACCAGGCTCTTGGCGGCGACGCCTTACTTAATGCCGCTCCATGTTGGACCTCTGATGACCTAGCTCTTGCCTCAACTAATTCATGCATGATTGTGCAGTAGTTGCGGCACTGAATACAACTGGTCAGCTATTTTTACGAAGAGATGACCGTGGAATTGGTGGGCGACGCGTAGTTGACACGGAGAGACGAAGGACGACGACAAACTCGAAGCAGTAGGATAAACTTGGCCTTTATATAAAGGTAACAAGAAAACAATGCGGCGACAGCTAGGTGGCTACACCTGTACAAGATGGACTTGCTCGAAACTAAACGCAGCTCCACAAGCTACTCTAAACTGTACCTGAGCTCACAGCTCCCATATCATGTCTTCAATAAACCGGGTTCTGCCTGCGTCCGCCTTCAAAGCCTCATCCAGAACTCAACATCCAGACAAGATACGGTCCTAAATATTCATACCCGAATATTCTAGAAGCGGGTGGCGGCGCTGAGAGGGTGTTCGCAATGAAAGAGGATGGCCGCAGTCACGCAGCGGAACGCACATTGCCGGCTGCGCCGCCCGTACTGGAAAGTTCTCGCAGTTTCTGCTGAAGTCTGGTGCTAGGCAGCCTGGCTCCAGTGTTGATAGGGGTGAGCATTCCTGGCGCCACGCTCGAGAGTGCGTGATCGGCCGTGGTTCCTTCGGCGAGCTTCTCGATCGTTCCAGTTGCGCCACGTTCCACGACGGGTGCTCCGAAATCTTTCTAAAAAGGCCACCGCGGCCTTACGCCAGCCTTCATGTGTGCACAGAAAACCATTCTCTTCGTACTCATCAGTGTCACCATTCTCGGTTACACTGCCTACTAGTAATACCACTGCCACTACTAACATTCACCGTGAAAGGAGAACAGCATGGGAAAAGCGGAATACCGTCTCCACAGAATAGTTACTGAAAAAGCTGCACCGCATGGACTGAGCGGCGAATCACGTAACTGCAAGGTGGTAACCAGTTATAAGAGCCATCAAGAGGGTGGTTACCGAGTCTAGGAATACGCTTGTAGCATGGCGACGGCGGTGTAATGTAAGCTTTTAAAGTGGTTACCACGGGATTCGGACGTTGCTTCTTATTGCAAAACGCGGGGACGGAGAGACCGGATGTGTGCATAAACAGAATGCGTTCACAGCGGGGGCCATCTGGTGGGTCGTTACTGTGCTACAAGGAGTGTATGGAGACACCGTTAAATTGCGCAGTATGGGATGATTGCCGAAAAGCGCTAGTCCTCGCGCATGGCTTCTACAGGTACGCCATTTTGTTGCAGTTCAGTTCAGTTCAGTCGTGTCCGACTCTTCGTGACCCTATGGACCATATCACGCCATGGTTTCCGGTCTCTCACTATCTCATTTTGTTGCAGATTTGGTTTATTGTTAGAGTAACGCTGGTAGTGTTGGCGTTGAAATCATTGGCTATGTCGCATTGTTTACTATGTGTACATACATGTGTCCTGCTGGTCCGAATAAACAGTTGGGGCAGTACGCTTGAGTGACGACGCCTGCACAGCTTAGGTTTTGCAGATGTATTTTTCAAAGCAATGCACAGGAACATTTGATAGAAAAGCAGGCGATACCTGTTGGCAATGCCATAATAATGGCGCAAGCGTCCGTTTTGTGTGCAAGCCCGCACATATGTTCTGGCGTAGATTCCAAGAGACACACATTTTGTTAGTGTTTTTTTATTCATTATTGATAAATCTTTGTTTTTATTGTGAAATGTATATATCGAAAATTACTTGGACTTGGCCCGTACTCAAATGTAGCTTTCGCAGCCACCTCCAGCGCATGACCACTGCAGCAGATGCGCCTCTCCCGGAGCCAGTCTCCATCACGGCCAGGTCGGCTGCACTGCAGTGACACATGCGTAAGAGCAAGAAAAAGCATGTCACTTGAATGAAAGGTGACAGAGCATGGCGTCGTAGCGACGGCGTTTTGTAACCTACTGTTCTAGCAGAGTCAACTTTACGTATATACATTAAGGAGGAGAACTGAATTCCAATATCTCTAACCGCCAGTTATAATACTTACTTCGTGCATCTTCGGCCGATGTCCACCCTCCACACACTTCACTGACTACCTCTAGTCTCGCAGTCCTACTTTATAAAGCTGTGCACAACACCATACCCTCAATTGTAATCAACAGGGAGGTCCTCACCAATAATAATCAAACAAGATTTGCTAAGGACAACAATTTTCTATTACCAACCGTTCGAACAAACTACGGCAAGCACACGGCTCTTTTTGCTTCTTTACAAATTTGGAATAACTTCCCTTCTCATGTCAAGCAATCCCCATATCTGTCCGGTTTCAAACAACTGTTATCCGTATTATCACAATAGTGTCACATAACTTTCAAACAAGTGTTTTCTTTATATACACACCGCTTTGTTCACATTCAATTCATGAGTGTTTTCATATGCCCGTTGGGAAGATGTATCACTGTGTATATAATTTTCAAATACTTTATTTTTACAATACCGGCCGCGCATGAAATTTTTGAGCTTGTATTGAATTCCTACTTTTTCTTGTTTTTACCATATTATGTTCGCCGGCTTTGCCTCTTTTGACTGCTTTTGCTGTACCAATAATATTTTTCATAAGTTTATACATCCATCCATAGGAGGCCCCGATACAGGCTTGAGCTCTGGGACCTCCTTCTGTATTATTTATGTAATACCTGTTTTCATGAATAAACAAACTTTTTTCAAAAAAAAACAAACAAAAGGTATTCACTAGCGGATTTCACCGCGGGCGCTTCCTGACGGTCATCGCCCGTTCCAGAACGTTCACTCGCGAGGCTTTAAATGATTCATAAGGGCACCGATAATTTATTTTAAAATGAGGGTCGGCGAATAATTGGTTTATCAACGTTACCGACAGGCAGCCCGACAGTTGAGCGGGTGAGTTCCGAGCAACGGAAATGCGAGATAGCATTGCTCATGACGCGTAAGCTGCCGAAGCTAGGAAAAGAGGGTCAGTATAGCTAGCACGGAAACTAGGCTTACATTAAAAGTATCGAACATCACGAAGGGAAGGCGTAAAAGTTCATCTGAGTCTTCTTATGCGCCGAAATACAAAAGCATTGCTAGTTCGGTGCCTAGTTTCGCAATGAGTTATGTGTTCTTTTGCTCAATGCCGTTGTTTAATTGTCATTTCTATTGGTCACATTCAGATGAAGTGAAATTCTAGAGATCAAGGGACTATAGTTTCCTATATTTTGGGAGTTGCTCACACAAATTGAAAAGTTACCATTGAGTTGCTCATACTGAAATTACGGTAGACACCAATTTTGGTCAGCTTCTAAGCAGGTAGAATGTCGGGGATATAAAGAGGCCAAATTTCTGGCGTAGC
The DNA here is from genome assembly GCA_023969395.1 of Amblyomma maculatum. Taxonomy (NCBI): domain Eukaryota; kingdom Metazoa; phylum Arthropoda; class Arachnida; order Ixodida; family Ixodidae; genus Amblyomma; species Amblyomma maculatum. The sequence continues at coordinate 515,470 of JAJIZL010019794.1, read as the reverse complement.
CCGCTACTTATTGTGGTGACCATTGAATTAGGTTAGATACCTGCATTGGTCAAATTTTGAGGAGGTAGAATTTCGGTTATCGAGGAGGAGAAAGCCAAATTTTGGCGATGGCCCAATGCCATTTGGCTGGGTGGTTTATGGGCCTTTCTTCATTTTGAAGGTAGTGAAAAAAACGAGGACCAAGCAGTAGAAGGACACAACACGAGCGCTGGTTTATGAGGTTTAAAGTCCTAAAGCGACTCGGGCTATGAGAGACGCCGCAGTGGAGGACTCCGAAAATTTCGACCACCAGGGGTTCTTTAACTTGCATTGATATCGCACGGCACACGGTCGTGTTGCTTTTCGCGTCCATCGAAAAGCGGCCGCCGTAGCCGGGATTCCATCCCGCTTCCTTGGGAACAGTAGTCGAGCGCTCTAACCACTGCACCACCAAAGCGGGGCAGATGCCATTAGGAGGTCGCCAGTGAATTGGCCATATTGAAATTAGGTTCATCATTTTGGGCAAATTTTGTCAACGGCAAATTATTGTGATTCGGGAGGCCAAATTTGAAGGTGGCCTATTAAAACTTTAAAATCACCATCGAGTTTCCTATACTCTAAATACAGTGGTTATTAAATTTCGTTATATTATGTTGATTATGCATGTCAATAATTATGAACACCTCGCGCGATCATGCTCTGATGGCAGTCACTGTTCACACACTCTGTCGACGCACTTAAGTTACGTAGGCCACCTATGATCCAAGATATGTTTTCGCATTAAAAAAAAAGGCGATATCTTGAAGAATTCCGTACAATAGAATGAAGCTAATTAAGGTCATCTAAGAGAGAACCGGTGGAAATGCAGCTGTCAGCGGCGTTTCTTTTCTCTGTTCATGCAAATTTTAGTGAAAATGTACTAATTCAGGCACTCTCTCGTCCATTTGTTTCTTTGATGCCCCCACGTCTGGTTCTCTAAAAACTGTGACACTAGCCGTTGCCACCGCGCTGGTTACTATAGGAAGTGTGACCCCAGACATATTCGAGCCATCGATGCAGCGAGTGGAAACGACGGCTACACACCGGATACTTTCGTAACAGGTCTCCTTTCCTATTGTTTCTTGTGCGCCGTTTGCTTGCACGGCATCAGTTAACGGGCCATCGTGTTGCGCGGCATTTCCTTCTAGTGTAATAAAATTGCGATGCAAGAACTTCTGTACCTGCAATTGTATTCCATGAAATAAGGGTGTTAGGATATTGCCCATGTATGTACCAGTTTTTCAGTGCTATGCTGCTAAATAAAAGCTCTCAAGCGGAGTCTATAGATCCCGGAGATGTGACCATACGATGAGAACTCAACAGAAAACTTGAGAGGCCGAAGATGAGACTAGCTGCCGAAACCCATAAAAGCGGGATGCGAGGCCGACCATAATCGTAAGCGTGTTGAACCGCCACCATAAGGACAAGCAAGGTCTTGGAGTACCTTTCTGACATCAGTGCCACGTCACGGCAAGATGCCTGCTATTCGACAATCGGCGTAACTGCTGCCGAAATGGATGCTGCGTTCGCAAAGTGTGTGCCTCCACAACACACGCTATATACAACGGACGCAGGGAACAGGCATCGTTTTTGCAGCGCGTAGCCGGACAAGGACAAAGCACGGAGGAGCAAGTACGAAACACAGTACTCCTTGTTGTCCTGGTACGGCTACGCGCTGCATACACGATGGAAAACCAAGTAGCCCGTCACCTTGTCCTCTTCAGGGGGCAGGCGCCTGTTCAAGGGTATGCAAGCTAGCTTTCGTCAGACTACAGGGCAAACGAACGCACGATGGACGCTGAACGAGATGTTCATCAGTTCCTTCCCTTCTTTTTCACTGCCTTCCATTAGAATGCTGCGTGCGATAATTTGGTACCTGTTGCGCGCTTTGCACCTTATGACAGCACGCTGCAGGCTGTCATTTATTAATAATTATATTTTATTAACGATGCGCAAATATTGGTGCGCACACTTCCTGACACCATTAGAGTGTGTGTGGATGTGTGTGGATGTGGGGGGGGGGGGGGGGTAGGTAGCTGTTCCGATCTCAAAGGAGATGCCCTCGAATTGCGTGGCAAGCTCAGCCGGAACTCACCTACCTGTAGTTACATAAGGGGATGGCGGTTTGGTGCCAAGCTTTCGCCGGTTTAAGCCAGAGCAAGGGTCGGAGTCAGAATTAACAAGCAAAACAAACTATAAGACAGGAGACGGTACAGAGAAATCTATACTAACGCTTAAAATACACAGATTAGAGCTTCACACCAAGGCAATGCAAAGCATGCAACTAAAGAGGCTTTAAATAAACACAGAGGCTTCACATCAATGAACAACGCATGAGAGACTTGGAACAAATAAACAAATTGTTCAGCGAGCGTTATCGCAGACCGATGCCTGGAGACTCACGATGTGGCCGCCCTGTAGACGTACGCTACTCCCTCGCGGATCAGGGGGCTTGCCGAGCAGCGGGTTGGACCTAGGAGCTGAGCGGTAGCAGTTGTACTGCAACACTCGCTCTAACACTAGTTATCTTGCCGAAGCGGTGCGACCTCAATTAATAGGACGCGCCGCGTCTGTCGGTCACAACGCGCCAAGGCAGACGCGCACATAACTTCCACTGTAACTTCCACTGATCAAGCGTCCTCTTCTCTCCCCGTCGAGATGCACGTCGTCATTGGTCAGCTTCGGCCAAGCCTTATGAAGACATCCATTGCTTCTCCGGCCGGGTGAGTCATCGTCGTACGCCGATGCACGCAAGGCTACGCGCTCTCCTCACGCGGAAAAGGAGACATTTCTCCTATCTTCTGGAACCCTCGACGCGACGCCACGCGCCCGCTTCCTTTGTTCTGCGCTGATTCAATGAAAGTGTGCTCTGACTTCGTGACACCGGGACAACAGAGCAGTTTTTAATCCTTGCTTGTTTTCTGCGTTTGGTTTCTGGCGGCTTGGATGCTCTGAGAAGTTTTCCTGAAGAATTCAGCTGTGCGGTTGTTTCGTTGATGTCCATGCTGGTTGGCTACAAGTGCTGAAGACGTGTGTGCAGTAGTCATGTTCTTGTAGTAGACAGAACAAGCCTAGTGCTGTGTCTTTGGCTTTCGGGGCAATTACATACTTGGACTACGTTTACGTCTTGAAATGTTACCAGGATGAGCACAGACTCACAAGGCGGCGCGTCGTTCTCAGAGAGGATTTCTTCGCTTCATTGAATTTGCAACGTGAGATATCCCTGCTTTTAGATTTTTCGCTTGGTGGAGACAGAGAAACAATGTGCACATTACTTGCTAGGCGTATTTTATCAGCTGCATTGTAGCATCCCGGACGAACCGTTTCTGGAGCATTTCAGCGTGCTTTTTTATTCATAGGCCGAAAAAAAAAATTATTCTAGCCCTACGAACTTTACTTGGGTGAAGGTGTCATCATACGTGAGAATTATTTGGATAAATGACGACCTTTGAAAATTGCTTGCCTGTGAGGATGGCGACACATTCAAATTTGTTTCTGTGCACATTCTTTGGTACAGCATAAAAATTCTGCTACAACACTTTTGTGCCGGGACAGCGAAAAAGTTGTTGGTGACAAGAAGTTCTAAGGAAAATAAAAAAGCTAAAACCCTCAACAGGGAATAAATGGTGTTTTATTACAGTTGATAGGTTGCACAATACAAAACTTTGATGCCAGTGCGAGAGTACTGCTTCTCGCTGAGAATGTCACAAAGTTATTTTGCTGTGTTTAGTGATACTGCAAAATATTCGAGAGTTCAATTCACCATTAACCAAAACAAAAAAAATTGTTCCCCAACAATAATTGGAAATAAGCGGACCTTATTCTCTCTTATTCAAACTGTATTCAGTGTTTTCAAAATAATGTAAAATATGTCATTCCTAATGAAGCAAAATATAATGTACTCCATTGTGATTTAACGCAATCTATCGTTCTTTTTACCTAATATTCTCTGGTGCATTCTTAATTAAATTAAATGTACCCGTATTCAACCTTAATCTGCGCTGCTACAACTTATTACCCTTCATCAAACTCGGTTTAAACCAATCATCTTGATTCATCCTCAATTGAACTAAATGCAATGTTACCCACCCCCAAATCGCCTGCCGGGTTTCCGCTACAGTATTCTAGTGATGTTAGGGCTTCGTAAAACAATCTAATAAAATTCTAGCTTAAAACCATTGCTTTACTTGGAGGTATAAGCTCCGGCGAAAATTCTTTCGAAGGCACACCTTCGCCTGCTGGCCTCGGTGGATGACGACACGGCGGGAGCGCTGCGCTGTGTCTAGGTGGTGCTGGTTGAAAGCGCAGTTCAGCCGGAACGCTTTACCTCTTTCGCGCGACACTGGTCAAACCATGCGCAAATCTGCCTAATTTATTTTTTCATCTAGATGTAGTCACATCCTCACACAACCAAGGTGGTTCAGGTACTACCACACAATGATGGGGGAGGGGGTGCTGGGATCTGTGATTGGACTTTCGTAGTAACACGCTTTCTCTCCATGTCTTCACAACTGTCTCTACCAATAATCTTTCTCACTGCGGCGGGGTTTAGGCGTAGTAGGAAAGTCGGATTCCAAAATGTACGGTTGGGTGAGGGGGCGATTTCAAAATTTCCTTTGAGAGTGGAGTTCTTGGATAAGCCCTTCGTTGTCGCGGTACTTCTTTCCGTGCGTATTTTAGAGGAGTTGCTCTAGTTCATCTCAATGGCACCACGGCACCATGATATTTGCGTGACATGTTGTTCACTAGAAAGGATGAAAACACAATGATATGTTTATTTACATGCAAGATGAATGTGTGGATGCTAGGTTTTGGAATCGCGATGTGAGGTTTCCTTGAGGTTTCTTCGTATTATTATTCTACTATCAAAAAGCAGTATTCTTTGTTGATACACATGATTAGGGAATCCTGGAATATACTATAATTGCCACACCGCTGTCCATCTTCTGGCCCCGCCAAGTGGCCGAACCATGTCTTGGCACGCGGCTAAGCGTCATCTTCGTCTCCCGAGCTTCGATTCATTAAAAGGGTGAGCTCGGTTGTTTTGCGGTTTTCTATACATTTGTTGGTGACATTTGGGGGATTGTGCAGGGTAAAATCCCATGTACGTCGCCCCCGAAGACGTCAGTGACACTGCTCAACGATGCGCAGATGCCACTCTCGTCCACAAAACGAGCCATCACCTCCGAGGCCTTCAACCCGAGTTTGAACCACTGACCACACCTCTGCGAGCTATGACGGGCAGCCAGAGATGTCAGTATACCAGCAACGCCCCACCGTTCGTCCTTCTCGCACCTCGATCACCGCCAACATTTCACGGTAACCGGTTCGAGGATGTGGAGGACTGGTTGGCCAGTTTTGACCGTGTAGCCGCGTTAAACCAATGGGACCACGAGCGGAAGCTAATGAATGTCTATTTCGCGCTGCAAGATTCAGCCAAGACGTGGTTCGAGAACCACGAGGCACCCTTTGTCAACTGGGCAGCCTTTCGCCGTGAGTTAATTGCTTGCAACATTTAGCTCGAGTGCGCGCAAAGAAAACACAGAGATTGCAATTCATTCGAGGTAACTGCAGTCCAATGAGAGCGCGGCCATGTTTGTCGAGGACATGACGCGACTTTTTAATCGGGCCGACCCTACCATGCCTGAGGCAACGAAAGTACGGTACCTATTGCGCGGGGTGAAGGAACAGTTGTTCGCTGGCCTCATTCGCGACCCTCCAAAAACTGTCGCAGATTTCGCGAGAGAAGCTGCTAGCATGGAACGTTCAGTGCAGGAACGGAGTACCCAATACGGCCGTCAGGCAAGCGTAGCGGCCACACCCTACTGCGCGTCCGTGCCAGCAGCCATGGATGAAGCATTGCGGGAGCTTGTGAGGAGCATCGTACGCGAAGAGCAGCAGAACCTCCACTTGGATGCTCCACCTGCAATGAATTCTACCCGGGACGTCATCCGTGATGAAATCCGGCGAGCGGTGCAGTCACCACCAGCACCACTACCGGAGCCATGCATCATGACTTATAGTGATGTCCTACGTCGACCTGCCCCTGAGCCATATCCAGGCCGCACCGTTGCCAGAGCACCGTCTCGCTACCTGCGCCCCGCCGAGCCGCAACAAGACCAGCGTCCCGCTATCAGCAAGGCGCACTTGTGGCGCACGCCCAACAGACGGCCGCTCTGTTATCACTGCGGCGAGCCTGGCCATATTCTTCGCAACTGCCCATACCGGAGAATAGGTTTAAGAGGATTTCCACCAAACGCGCCTCCACTCCTCCATGGTGAAAGACCACAACAAATTGAGCAATACCTGGCTGCTAATGAAATGCACCTCACGTCACCGCAACGGCAGTCGCGATCGTCATCTCCGAGGCGTTTTGATTCACCCAGTCGATACTCCTCCTCTTGGCAATTCAGAGGCAAGTCCCCTCGCCGGGAAAACTAAACACGGTGAGCTCCGGGAGTGAGGCCGCTGCTACAGCTCAGATTAAACAGCCTCCGCCCGACGATTTGACGTGACGGCCCGAGCGGCGACGACCCGACCCGACGAACTTTCCGACGTGCTGCGAACGCATTGTTTCCGGAGAAATGTTGTAACGGCCGACAGTTCTGATGTGACCGCACTTGTAGATATCGGCGCCGATTTGTCCGTCATGAGAAGCCAGCTAGCCACTGTACTCCGTAAGGTTCTAACGCCTTGGTCTGGGCCAATTTGATGCGCAACACTGGTGGCTATGTGATGACGCCGATTGGCATGTGCACTTGCCGCATAGAGATCTGCGGTTTTACTTTCACCGGCACCTTTGCCGTATTACAAGAGTGCTGCAAAGATATGATTCTCGCAATGGATTTTCTTCAAGAGTATGGCGCTGTTATAGACCTTCGGTAGCAGCTCATGGTATCGTTTTCAACCAACCGAGCCGTTGATCACAACGCGGACTTCCGGAAAACAATGTTGCGCGTCTGTGACGACCACATAACGATCCCTCCGCGTGCGAGCACGTTCGTCACAATCGAATATGATCAAAGCACCGGCACGCGTGGCATTGCTGAAGGTGACAGGTCACTGCTTCTCACTCGACAAGTTTGTATAGCTCGGGGCCTTGTCGAACTCGTTTGTGGCAAGCCGAAGTGCTAGCGACAAACTTGACGTGTGAACCCCAACATTTGACGGCGAACATGACAGTGGCCTATTTTGAAGAACTTGGAGATTGTACAGGCCAGTGCGCTTTATCCAACACGTCAGATCTCGACAATGCGACGTCTACAGCCATTCATACCGATGTTAACCCACACCTCATGCAAAGTCAGAAACGCTACATAGAGAATATTGTCAATTCGTTCCGCGATTGTTTTGCATCAACCTCAAAGGTCCGACAGACACCACTAACGAAGCACCGAATTATAGTGTCGACGACCAACGTCCAATGTGCCAGCTAGCGTCCTTACCAGGTGTCTTCAAAAGAATGTGACGCCATCAGCCGCCAAGTAACAGAGCTACTCCAGGACGACGTTATCCAACCATCAACGAGCCCCTAGCTTCTTCTTTTGAACATCTCAAACATGACCAGGTGCAGCAGTCTTTCCGCCTGAGCAAAGCACAAAGAAACTAGCCGACACGATAAATGCCTGTTTGCGTTAAACACCACATCTAGAAGGCACTTCACAAGAGTACTCACTTCTGTATTAGAGAATAAAAACCAGCCAACGGACGAGGACGAAGGAAGACGATGTACACACGGAAGCTGGAAACTGTTGCAATAATAGGCTCTTCCTTCGTCCTCGTCCCTTGGCTGGTTTTTATTCTCTAAGACTATGTACCAACTGACCCAGATTTCAACCCTCCTTCACTTCTGTAACAGATATGCACGTGAAACGCAACATATTTCCCGACGGTAAACAATCGAAGAAGCACATTCATCATTCGCCGAAACGTGGTCGAAACGGACCCCACCATGCTAACGGCGATATTGTGAAATTTGAAAAGTAAGAGCGTGGGTAGCTACCGGCGGCCTCCTGGCGGTGAAATTTTGTTCAGTTTCATTTTTTGGAAACACTTGTGTGTAGTTTTAATTTTAGCGTTATTTGTGGTGATTTATTAAGGTGTTAGGTTATATAAGCAGCGCCACTTGTGTATGAAAGGCTACGAAGTTACGCAGCCCCACCCCCAGCATGTTAAGTGATGTCTGTTATGTTCGGAGCGTCGGAGCCCCGTGAGCGAGGAACCTCTCGATTCGGTTGCTGGGTAGAGATTACTTTATTGTGCCTTGGGAGAAAGGGAAGAAAAGGAAAGAGAGAAGCGCGAGCACCTGTAAAGAAGGCATTGCTTCTCGTGCCCTGGTCGCGCACATGGTCCCAGGACGGTCTAGTTCTGAGGCAACGCACGGCTCGGGTTACGTCCGCCCGTCGTCGTCGGCGCAGGCAGGGGTACCCCCGCTGGTCTCTCCGAAGCGGCCGGCTCGCAGGTGCAAGGAGGCATTGCAAATGGAGCGGCCGTGCGTCCGTTTGCTTGGAGGCGGTGTGGCAGTGCGTCGGTTCGCGTACACAATATCCTTGCCCGTAACACCCTAAAGCATATTGTCCAACCATAACACCCCTTCGCTACGCAAGAAGTAAATTGCAATGGCACAAACACCCAAGACTCAGGGTGTAAGCGTGTTTTGAATGAAACAAATGTCCAAAAAGTTGTTTTTGTTTTTATAGTGTATGCTAAACAGAGATGAAAACATAGTAAAGAATATACATTCACTTAGCGAAGTATACTTTCCCTCATTTGAGCAAGTCAATGTATTTCCACATTAGCTCCTATACAAAAATACTGTTGTGTTTTCCAAGAACAAAACTTCTTGCGTAATCTCAAATGAAAGTCTGTTGCGGATCTCATGTTAAAACACATAAAAGTTGTTTCTTAGGGAACATCCTACATATGCTAAACAGAAATGAAAACATGGGGCTCTGAAAGTGTGCAGTTAACAAGGAAAGAATATACATTCACTTAGTGATGTATACTTTTCCTCATTTGAGAAAGTTAATGTTTTTCCACATTAGCTCCTACAGAAAAATACTGTTGCGTTTTCCAAGCGCAAAACTTCTTGTGTAATCTCAAAAGAGTCTGTTGCGGATCTGATGTTAAAACACATCTAATCTTGAGTCTCCTTTGAGTGGTTGATGACTCATCAAAAACACATTGCGTGCGTAACAGAAATTCAATATTTATTTTTGTAAGGGCTGGGCTTCGCCTGTTGTCCTCGTCACGAAGAAGGATGGAACCTTGAGGTTCTGCGTCGATTACAGATGCCTCAACAACGTCACGAAAAAGCATGTGTACCCCCTGCCGCACATTGACGACTTCCTCGATCGCCTTCTTCATGCCACTTACTTTTCGTCACTTGATCTCCGCAGTGGATATTGGCAAATAGAGGTCGATGAGCGAGATCGTGAGAAGACCGCGTTTATTACGCCGGACGGTTTGTATGAATTTAAAGTGCTCCCTTTTGGCCTGTGCTCGGCGCCTGTCACATTTCAGCGAATGATGGATACCGTACGTACTCTCTGGCCTCAAGTGGCAGTCATGCATCGTATATCTCGACGACGTTGTGATTTACTCGGACACGTTCGACGAGCACCTGAAACGTTTGCGCGGTGTTTTCGAGGCCATTCGACCTGCCAGTCTTTCTCTAAAACCCGAAAAATGCCACTTTGCTTTCAATGAGCTGAAATTTCTCGGCCACATTGTCAGCTCTCGAGGTGTTAGCCCAGACCCAGAAAAGACGGCCGCTGTAGCTTCATTCCCCAAACCAACGGATAAACGAAGCTTGAGTCCATTTCTCGGCCCCGGCCTCTGCGCGTACTATCGTCGCTTTGTCCACACTTTTTTCAACATAGCGGAGCCTCTGACCCGCCTGACAAAAGACGCTGAACCGTTCTTTTGGGGCCCCGACCAGGAAAAAGCCTCCAACGTACGCCTATACTTGGCCACTTCGACGAAGAGGCCGACACGGAATTGTACACGAATGCCAGTAACGTTGGCCTCGGTGCCGTCCTTGTTCAGCGGCAGGACGGTGCGGAACGCGTCATTGCTTACGCCAGTCGCACTTTGTCCCGTTTGAAGTTAATTATTAAACTACGGAAAAGGAGTGCCTCGCTGTTGTGTGAGCAGTCATGAAATTTCGTCCGTACTTGTACGGCCGCCCGTTTCGTGTCGTGAGCAACCATCACTCGCTGTGTTGGCTGGCAAACCTGAAAGATCCATCGGGTCGGCTTGCTCGATGGAGCCACCGGTTGCAAGAATTTGACGTTACAATCGTGCACAAGTCCGGCCAGAAACACAGTGATGCTGACTGTCTGTCCGGTGCCCCTATCCCCTGCCACACAGACGGCTCCGACGACGATTCCGCTTTCCTCGGTGTTATCACGACGCCTACCTTAGCCCGAAAGCAGCGGGCCGACTCTGAACTTCTACCCCTCATCGAATACCTCGCAGGAACCGTGTCATTTCCTCCTCAGCTCTTCAGGCGCGGACTGTCGTCATTTTGCTTGCGCAATGGTGTGGTCTACAAGAACTACGGTCCAACAGACACTGCTTATCTGCTTGTAGTACCCTCAACGCTTCATGAAGTTCTTCGTGCGTGCCACGACGACCTTTCTTCCGGCCATCTCGGTTTTTCTCGCAGATTGGCACGGATACCATAGAGAAAGAGATTGGTAAAGAACGGACACTCCCATAGGGCCCAGCGGCCCATTTGACTGTAGTGCACCAAGCGGCGGCAACTACTTCCGGTCCTGTTGAAAAGCGCGTGATTTGAGCGCTAGCATGCGCTGCGCCCTTCCCTGCCCTTTTGGAGCATTATTTTGGTTTTACACGGACTGCTAGTGTTTCTATGCATGTTCAGCATGCATAACAACATGAAAAATAGATTCCCAGTTCTCTAAACTGGCCATCAACGCAGCTGCGCCACAGCCTTTGCAAAACAGTATTGCAGAAAAGACGCCAAGTGCTTTGTGAAATGAACATTTATTTTGCTGCATATAAAACACACAAGAGACGCAACAGATGTAGACGGATGCATTGACAAAACTTAGCACACATTAGGCCATGTGCGAAATACAGAATAAAAATATACAAACAAATACAGAAACAGCACTTAGGTATAGACAAAAAATAGCATAACGTTGATTTCCGAATTATGGCAAATGATATGTAACAAAACAGTCATTATACATAAACTACACAGTCCCAGTCGCGGCTACCTTAGCAAGGGTAACTTGTATTGTTCAGGGCAGAGAGAAGTACTGACGCTTGGGGGAAGGCCACACCGTTCACTCGTCGCATCTGCCGTGTTTCGGCTGCAGTCCGTGGGTCCATTCAGTGCTGTTGGAAAAGGAATTAACATGATGCCGAAGGTTGCAATAAAATATAAGGCCACTGCATCGCGCACACATCTGTGCATGTGGGTGCGTACGGAAGACTTGGTAAGCAGCAGTTAAGCGCAGACCACCGTGCTGAGCTAAACTGCCCGAAATTCCTCGCAGTTTGACAAGAATGAAACATTTCACACCTTGCGGTTGCCCTGTTAAACGCGACACCACGCAAAACTAGCCGTTCGCAAAATCGCCATGTCACGTCACCGCGGCGGTCAGCACGCCTTGTCATGCCTGTTATCTTGCCTTTCACGCGCGACTTTGTGAAGCGCAGTCGCCGCCCTACTGAGCTAAACTGCCTGAAATCTGCGCAGTTTGACAAGAAAGTCAAGAATGCAACAATTCTCACCTTACCGTTGCTCTGCTAAACGCGACACTTGGCAAAACTAGCCGTTCGGCAAACTGCGTTAGCATGGCTGCACCGGCGGCGAACAAGCCATTTTGGCGCAACGGCGTGCCTTGGTGCCTTCACATGCCCCTTTGTCAAGCGTGACGAGCTAAACTGTTCGAAATGAAGCTGTTTCCCAGGAACACAACATATTACACCTTGCCGTGGTTGGGAACCGGCAGAGTTACGGCGTAACGAACTGCGCCTGAACAGCCGGCGCCCCTGTTCACGAGCTGCGAAAGTTATTGGCACCGGCCGGCATGGTCAGCGTAAACTGCTTGAAATGCAGCGTTGCTCACCTTGCCGACGTTCCAAACCGCTGTCGTTCCGCGCAGCAGCCCACGAGAGGTCTGTGCCGCACTAGCGCGGCGAGGCACGAGCACACAACCGCTCCCTTCGACAACTTCTTGTCGTCTGCTCCGGTGGGCTACCGCTGCAGCGAGTGCCGTTGCGCGCGCGTCCGCGCACGCGCACGTTGGTGCCGCCATCCATCAATTGGCTGCAGCGCAAAAAGTCGCGCGTCATTTCCTGGGGCCAGTTTTCGTCGAGTGACCGCTCTTTACCAATCTCTTTCTCTATGCGGATACGCCGAAAGCACTATTGGCCCAGGCTAGCTGCCGCTGTGCACCGCTACGTCCGTACCTGCCGTGAATGCCAGCGACGGAAGACACCGCCCATTAAGTAAGCTGGGCTCCTGCAGCCTATCGATCCCCCGAAATTCCATTTCAACAGGTCGGCATTGACTTACTGAGCCCATTCCCGGAGTCCTTTCTGGGTAACAGGTATATAGCGGTTGCCACTGACTACCTCAGCCGCTACTGTGAGACCAAGGCCATTCATTCGCCGTGGTACCGCAGAAGAAGTTGCCCATTTCTTCATTCAAAACATTGTGCTTCGTCACGGTGCCCCAACAGTCGTCTTAACTGACAGGGGAACCTCGTTTACGTCGGCACTCACGAGCGAGGTCCTTCGACTGAGTGGCACCACTCACGGCAAGACAACAGTCGACCATCCTCAAACTAATGGACTGACTGAGCGGCTCAACAAGACAATTGCCGATATGATTTCAATGTATGTAGACGACGATCTTCGGAACTGGGACCGTATCCTGCCGTACATCACGTTCGCATACAACACTGCGCTCCAAGAAACTACACGCTTCACTCCATCTCATTTGGTTCATGGACGCGAACCATTGACTATGCTGGATGACACGCTTCTTGTGGATTCCGCTCCCTCCACTGTAATCGTGACTGACCAATTTATTCGTGACTCAGAAGCCACCCGCCAGCTGGCCCGACAGCGAATTCGGCACCAGCAAGAACACGACGCACAGCGCTACAAGCTGCGACACCGAGAGGTGACTTACACGCCCGGCGACCAAGTCTGGGTATGGAGCCCAATACGGTTGCGAAGGTGCTCTGAAAAGCTTCTGCGGCGTTACTTTGGACCCTACGAGGTGCTCCGCCGCCTCAGCGCAGTTAACTACGAGGTGCTACCACAAGGAACTGTCCGCTCCTCTCAACAGCCGAAGTCTGAAATAGTTCACGTCGCCAGAATGAAGTCATATTATAATCGTTAAACCGCTTGTAGGGTCCAAACCAGAGCCAGAGACTCCCTCGTATAAATGGCCCCGCTATCGTTCCCCTACGTTTGTGGCATCGGGTTGATGCCTCTTGGAAGGGGGGCGGTGCCACACCACTGTCCATCTTCTGGCGCCATCAAGTGGCCGAACAATGTTTTGGCACGCGGCTGAGCGTTCGTCTCCCGAGCTTCGATTCATTAAAAGGGCCAGATCGGTTGTTCTGCTGTTTTCTATGTTGGTGACAATATTCAAGACACAGTTACTGAAACTCTGGGAATGAATAGAATGCAGGCTCTCTGTCTACGGAATCAGCACAGGGAAGAAACAGGAAGGTCACAGCCCTCATTTCAAGATTGTTCAGCTAATCAGATGCTTCTAGAAGTTAGGACAACACAGGTGCGTAAAACGATGTGACATGTGTTTGGCTTGGGCTATTTAATACAACGTATTGAAGACACAGCGCAAATATAGACACGAACGACACAGAATTTTAAAATCATCTGCGTCTACATCCGTTTCGTTCGTGTCTATACTTGCACCATGGTTTCAAGAAACTGAAAATGGAAGGTGTAACACTGAGAGACAAGAAGAGTGAAGAGTGGGCAGGAAGCAAATTTGAATTAATGACAGTCTAGTCGAAACCAAGATGAAATGGGCAGGAGATGTAATACGAAAGGAGAATAACGGACTGTCCTTAAAGATGACGAAGTAGAATCCTAGGGGAGGGAAGCGTAGCAGGGGTGACAGAAAGATAAGGTGCCATACGAAATTAGGAAGTGGTGAACATGGGAATGCAGCTTGCACAGGGTTGAGTTAAATAAAGTGGAATAAAAATATTTTTATTTCCTCTTTCAAGTACAAATGTGGGCCTGCCAAAGTCTCAAAGGCTTGAGAGGCAGTGCCCGGCAGTTGATGGCATATAAGTCATGCATCCAGTATACAAGTTGCAAACAAAAGGGTGGGAGAAGAAAAATGGTTTCGAAAAAGCGATCGCAAAAATACACTCAGAAGGAGAGAAAACAAAACATGTAAAAACATATCAAAACAGAATACTGGAACTAACAACGTAATTTCACAAGACAAGCTTTCACTATGTTTTAGAAACTGACAGAACATATATCTTTGGGTAACCGGTTAAGAAGCGAAGGAACATAATGTTTTCGAAGATGCTAACCAAAACGGGTTCGCACTATAGGCGCACGAGAAAACGATCGCGACTTCGCATATCTTTTACAGGAACATATGGGGTTCAAAAACTATTTGTCAAGATGTCTTCAAAAACTACTGTTTCAGGAAACATGAGAAAAATCAAGCATATGTAAAAGTTCAAACACGCTATCTTCATCTCATAACCTGCTATGTAATACGGATTTAAGGGTGGATTTCAGTTTGCTGTTGGCCTTCTTTCGCCCGAAAGGCAGAGCAGAAATAAATGCAGCGAATACCATAACGTAACACAATATAGGCTAAGGCTTACACTATTTGAATGCGTACATACATAGCGTAAAGGATCTTAACAGAGTGCAGCAAACAAACAACTTTCCGGAGCTGAGAACAGGCAGAAGACAAATGGATATTCGAAGACATGTTGGAATCGAAGAATACTCCTAAGTATTTGAGCATTGACGCAGGCAATATTGACGGACATTTGCAATGAGCACAATTTGGTCTGTGCAAACGAATTGAAATATTCTTAGGAATTCCTATTAAATAATTGTTAAAAATACTAATTGTGTCTTTATTGTTTCCTTCCTATTGTTTCTTTCCTATCTACTTGGTATCATTGACTATCATTGGTATCATACTATATCCAGCATTCAAAAATGCCAGTTCGTTAGTTTGCCAGCCAAGTATACCAGTTCACAAGTTTGTGCAAAGTTATTTTGCACACTGGTAAATTGTTGTTCTGTAATAAAAACATTGCGAGTTGTACAATAACACCTTAAAGATAAAGGTACAAAAGCTTACTTTTCAGGAGCATATAACGCAGGAAATGTCAGAAACATTCGCTGTGGTTTAGATTTGGTTAAACATGGATAGCAGCGCAAGCTTCTTTTGCCGGCTACATTATTCCCCTATCACGCGCTATCAGTTTAGGGCGCTAGATTACTGTGGACACTTAAGCTCAGCCTTTAAGGGTATAACGCGAGGGCGTAAGCTACCAGCCCACATATTGCCGCAAACCATTCGAATCATTATTAGTCATTTTTTTTCGACAGCCGCCGGCATGCGGGCTTATCAATCTAATTCTGGCCCGCTGATCAATTCTGTATTATTTTCGTTGTCACGAGACGCAGCTTTATCAGTTTCTTTGTCGCACAAGATGTGCCGAGATGTGTTTTGAAGATTCCAACCACTCGCGCATGTTTCTGCAATGTTCCAGGTTGTGGTAGTCACTGTTTGCGGCTTTATCTAGATGTTTCCTCGCCGACTTTAAATTCAGTGTTGATGAGTAGAACGGGTATTAGACGACCGGCGACCACATTTGCTGGTATCGCGGCCATCGATTCACTTAGTTGTTTTACGGGCGCTAGTCAGCCCAATAAAGAGTTTCATTTAAGCGCAATGCCATTGTCTTCGTTTCTGGCTACCGGGCTTGTCACCACTACGTGACATCTGGTGGAGGGGCTGCCATTTGATATCCGGCTTACCCCTTCAAGGGAAGACCTCAGCATCTTTCCTGTCGCCAGGGGGGATGAGCCTACAGGTCACCGAGCCAGTCGCCGACTTCAAGGACTCCAGCCCGAACACAGTCTGTTGCCCGACCCCGTTAAACCTCGGAAGGAGGCTCCGACGTAAACAGTGACCCAGTCTACGGTACCAGTCGTGATGAAGCATCCCCGATAGGCTCGAGTTTCAAGCGGCACCACGGGTCAAGATCCTGAGGACTGGCTGGACCATTACGTTAGAGTTGCCGCATTTAACAATTCGGACAACGCCTTGAAGCTTCAGAACGTATTCTTTGCTCTGGATAGAACAGCGCGGACATGGTATGAAAACCGCGAGTCCTCAATATCGACATGGGAGAGCTTCATGAATGAACTGTTGAAACAGTTCACTAGCGGAGTAAGGAAAGAAAGAGCACAACTGCTCCTTCATTGTAAAGCCCCACACCCTAAAAAGTGTGTCCTTATGTACGTCGAGGAAATTAAGTGCCTCTTCCGCCGCACGAACCCAACATGACAGAGGATGGGAATGTGAAATTGGTAATGAGATGTGTTAATGAGGGCCTTGAAAGGAGTCCGCGGACAGGAGTGGCCGAATTCGAAAAAGAAGAGTCTACCATCGAGAGTACTATTGAGGCCCGCATGGGTCAATACTGTCGACCACTTGAAGCGGTGTATGCAAATCCCTAAAACAGGTAACTTACAAGCGGATACAGCCTGCGAGACCTTATCTGCGAGGTCGTTCGGGAAGAACTGCGCTGGCTGCTTCCATCATCCCAACAAATACAGGTAGGGAAGTCGTCCGTGAAGAAGTGCAGGGGACACTGGGCGTTCCTCAAGCGACAACTCCAGTGCTAGACGCAGCAGCGCTGAACTATGCTGCTGCCTTACGCCGTCCTGCACCAGGAATAAAACCTTAGTGGAAGTTAGCGCTTGTGCCTGTCCCTTGTGTTTTAGCTTCGATATGGGACATAACAGAGTGACCTTCCAAGTCCTCGTCGCTACCATCCTGTTCCCCAAGCCTACTAAAGACCTTCAAGCCGCAGGAAATGTGACGCCTGGAGGACGTCTTACAACCGACCACTCTGCTTCCATTGTGGTGTACTGACCTTCCCTCAAACCTAAAGTTCTCAACGGACAACCCCACAGCTTCCACGACGACATCGACACATGACATTGTTCTAAAAGTCCTAGACGGAGGCTTGATCATGCCCCCACGATCAAGCGCCGTCACCTGCGTAGGCGACGCAGATATCGAAATTGCCGAATTTTTCTTTGAAGGAAGCACCCAGTTACTGTTGCAAATAAGGCTCGGCATCGCAAGAAGGGTTACCAATATCCGAAGAGGACAGGCTCAGGTGCGGGTGACGAACTTCACCGAATAATACCGGCATTTTAACACGGACAGGACAATCACTTTCCTCGACGAACTAGTGAACAGCCGAGACGTCTTCGCCCTTAACAGCCAACCTGTAGACGACACACGCCCAACCTATCTAAGGAGCCCACATTCGATATCAACACAGAACTTCCCTGAGACAGGCAAGACCTCGTCTGCAGTCTGCTTGCAAGCTACACCGAGTGCTTTTCTTCAGCGTCAATGGTGCAACAGACTACTTTGGAAAAGCAGAGCATTATCACGGATGAACATGCTTGACCTATTCGTCGTGGGCCCTACCGCGTATCGCCACGCGAATGCGAAGCCATCCGCTATCAAGTTGAGCAAATGCTTCGCGAAGGCCCGATTAAGCCATAGAACAGCCCTTAGGCGGCATCAGTCATCCTAGTGAAGAAGGACGGAACACTTCGCTTCTGCGTTGTTTACCGCCGCTTGAACAACGTCACGAAGAATGATGTCTACCCGTTACCTCGCATCGACGACACTCTAGGCCGTCCCTACAACGCTAGGTATTTCTCGTCTAGACCTGCAGAGCGGTTACGGGCAATTTGAGGTCGACGAAAGAGACCTCGAGAAGACAGCGTTCATAACACCAGACGGCATCATCGAATTCAAGGTAACAACATTTGGCCTGTGCTCCGCACCTGCCACGTTCCAACTAGTAATGAACACTGTCCTGGGTAACTTAAAGTGGCAGATTTGTTTGGTATACTTGTAAGACGTCGTTGTCTTCTAGTCAAACATTGAAAACCACCTTAAAAGGCTGCGGAGGGTGCTGGATGCCATCAAGTCATCAGGACTGACATTAAAAGCAGAGAAGTGCTACTTCGCTTCAGAGTTGTTATTCCTGGGCCATATCGTGAGCTAGGATGACGTTAGCCCATGCCCGCAGAAAACTGCTGCTATCGCGCAGTTTGCACAGCCTTCTGACAAGAAGGCCGTCCGGAAATTCCTTGGGCTGTGCGTTTACTACCACCAATTTATCCGGAACTTTTAGCGCATCGTATAACCGTTGACGCAACCTAAAAGGCTAATGTGCCTTTTAAATGGGAAGCGCCGCAAGCGAAAGCTTTCAAAGAATTTGAGCGCTGCTTATAGACCCCTCCTGTGCTCGGACATGTCGACTAAAACATCGACACAGAAATACATACCGACGCAAGCAAAGTTGGTCTAGGCGTTCTCCTCGTTCAGAGAACTGAAGGACAAGAAAAAGTTATCGTACGCCAGCCGTTCACTGTCGAAAGGCGAAGAGAATTATTTGACGATCGAGAAAACTCTTTCGGGATCATCTGGGCCACTTAGAAGTTTTGTCCGTACTTATACGGCTGACCATTCAAGGTGGTAAGCGACCACCACGCGCTCTGCTGGCTGCGCTGCCGAATTTCACAGATCCCTCCCGCCGCCTTGCCCGATGAAGCCTACGTCTTCAAGAATATGATGTGACTGTGGCATACAAGTCTGGCCGCAAGCATTCTGACGCAGACTGCTTATCCCGTGCTCTTGTCGACGCTCCCCTGAAAGAAGACGACGGCGAGGTGTTCTTGGGACCGGTAAGCGTCAGCAGTTTCGCAGAGCAGCAGCGATCAGCACTGCGCTGAAAGACATAGCCGAATTGCGCAGAATAAAAGACCACTTCCCCTCAAGCTGTGTTCAAGCGTCAGTTGTCGTCCTTAGCGTTACAAATTGACGTCCTTGTGAACAACTTTGCATCCAAGAGGACCGCACACCTTCTTGTTTTGCTTACAAACCTGAAAAAGAAAATTCTACAGGCATTTCACGATGAGCCAACGACAGGGCATCTCGGCCTTCCACGCACGTTGCACCGAATCCGGGAGAAGTATTATTGGCCATGATTAGCTGCCGACGTCGCCCATTACGTCTAAACGTGCCGTGAGTGCTAACGACGCGAGACACCCCTGACGAGACCTGCTGGTCTACTGAACCTGATACTACCTTAAACTATGGATTTTCTCGGACCCTTCCCAACTTCATCGACGGGAAAGAAGTGGATTATCGTGGCCACTGACTACATGAGCCATGACGCCGAAGCAAGAGCCTTGCATAAAGGCTCCGCAGTGGAAGTCGCCAAGTTTTTCGTCGAACAAATTCTCCTCCGACACGGCGCCCCAGAAGTGCTTGTCAAGGACGTGCGAAAAGCATTTACGGCTGAGTTCACTCAAGACATCTTGAAGTAAAACCAGACAAGCCACCGAACAACGACCGCCTACCACCCGTAGAGAAACGGGCTTACAGAACGTCTGAATAAAACGATCGCGGACATTCTCGCCATGTAATATCGACGCCGAACACTAGAGCTGGGACGCCATCCTGCCGTACATGATCTTCACGTAAAACACGGCCGGGCTGGAGACAAACAGAGCGAATTCATTCAACCTTGCAATGAGTACGGCAGAGAGCCCACGACAACGCTCGACGTGATGCTGCCGCACGGGACTGCAGACAACCTGGACGTCGCCGCCTACCTGCAGCGTGCAGAGGGAGCCCGACGACTCGCCCGACTGCGCATCAAAGAACAGCAACGCACCGACGCCCGACGATACAACCGACGACGGGACAAAGAGTACAAGCCAGGAGACCAAGTCTGGGTATGGACGCCGATTCGCCGTCGTCGGCGTAGAGAAAACTTTTACGTCGAAACTTTGGGTCGTACAAAATCCTTCGCTGCGTCCGTCGGACAGCTGTATGAGTCATTCCCGACAGAACGACAGCAGTACAACGGCAACGCACACGCTCAGAAATCGTACATGTAAGTCTGAAGCCGTATTACGCGCGGTAAAAAATAAAATATCTTTAAAATTTGTAATTTTTATTTTTATCTCTCTATGCTTATTTTAAGACATTGAGGTGATGTTTTTAAGGCGGGGAAATGCCGCAAACCATTCGAATATTTTATCTTTTTTTTCGACAACCGCCGACATGCGGACTTATCACTCTGATTCTGGCACGCGGATCAATTTCGTATTCTTTGTTTTTCGTTGTCACCAGACGCAGCTTTATCAGTTTTGTTGTCGCGCAAGATGCTCCGAGATATTTATAGAAGATTCCGGCCACTCGCGTATGTTTCTGCAATGTTCCAGGCTGTTCTAGTCACCCTTTGCGGCTTTATCTAGATGTTCTCTCGCCGCCTTTAAATTGTGCGCTGATGAGGGGAACCGGCATTCGTAATTAGACCACCGATGAGCACGTCTGCTGTTATCACGGCCGCCGATTCACTCAGTTCTTTGCGTGCGCAGATCAGTCCTATAAAGAGTTTAATTCAAGTGCAACACTAGTGTCTTCATTTCTGGCTACCCGGCTTGTCGCCACTACTTTACAAATTAGTCACGCTTTAACGAAGCCGCACGGACATGCCTGCGCATCCTAGAGGTAACCAGAATGCAAATGGCTCTGGAAGGCTGATTCTGATATCACCCTCTCATATAAAAGGGGCTAGCTCCTGCCCGTGTCATAGGTGTAACATGAATTCAAATGTCATGGTAGGGTGATTCTAATGTCACCCTCCCACATGAAAGGACAGACTCGAGTTGGCGCTCTTTCAGGCACCCACCGACACTGACGCTGAAGTCTTGAGCTGGCTGCCGTAGGGAAGCTTGCGGTTAAAAAACAAACACCATCATTATTGGTGTAACATCTATCTCTACCAAAAGGGCTGAGTACGTGCTGACATCTATATTGCCGCGAAAAGTTTAAATTTTTATTTATTTTTAGTACGACGATCGACGAGCACGTTTGTTGCTATCATCGCCGCCGAGTTGCTTATTTCTTTTGCGGGCGCAAGTCAGCCCAAAAAAGAGTTGATTTCAGTACAATCACGCCTGTGTCTTCTTTTGGTGTGTACAGCCTTGTCACCACTACGTGACATCTTGTGAAAATGCTGCCTTTGATCCTTCAAGCGGAGACACTAGCCATGTCCCTGTCGCCCTGGGGGATCAGCCTACAGGTCACCGAGCCAGCCAGCGACTTCAAGGGCTCCAACCCAAACACGGTCTGCTGCCTGACCCCGTTCGACACCGGAAGACATCAACTTTGGAAATGGTCCAGTAAACAACACCGGTTGCTTTCGTCCAACCCTGTGAGCCGCCTTACTCCATGGATGATCGAAAGAGGATGCGGAGGACTGGCTCGACCTGTTCGAACACGTGGCAACTTTCAACTCCTTGGAACGACGAAAGGAAGCTCAGGCGAGTCTGCTTTTCTCTTGAAGGATCTGCCCGAATACGGTTCGAAAATCATGAGGCAGCTTTGAAGGAAATTTTAAGAAAGAGCTTTGACTGCCTTTTCAAGCGTCGTCCGAAAGGAAGGAGCCCAGGCCCTCCTTCAATCAAGACTTCAACTCCCTAACGAGCCTGTCCTGGCGTACGTTGAGGAGATAAAGCGCCTCTTTCGCCGCGCCGACCCATACATGACCGAAGTTCGGAGAGCCAAATTTTTAATGCGAGGTTTTAAAAGTTTGAATCCGCCAAAAATTGCGGACGAATTTAAAAGTGAAACGTGGACGACTAAGAAGACGATGGACATCCGGATGTGCCACTATGATCGACTACTGCAACCGGTCAGTGCAAGCCCCAACAGCAGCGTATATACGAGCGGAGAAAGCCTTCCAGACCTCATCCGTGATATCGTCCGAGAGGAACTTCGTCGATTACTGCCGTCAATCCAACAACCCCAGGTGGCGACGCTCGCGGACGTCGTCCGTAAGAAGTCCAGCAGGCGCTGGGTGTTTCTGCAGCGACAGTTCCGACAGCACCTGCAGTAGAAACAACAGCGATGAATTACGCGGCAGCATTACATCGACCTGCGCCCCGACGTGACTTTCCAAGCCCTCGCCTCTACTGTCCTGTTCCTGAAAGCCGCCCCTTGGCCCCCGTCCGCCAAGCCTACCAATAACCCCAATCCCTAGGAAGTGCGACACCTGGAGGACTGCGAACAACCGGCCATTATACTTCCACTGCGGTGAGGCAGGTAACAATCTACGTCACTGCCCGTACCGACGAATCGGCCTCCGTGAATTCGCAGTCGACGCCCCACGATCCCACTCCGGTGAACGACCTCAAGAAATCGAGAACTACCTTCGTAGCGGTGCGTTTGCGGCACCAAACCGTCGGTTTAGGTCCCCATCGCCGCACAGGGCCCCCTTTCGTCGCCAGGCCGCAGCTACAATGAAAGTGTGCGAGGAAGGTCCCCCAGTCGCGTAGGGGAAACTAAAGGTAGAAACCTTTGGAGGTGAAGCTGCTATACGGCAACCGAAGATCCTGCGCCGCCAACGAGTAACGACAATGCCGCTATGACGCCCACATTACTTATGAAGATGCCCTCGACGCGCCCAGACTTCGAAGTGACACCACTGCTCCGCACGATGTCAACATCCAAGACGACGCGAAGAGACTCCAAGCCAACACCGCCGCCCAGCGAAGTGACAACGATGTGCCCCAGTCGCGACCTCAGCACAAGATGAAGCAGAGATCGAACACCGAAGCCAACATGCAATACGAGGACGCGAATGAGTGACCTCGAAGTTGCTGTCGACGGTCGGACGGTTACCGCCTTAGTGGACATCGGAGCTGACTATTCTGTCATCAGTGGAGCGTTCGCCGCCCAGTTCAAGAAGGTGACGACCACTTGGCCCGCTAATCCGTACCGCTGGCGGCAACCTTATTACACCGTCGGGGCAATGCACAGCAAGGGTTACGGTAAATGGATGTACCTACTCTACCAGCCTTGTCGTCCTACAGAAGTGTTCCCGCGATGTGATTCTGGGCATGGACTTCCTAAATGATCATAGAGCGATCATCGACCTCCGATCCAAGCTCATCAAGATCTCGACAGAGAAAGCCATACCTGCTACAAGAACTTCAACGTATCACGTCGCTATCAATGTCCTCGACGGAGAATTGACCGTACCGCCCCGATCAAGCATCATCCCTTTGGGTACAAAAGAAGTCGAACTCGCGGAAGGGGTTGTCGGAGAAAACACTCAGCTGTTACTGGATAGAGGACTTGGAGCCGAAAGAGGCGTCGCCCGTTTCCGTCATGGGCAAGCTGAAGTGCTCGTCACGAACTTCACTGAAGAATACCGGCACCTGAACAAGGGCACGGCGATTGCTTTCCTTGACAAGCTAGCGGACACCCGAGAAGTCTTCGCCCTCCTCAGCCAACTTGAAGACGATGCACCCAACCGAGTCAAGCAGCCGAATTTCGACATCAACCCAGCGCTCCCCCGAGACAGACAAGATCAGATTCGCACTCTTCTCGAAAGCTACAGCGTGTGCTTTTCTTCAGCGTCGAAGGTGCGGCAAACTTCGTTGGCAAAACGTCGCATCATCACGGGCGAACACGCTCGACCGCTACGTCAAAGCCCCTACCGTGTATCGCCGCGATAACGCCAGGTCATATGCGATCAAGTTGAGGAAATGCTTCCTGATGATGTGATTCAGCCATCGAAGAGTCCCTGGACGGCACTAGTCGTTCTGATGAATAAGAAAGACGAGACACTTCGCTTCTGCGTCGATTACGCCACCTAAACAGCATAACGAAGAAAGATGTTTACTCTCTTCGCATTGACGACACTCTCGAGAGGCTCTGCAATGCAAGGTACTTCTCATCGATGGACCTGAAGAGCGGCTATTGGTAAACTGAGGTCGACGAAAGAGATCGCGAGAAGACCGCATTCATCACACCGGACGGTCTATTCGAGTTTAAGGTGATGTAATTTGGCCTCTGCTTGAAGTGGCAAGTTTGTTTGGTATACTTGGACAACGTCGTTGTCTTCTCGTCAAACTTTGAAGACCATCTAAAACGGCTGCAGACAGTTCTCAGTTCAGGCGTTCAGTCGTGTCCGACTCTTCGTGACCCTATGGACCATGTCACGCCACGCTTTCTGGTTTCTCACTATCTTCTTAACATCACATAGCTTCATCTGCAATGCCTCGAGAATGCCATCTAACCATCGCGTTCGCTGCCTACCCCTTCTCCGGCGACCCTCAACTTTTCCCAACATCAAATCTTTCTCCAGCGACTCCTCTCTTCTCATCAGATGACCAAAGTAGCTGAGCCTTAACTTTAGAATTTGACCCTCCAATGAGCAGTCAGGGTTTATGGTCGACAATATCGACTGATTTGATCTTCTGTCAGTCCAAGGAACTCTTAAGAGTCTTCGCCAGCACCACAATTCAAACGCGTCAATTCTTCGGCGGTCAGCCTTTTTCACAGTCCAACTCTCGCATCCATACATCACAACTGGAAAGACCATAGCACGGGTTATACGGATCTTGGTTGGCAGACTAATGTCTCTGCTCTTTACTAGGCGGTCAAGGCTAACCATTGCTCTCTTTCCCAGAAGCAGGCGTCTCCTAATTTCATGGCTGCAGTCTCCTTCCGAGGTAATCTTGGAGCACAAGAACAGAAAATCTGTCACAGCTTCCACTTCTTGTCCATTGATGCTCCAGGACTTGATAGGGCAAGACGCCATGATCTTTGTCTTTTTGATGTTCAGTTTAAGTCCAAACTTCTCACTCTCTTCTTGTACGCGCATCAGAAGTCTCTTGAGTTCCACTTCACTTTCTGCCATTAAAGTGGTATCATCCGCATATCTAAGGTTGTTGATACGTTTTCCAGCAATCTTCACTCCAGCTGAAGACTCGTCCAGACCGGCCTTCCTCATGATGCACTCTGCATATAGGTTAAATAGGCAGGGCGACAGTATGCAGCCTTGCCTCACCCCTTTCTCAATCGGAAACCAATCAGTAAGACCACGCCCAGTTCTGACTGTGGCCTCTTGCCCTTCACAAAGGTTCCTGAGGAGACAGATGAGGTGAATTGGAACTCCCATTGGAACTCCCATGGATGCCATCAAATCATCGGGACTAACGTTAACACGAGAGAAGTGCCACTTCGCCTACGAGGAACTGTGGTTCCTAGGTCACATCGTTAGCAAGGATGGTGTTCGTCCAGACTCGGAGAAAACACCTGCAATCGCACCATTTCCCCCGTCTGCCTACAAGAAAGCTGTGCGCAGATTCCTTGGGCTGTACGCTTATTATCGATGATTTTTCAGAAACTTTTCGCGCATCACCGAACTGTTAACGCAGCTTACAAAGGCTGATGTACCTTTTAAATGGGAAGCACCGCAAGGAGAAGCTTTCAACGAACTCAAGCGCCGCTTGCAGTGTTTTCCTGTACTTGGACACTTTGATGAAAATGCTGAGACCGAAATTCATACCGACGCGAGCAGTGGTGGCCTAGGAGCCGTTCTCGTCGAGAAGAGTGTCGGACAGGAGAAAGTAATCGCCTATGCTGGCAGTTCTCTCACAAAAGGCGAAGTGATTTACTCGACGGCCGAGAAGGAGTGCCTCGCGATCATCTGGGGCATTTCTAAATGCCGTCCATACCTATACAGTCGACCATTCAAGGTGATAGCGACCCCCACGCGCTCTGCTGGCTGGTTAATTTGAAAGACCCTTGCGGCCGCCTTGCCCGATGGAGCCTACGACTTCAAGAATTTGACGTGACTGTAGTCTATAAGTCGGGCCGCAAGAATTTCGACGCAGACTGCTTATCCCGCGCTCCCGTCGACGCTCCCCCGAAGGACGATGACGACGATGCCTTTCTGGGACCAGTAAGCGCCAGCAGTTTTGCACAACACCGGTGATCAGATCCTCAGCTGAAAGACTTAGCCTATTACTTGGAAGGCAAGACTGCTTCCCCTCCTGCTGTGTTTAGGCGCCATTGTTGTCGTTTGCCTTAAGCAATGACGTCCTCGTAAAGAAGAACTTCGCTCCCAACAAGACCGCGCCGCTTCTCAGAAATTGTCCATGTTGTATGCCTTGAGCCATATTACGCGCGCTAAAGGCTATTCGTATTTGCTTCGCAATGTTTTTGTTAATTCATGTCTGCTTATTTTGAAACACACCGAGGCGATGCTTTCTAAGGGTGGGAGTAATGCCGCGAACTGTTGAAATCTTTATCGATTCTTAGTTCGACGATCGACAAGCATGTTTGTTGCTATCGCCGCCGCAGAGTTGCTTAGTTCTTTTGTGGGCGCAAGTAAGCCCAAAAAAGCGTTAATTTCAGTACCATCACGCCTGTGTTTTCTTTTGGTGTGTATGACTTGTCACGTGTAAGTAAAAACGTCCCAGGAAAAAACGTCACAGGACGAAACGGTCCCTGAAGAAGCGGCAACTTGGAAAAACCGTCCCCAAGGAGAAACCCGGCCCTAAACATGATTTCTTCCGGAACTCACATGAAAAAACGAAACACATTGTATGCAATTCTTTCTTGGCTTTGAGGTAAAGGTATTCATCACTTGGAAGCTGCGTCTTCTGGTGGCCGGAAATGTTTACAAGAACTGCGTAAAAGAATGGTGAAAGAGCCATGCGGCTCTTTATACGTTGCGAGGTTCCGAGCTTGGCAGCTCGTTAAGCAATCATATATGGCAGATTTTATAGGCTTTGTAATAATGTCCATTGAGAAAGGTACATGCGAATCGGTGTATGATAGTCTTGAGCAACTGGCCAAAACTGACGACGTCACTAGAATTACTTTCCAGGCCTTCTGGTGACGAGGTTCAGCCGTTCTTCTGATGGTGTAGAATTGTGATAAGGGTGATGATGGTTTAAGCAGGATGAGGCTTAACCGGTCGTGCATCATGGCCATATTAATGCATCGCTCCAAGCTTCTCCTGTAACGCCGGTGGTCAGCTCGCCTTTACCCCGCAAACAAAGTGAAGACGAGGCTCTGTCGCTGTATTACCACTGCCATCATTTTTTTTGGTTATGAACGCCCGCATTAGTTCGATGTTAGCGGTCAATTCCAAGCCGACAGGTGAAACCGTTGTCATAAAGTTAACATGCACCCTTCATCATTGCAGCTCACCACGTGGAAACGCAGTCTACGTCCTATAGCGCTAGGCTTCAGCCCCGTTAGGGAACATTTGTGTCTACTTCGCAAATAGGAACATTTTATCCGGGGCTATTTTTTCCGAGGACATTTGCTAGGGGACGTTTTTTCCGGGAACATTTTTACCGGATCCCGGCCTTGTCACTACTACGTGACAATATTAATGTTCGAAACAATTTTGGTCCGTAAGCGATTTAACATAAAGGTGAAGTCCATTTGCGAGGAAAGTATGGCATACGTGCGTGCTAAGTAAAGTTCTTCTTTCAGTAAGATAAGTTGTCGGCCTAATTGATGCAGTACTTCATACATCTTATAGTTGCGCGAAAGAAGACACACACGATAGTGTACAGGACGAGCGCAACCTGTACCCGGTCGTGTGTGTGTATTCTTTCGTGAAACTATAAGATGTATGAAGTACTTCTCGGATATCTTATTAATCGCAACGAGTACAAATATATACACAGCGCGGTGATGGCTTAAGTCGAAGGTCGCCAGAATGGCATCTAGAGGCATTTAATTTTACAGGATGTGATTCGTGTTACAGTGGCATATTTTACAGGATGTGATTCGTGTTACAGTGGCATATTGGAAAGCTTGCTAGGTTATGGTAAAAAGTGCAAGGAAGGGCGCAACTTTAATGTCTGTTTTCAAACAAGGTTGTGAAGGTAACAATTAGCGCATGACGGCGTATATAACAATAATAATAATGTGCCGGTAATCGCTGGTATACAGCATTCAGTTTAAACTCAGTTTTAAGCTCAAATGCAAATTCGCATTCTTTGTGGGCGTTATTCAAGAACCAAGAAGTTGTTTTTCAATGCGCACTGTTGGCTTCCGCCCGCGTCCAGTTTCTTTACCTCCTGAGTACATCCGTTTAAATATTCGTTCGATCACCGTTTTTCGTAAATCGTTCTGCTGTTGTATATGCATCGCGTGACAAGAGTGGAGTTTTTCTAATCACAAGGCGTTTACAAGAGCATGTTCATTTGTTGGTCGTCTTCGAATACGGCTGTGAAAGTGTGAGTGAGTAGCCGAGTTTTTCCCTCGGTAGCATATGTTTGAACGTATCCGCCCTTTGAAGAGTGCCATCATGCAAGAATGGAACTTACGTTTCTGAGTGCTGCAAGGCAAGCGAGAGATTAGCACTGCTGACGGGGGCGCTGGTAGTTTCATGAATTTGTTTTAAAGCAGACACTGTATAAGTAAAACAATTCGGTGCAGACTGCGTATACCTCGTAAGCTTCAACCACAGCCCGGTAGCTCCGAGCCCAAATAAATAAAATAAACTACACACGTACCACGAAAACACAGCTTGGAAGGATATGAAGAAATGACTGCGAAATGTGACAGAGTTTATGACAGGCTAGCGAAGTAACGTATCAGATTTACTCACGCTCCTTGCTCAGGTTAGTGCAGGGAATCAAAACGAACAACGACGAAAGGGTATGATAAAAACTTATAATTTTAATCTTATTTTAGTTTCTTCGGTACCGTGTCATCAGTCGCCTGGTATGCAGCATTCAGTTCAAACTCAGCTTTAAGTTGAAAGTTAGCGTACTTCGTGGCCGTTATTCAACCACAAATCGTGAACTTTCAGATTCAAAGTGTTCTGGCACAAATTTTTAATAATCCTCAGAACGCCAAGTTTAAAGTTTTGATTTCACCGTGTGCACCGTTCATGATCGCTCTATGCGTATAGTATCACAGCCTTGAGTGAAACCCAACTGAGCCGACAGATGGTCGTTACCGAGATATGTGTATCACAGCACACAACAGGGGTGTGATTTCTCTTCGCCAGACTTGGAATAATTCGCCTTATCTGTTCAAGCATGTTCTTCACACGCTGTCTCTGTGATGCAGCGTTTGACGAGACACATAGACGGTCTTTACGCTTAAGAAGGGATGCGTTACCTTGCTGCTGCGGCGGCGTCCTCCCTGCGTGCGGAAAGAATGACTTGATGTAAGAATGTTATTCAGAGATAAGGCACGATTAGCACAGATGACCAGAGGCCAAGGTATATTGTCACGTAGTGGTGACAAGGTCAGTACTCACAAATGAAGACACTGGCGCTACATTTGAATGAAACCCTTTATTGGGCTGATTTGTGCTCGCAAGAAAACTGACAGAATCGATGGCGATAACATCAAACGTGCTGGTTGGTCGTCGAACTAAGAATGCCTGTCACCCCCCCCCCCCCCCCCCAGCGCTCAATTTAAAGACGGCCAAGAAACATCGACATAAAGCCGCAAACGGTGACTAGCACAATCTAGATCATCATAGAAACACGCGCGTGTCCGGAATCTTTGAGGCACATCTCGGCGCATCTTGCGTGACGAATAATCTGATAAAGCTGCATCTCGGGACAACGAGCATGAACAAGCAAATAATACAGAACTGATCCGCTTGCCAGAATCATAGTGATAAGGCCGCTTGCTGGCGGCTGTCGAATAAAATACAGATTTCAATGGTTTACGACAATAGGATTCATTGTTAATATAAACAGCTTGAACAGGAAGACACCGGACAAGATAAAAGGAAGTCACAGGAGAAGCGATGACTCACAACTCAGCCTAAGCCTTTACTCCAAGGCCCAGATAAAAACAAATGAAGCCTTCGCGTGAAACAGCCCCTAGGTTCACCTGCTGCAGAAAAAGTAAGTCAAAAAAGACATCTCTTTGCTTGAAAGAGCAAAGTATTGCTGACGCACCTAATGTCCCTTGAAATAAAATATGCTTCAACTAGTTCTCTCGTCAATTTTTTCTTTGTGGCGATACAAAATCCTGACCTGGTCAAATAGGGGAGTATACTTCTCCTTCTTCATTGTCCCACAGGAATGGCATTGTGAGACCAGAAATGTTTTGTCCTTGCCACTTTCCAAGTTGTTCCGGTGTTCCAGCAGTCTCTTGTTAATACAGCGCCCTGTTTGTTGTGTATAAGAGGCTCCACAAGAGAGTAGAAACCTGTACACAACACCAGTCTTGCCTCTGACAAATCGGTCTCTATGTTTTACCCCACAGTCTTGCTTCTTCGATTCTCTTTCCCTTTGAATAGCCGGCAAATCCTCTTCATCTTGAGCGGGGTGGTCAATGCTACATCAACACCATACCTCTTGCCAACATTTCTGAGGCCATGTGAAATCCTATGCAGATACGGTACCACCGTAACCTTCCTCTTCTTTTCACCCATACAGGGCAAGGATTTCTGTGAAGAGGATTTGCCCGGCTATTCAAAGGGAAAGAGAATCGAAGAAGCAAGGCTGTGGGGTGAAACATAGAGACCGATTTGTCAGATGCAAGACTGGTGTTGTGTACAGGTTTCTACTCTATTGTGGAGCCTCTTATACACAACAAACAGGGCGCTGTATTAACAAGAGACTACTGGAACACCGAACAACTTGGACAGTGGCAAGGACAAACTATTTGCGGTCTCACATTGCCATTCCTGTGGGACAATGAAGAAGGAGAAGTGTACTCCCCTATTTGACCAGGTTAGGAGTTTGTATCGCCACAAAGAAAAATTGTCGAGAGAACTAGTTGAAGCATATTTTATTTCAAGGGACATTAAGTGCGTCAGCAATACTTCTCTTGCTCTTCCAAGCAAAGAGATTCTTTTTTGAGGGACTTTTTGTGTAGCAGGTGAACCCAGAGGTTGCTTCACGCGAAGGCTTTGTTTTCGTCATATTTGTTTTTCTCTGGGCCTTGGAGTAAAGGCTTAGGCTGAGTTGTGAGTCAGCGCTTGACCTGTGACTTCCTTTTATATTGTCTTGTGTCTTCTTGTTCGCGCTGTTTATATTAACATTGGATGCTTATCAACTCGCCCAACAAAGTATCTCGGCAATAGGGAACCTGCAATGAAGTTTTCTGTATCGATTGCCGTGCCGCAACACGTACCATAGCGAGAAGAGCAAATACCTTATAGGCGCTCCCGTAGGGCATTTTCCGCCACCTGAATGCGCTTACAGGGATCAGATTGCACGTACTGCCGAATCCCTGCATGGCGTGCCTCAGATAACTGGGCTACGTAGAGAGCGTCTGGGCAAGGACGTTATCTGTCACACGCGCAATTACAATGCTGCAGAATATGGTCGGTCGTTTATCGCGAACCAAGCGGCTAACAGCACAATTTTTTAGGCGCGGTGTGGAGCAACTGCAGCGTCGCCTAGGCAGTGTAGGTTCCCGATATCTAGTACACTGGTAGCGAAGACGTTCAATACATGGCGGCTTATAGGCACTTAAACGCCCCATGAAAATTGGGGGGGGGGGGGGGGGGGTCAACTAAAGTTAGAGACGTTGAATGATGTCAGGACTACGTATCACTTTGGTGCGCATTACAGAGTAAATTTTCTGGAAGCACCCTGCCGTGTTTAGAAGCCGCCCTTTTCAAGGGCGCCTTTCAGCGCTTGCCAACTTTGAATTCTGCTGTTCGAGTGCAGTTGACAATTAAGCCCAGTAGGCGGTACAGAAAGGAAGCAAACCATAACCTCTTCCTCTGTTTGCGGTTTTATCTAGACGTTTCTTCGCCGCTTTTAAATTTAGCGCTGACAAGTGAAACGGGTATTTTTTGTTCGACGACCACCGAACACATTTGCTGCTATCAACGCCGCCGATTGCTTAGATTTTTTTTTCTTTGCAGGCGAAAGTCAACTCAATAAAGAGTTTATTATAAAGTGAAGTTCAAGCCTCCTCATTTGTTACCAACGATATGATGAAAAAAAAAAAAAAGCGCAATACGCGGTATGACGAAAATAGAAAATCTTATTTGGTTTATATGTAGGTCATTCACGTAAAAGCTTGCAAATTATATTAAAAAAATAGAAAAAAAAAACAAATTATGCGTCTTTAGCATCAACAGGTATTCAAGTATACCCTCCTTTGCATGATACCCGGAGGTCGATCGATTCTGTATATTCGTATAGAAATTCCTAAGATCTGCACCACTGGTGAAAATAAATTAGTCATGTGGCTCGGTACCTGCAGATAGCTCGCAAATATGAGAATCTCGGTAGCGGCGAAAACGAAAATGCCAAATGTCCGCCTGTCAATTTTCTGAACTGGACTGAAAAGCCGTACTTGTTATCTACGCAATCAGATGAATAACTGCCATAGTTCGAAACAAACCTGTTGGTGGAATCTGGCGGAATTATGAGACGAATGTTGCTGTCGAGGAGGTTCAGTGCAACACAAGAACCAAACTTGGATGCCGCTTTCGCCGTAATCACTGTACGCTGACAACTTTTGCATTAAGTTCAAAATTTCTACATTTTACCGGCAAGGAACACAAAACAAATTAAGCCGGGACTCAGGTAAACGTTGCAACAGGCTGAACGAGGATGCTTGCACCGAAGTTGGCTGAATTAAGAAGGAAGGATACTTTACGCCTCCCCTTTGTGTAAGATTTGAATAGGCCTGGTAAGAAAGGCAAAGCCCAGCCCCGTAGGGTATTGCATGTGTACAGCAGTTGACCACTGCCGAAAACGAGGGCATTTAGGAAATACGGTGGCTGCCAGTACCACAGCTCTGAACCCTCCAATCCGTGGTTTATTTTATTCTTATTTACAAATGCTGCAGATCAATTGGGACAAAGAAGTGGGACGCAACATCTGAAGAGCAAGCTGCCAGCTTGATACACGAGCCTTATTGACAAAAAACTAATGACAAAACTTGCAAAACTTCCAAACAAAAATTGAAGAAATCATGCCAAAAGCTACACAAAGAGATTGCAAGGGGTAAAAATTAGCATTGAATAGAAATAGAATGGTTTTGCGATGTCACCCCGTTCATTGACTGTTACTTTTTATTAATTTTAATCTGCATTCGTTCTTAAAGAGAAATTGTGCTGTAATGTTTTCGTTAGCACGAAACCTGAGAGAAAGGAGTTCTATGTATGCCTGGTTCTTAGCGCTGAATATGATGTGATTAATTAAAGTTTGGTTTGGTTTCTATGGTTTAACGTCCCAAAGCGATTCCGGCTATGAGATACGCCGCAGTGGAGGACTCCGGAAAGTCCGACCACCTAGAGTTCTTTAAGGTGCACTGACATCGCACAGTACACGGGCGCCTTGCTTTTCGCCTGCATGGAAAAGCGGCCGCCGAGGCCGGGATTCGATCCCGCATCCCTGGTAACAGTTTTCGAGTGCCGTAACCACTGTGCCACCCTGGCAAGGTTGATGAATTAAATGAGCCTACGGTTAGCTTACCTGTATGAAGCTCGTGGAAAAATTTTAACTGTTGATATTTGTAGAAGTTTCTAGCATATGAATGCCACATGACCATGAGAAGTCGAAGGAACCAAGCCACGAAAATATGCCCACGATTTGCTCTAGAGGCCTGAGTTACATCTTCCTTACCTGAGGGTCCCAAATGAGAGCCGAATATTCAATGTTTCCCCCTGATAAAGACATAATAAGCATGAAACAATTTTGCATGGATCCGTTCTGTGTTTCCGCCCAGTAAACCCTCATAATGAATTACTTGAGTGGACTACGTGTGTTAGTGCGTGGCTAATGACGTATAACCCTCAGTCCGTATACTTAAAGTGCGTGACTGATGACTTATAACGCTCAGTCTCCATATTTAAAGTATCCTGAAGTTGACTCACAAAAAAAAAGAGCTATCGTTTTCCTACTAATACTCTACCCTCCATAAAGCTCCATATATTTTGCAGACGGTGAAACACAGAGTTTGCAAAATAAAGCATTATGATCTTATGACATATATCTAAAAAGATAACGCCCAGTCACCCGCGAAAAATACGTCAGATACAATAGACGTGATCAGGGTGACAGTAGGCGTGATTTGTTTTTTATATGCGCTTAAATATTTTGCCATAATATTATTTGGATCTAAACATTCATCCACATAGTTGATTAAAGCTTGCAGGAGCTACTGGGTATGGACAGCGCACAAGTAATTAGTCATTGAAAAGCGGCCACATTTCTTGAATAGCGGCCGACATGCCCTGCTCGTCCTCTTGAATAGATAAATTTAAAACATACGTCAGTAGGTCGAATCCTTGCTTTGCGTAACATCCTATACGGTGGTGTGGTTTGTCGTATACTCCGACAACCTTATTCACATTGCCCTTTCCCGTTGGCTCCCCATTGAGATGTATTGAGGCAGCGCAAACAGCCATGCGTCGGCCGCGAGGCTGGTGGAGGAGTTGAGTTACTTGGGAGGGGCAGTCGCATCCACTGTGTTGACGACGCAAGTTGCTGAAGTGGGATTTATCATTAGCCTTTCCGCGGTGTCCGAGTTGTTGCCCTAGGCTGAGGCCTAGTGACGGATTCATAGGGCGACATATTCAGGAGGACCATCTAAAACAGCGCACATAAAACACGAAAACACAGAGAACAGCAGGACGGACTCTTCTGTTTTTTCTTCTGTGCTCTTCTCTGTGTTTTTGTGTTTTATGTGCGCTGTTTTAGATGGATGGCTACCAACTAGCCCAAATTTCGAGATTGTTGAATCATTCAGGAGGCCACGCGCCAAACGTCTTGTACGCCAACGGACCTACGGCTTACTTACCGAGGAACATTTGGAACCTTTCGAAAAACTAGGACTTGATTGAAATTGCAACGGAAAAACGTAATAAGGAGTTGATGCTTAATATAATTCCATTGTGCACTTCAGAGTATCAAAATGAATGGTAAAGGTGCAGGTAAGGGTTAATACATGAAACAAAATTAAGCGAATCGTCAGTAAATAATTTCATGTTGAGTATTAGATAATATCTATTAGAATTACCTTTATGCGTCATTTAGGACAGTCGTAAAGAATACGTTTATGTCTGACTGCAAGGCTACATTACAAAAATTACACAATCAACAGCGTAAATTTGTACATAAATCGATATACAATTGGCAAAGTTGCATTTTAAAATACCGATAGTGGAAATAATACTGGACCATAAAGGGCATTTGATAAGACGGCAGCTAGGGTGCCGATTAGCGGCTGGTACTAACGTACTTAAAGGCGACTAGTAATAAAAATTCAACCCGTGTTAAAACGTTAGTACCTGCGTTCAATGAGAAAATTTATGGTTAAACAGACCACGACGAACCTTCTCAAAATATATAAGAACATTCAAAGTAATTCATGCACATTAGCCGTTTTTATTCCGTGCAGCGTCTAAAGAACGTTGGAAGCGAGGTAATTCAGTTTCACATGAAAATAAGCCTTGGAAACTTAGTCGTACAGATATAAGAAATTACCTGCTTAGCAATCAAATGTTCACCTTTTTATTTATCTTTATCCTCATGGCAATACAGGCATTTCAGAGGGTAAATATAAAAAAGTGTATCTAAATATGTCATAGCAATACAATTCATAATTTTACGAGGAATGGTCGTCTTTCATGTGGGCCAATAACACACTCAGGCTTATTTCCTCATTTATGTGCTTGGACCGCCATCGCCACTTTATCTTCTATAGAATGTGTATTAAATTCAGGAATTACTGCGAAGCCGTAAGAATAAGAGACGAATATAGCTAAGTTTGTTTGCCCAATTGATAGGTTTCTTCGCTTTCACACATCGATGGGGTTGATTTGCTTGGAAACCTATACTGCAACTATAATTGATATGAGGAGTACATTGGAGAAAAGGTTTGGGAAGACAAAAAGTTGCCGTGGCGCGCACTCACTCATCCTCGATGTGCATCCTCTGAAGAGTTGCCGCTCCAGGACTGCGTGAAATATGAATGGCATCAGATCCGGCAAAAACAAGCAATGCCCCTCTCCCTCACAGCTTACATTTGGCTTTTCCTGTGCAATGGAAGGACAAACAAAAAAATGGGGTTTCAGATTATTTGGCACCAGTGCGAGGAAGTTTCTTAAAATTCATTTGGAATTTGGAAGTTAGTACTGAACGAACAATATAAATATGCACGCAAGACAACTTAGAAGTGGTAAGCGTCTTAACACTGTAGCGGGAACACACCACAGTTCTTCGCGCAGCTCATTCAATAACGCAGTACTGCACTAGTTCAGGTTGCGTGACGGGAGCTGTAGGAGAAGGCAACGCACAGAAGTGGGCAGACATGAAAATGTTGAAGCGAAAAAGTATTCCTCATTAACATCAATTGTTTGCTTACGTCCTCTGCGATAAAAGGCTAACCCCCCCCCCCCTCCCACACATACTCACACA
>JAJIZL010019794.1:463874-478839 GCA_023969395.1 Amblyomma maculatum | reverse complement strand
CCCCCCCCCCCCCCCCCCCCCCCATTACCTACAGTCCTTGCTATGGTCCCTTTACCTCCCATTGGCCATAATATGATGCGCCCACTTAACGTTCTGCTGCTGGCTTTAACGCTTGCTTCCTGTCGGAAAACACGTGATTACATTTAAAACGTGCGTTAGGACCCACTGTGCTTACAGGTTCGCTCATTTACGCAATTTACACTACTTTTTGGCCGAGCTGGTCCATTTTTACAATTGGAAAATTTTAAGCAGCGCTAACAAACACAACCACAAAAAATAGACGAACGACGAGACACAAGTCTCGTCGTGTCTCGTCTTTAGTTTATCTTTTGTGTTTGTGTGTGTTAGCGCTGCTTAAAATTTTCCTATAGTCAGTTACGTGAACAATGTACCTATTTAAGCATTGGGTTTTGTTGTACATAAATGTATCACAAATTATTAAATTAGGGCGACTGATTGTTGGGCTTTACAGCTGGCATTCATGAGAGGGTAAGTAGAATAAAGACGCTGATTATCCCGTATATTCAATTACCCCCGCGGCAATCTCTCCACAGCTAGGTAATCTGGGCATTGTGGTGCCATGACCTTCGCTCGTTCCGTTAATTTCGGCTAATCATTTCTCTCTCCCCGCTTCCCAACTCTATTTCCACCATCAGTGAGCAATAATGTTCTCAATCGGCAGTTGAGGGACGGATCAGCCTCTACAGCCGTAACTGGGACCAAAAACTGAGGCCCCACTCCGGCAGCCACTGATGCAGTGCTGCATTGCCATAGATGTCACTACGACTATACTAGCAGCATAAGAAAACTATGCATCTGAAAAATTGCGCTTGCACCAAAAAAAGAAATCGAGTAGGTCTAGCTCTTATCGGACCATTGAAGGGGAGAACTGGGAAGAAAATGTTCCCTTAATCTTCCACAATCCTTCGTAACCCAGCGTATAGGGTATAACGCACATGAGGAAGGTCGCATCGTCTTCTCCTTTTTGTTACTTTTGTCTGACATATTCCCATATGTCACTTCTATTAAAGCTTGACGGCTTTGCTGCAAACTATTGTTTTATGCTGCATGTGTTCCCAAATGAAAACGTTTCAAAAATAGGAGGGTTATGTAAGGTAAAGAACAGGGCGTGCAGGACAGTTTCATTCAGAATGCCGAAAAGTTAGTCGATGTATCGATTATCTTTAAACTGCATTTTGCTTTTTTGTATTGCCATCTGTACTATAGTAGTGTATCATTGCATCCTACTACACTAACACCCGTAAGGGCGCTTAAGCTATTTCGAAAAATGAGCTAAACCCTCCGCGGTTCCAATGTAACCGTGTTTCCTTTAAGGGTAAATACAGGCTGAGGATACGCTAATTGGGATGCGGACAACAAGTGAAGCGCGTCAAAGCTGTGTTGTACACCCAACTCCATTTGCTGCTCACGAACACAGTGCATAATACCTGACTGATTTAAACCACAACATGAATCAATATTTTCCGACACTGATTACATCAGATCTTAGCACATGAAACACGCGTTTAATATTTTATGCGGGAGTATGTCGTCCACTTCTGTCCATACTCTGTGTTGTTAATTTCTTCCTAAGCACTAACAGTACCCTTTATTCTGTGATGAAATATAATTCTAACAAGGACTTTGGCAATGATCAGTTTATTCTTTTTTCAGGCTTGGCTTGTCAATTTTTAAGTCGGATGCGGGGAAGCGAGGAAAAAAATTAACAGAACGTTCAGGATGGAAAACATTAAGGGCATCTCGTTAATAATATCTAGAGAGAGGCAATCCCGCAGTAGAAGCGTCCGCGTAACACTCAGAGTTGTCTTTAAGAATAAAGAATAGCTTACTTTCATTACAGGAGAGAACACTCGCTACTGTGTATAACAAAAGCCCTATAAAAATAGTGCCGCATTCTAGGCCCAGGTCAGCTTGATAGATCAGAAAAGATTGCGCTATGAGCGGAAAATTTAATGCACATGAGTAGAAAGCCTTTCTCGGTCACATACCAGAAAAGGTTAAAATAATACGCGGTATTAATGTTATAGCACTAAGCACACGACATCCGGGCGCAAAAGAAGACGATGTCCAAGTGAGAGGTGCGTTTGTCTTCTCTTAAAAGCCGCCAGAATTAGGTTGGCCCGGACAGCCGCAGCTAGCACTCACCGCCGAGATTTCGTCATCCTGTGCAGAAGAGAAAGCGAACACTGTGAGATGTTTTGCGCACTTGGCCTCACTGTCGGCGTTGTTAACTACCTTAGAGGCATCTAGCGTAAAGTGAAGAAGCACATGGGTGGTGCTCACCATTTAGGCAGAGCCTTCTTGTCCTGCCCCACGCTCATCGTTGACGCGGAGCCAGGCCTGCATGCGAGCGTGCAAACAGAAGCTGAGGGGCGTTAATTCCGTTCTTTTACAAGCCAATCTATTTGCGGCGAGATGCTCAAGGAGCGACAGAGAAGAAACACCTTTAGTCAGGTTTTAAGTACTATCCGAACGCTTCCTAATGGTAGAGCCTTGGGTCTGATATGATGCTCCCATTTGCTGTAGTCCTATTTCAATGTCGGTGTCTTATAAAAGCAAAACCGCGAACTGTTTTGGATGCAAAAACAGCAGAGCAGCGAACGTCACATGACAACTGTTAACTCAAGCCAAAACACTTGTAGCGGCAGGCTGATATGTTAGTGAGGATTTCTTCGCCCGCGGGAGCCAGTCGGTGCATGTGACGGTGCAAGTTGCAGCGAGCGCAGCGAGCTCGCTGAAACCATCGCCAGCATACCAGCCTATCACTGGAATTCGATCTCCGTGTTACGGCTGCATCTGATTTCTTTCACTCAAACGACGATTGAGAGCAGCACAATCGTGACACGCGAATGCGTCAGTCACATGATCTTTTTCGTATTTGGTGGGCTCGGGAAAAAGATATACGTGGCGGTTTCTTTATCGCAAATAAACGGGACGGGGGTTTCTGAAAGGGCTCTCCAACTTTGCAAGTAATTTGTAAAAAGTATTTTATTTACCAAATTATTGATATCAAAACAAGAAATTGCCTGCAGCGCACAAGACGACTTCCACTCTAAGCAAGCGGATCCCCTGGCCTAGTTCAAATATTTTACTCTTTTTAATGTTGCTTAAAGTTAGCTGGGACTCCTGTATAGTCTGATACTTTGTAACTGTATGCAAATGACTATATGTGGGCGCATGTGAGGATGACAGAAATAAAAAATTAAAATATTGTTCATAACCCAGTATTGAAGAGCAGGTACACGGTTGTCTACTTCTAGCAATAACACGGGCACTGCTTACAAATCGCTATTGCTTGCGACGTGTCCGTGCAATAAAGCTAAATGGTAGTCCATGAGAAGGACTACCTGCACGTGCCTCTGGGCTTGAATTGTTTTGCTTGATATGCGCCTGCGTCGATGCAATGTTGCCTTGAGCAAGTTTTAATTAGAAGTAGATGACCCTGTACATGAGCGAGAATTCGGAGAGGAAGTAGGCAGACGGGAGCCATTTGGTAATGACTCCCGTATGCCTGTGGCATCAGATTCTTTAAAGCGAAGTTTAAATTTCGCCTCTATTTTTAATAAATAAACAT
The DNA here is from genome assembly GCA_023969395.1 of Amblyomma maculatum. Taxonomy (NCBI): domain Eukaryota; kingdom Metazoa; phylum Arthropoda; class Arachnida; order Ixodida; family Ixodidae; genus Amblyomma; species Amblyomma maculatum. The sequence goes on along the minus strand of JAJIZL010019794.1, from coordinate 475,244 downwards.
CTATTGGAAGTTTTCCTACCCGTTATTATAAGAAAGCTTTTGTCACTTAGAGAGAGTTGGTCCCGCCGTTTGCAAGCGGTTCGTAAGGAAGAGCTCATCCACCGTCCCCCGAGGGGACGTCGGAAAGAGATTTCGTTTTTGTTTTGATTAATAAAACGAATGCACAGATACTAGGACGAGAGGGAACACAACAAGCGCAGATTCGCGACTGAGTATAAAAGAAAAAAAATGGGTCGTTTACGAATTCAAGCCATCATATTGATGCCAGTGTGAAGAGGACAATGAAGAGGAGCATAGAAGGATGAAGTCCCCGTTTCCGCGCTTGGACTGAATGTCCCTGGACTACGCGAACATCGGCTTTCTGTTTTACCGGCTCTCCGGCCTTTACACGTCTCTTTACCAACGTGACATGTGGTGGATGTGCGGGGCATATCTTTCATGTACCGGAGCCCGAGCATGTACCGACTTCAAGCCACGATTCCAGCCAAGGATGCACTCCCAGGCTAGAAACGCCTGTTCACCGGGGTAACGGCAGCTACGCGGCCTATATCCCGAATTTGGCCCGCTTCTTGATCTACGGTCTACAAGCACACAGACTATCACTATTGCCTCGAGACATTCAAAGCTGTATCTGCTGGTTTTTAACAGCCGCCGGCATGCAGCCTTATCACTCTGATTCTGGATCGCGTATCAGTTCCGTATTCTTTGTTTGTTAATGCTCGATGCCGAGAGACGCACCTTTATAAGTTTCGTTGTAGCGCAAGATGCACCGAGATCTGTCCCGAAGATCCCGGCCACTCGTGTGTCTTTCTACAATGTTCTAGCTAGTGCTTGTAGCAGTTGCGACGTTATCCAGATTGTTTTGAGCAGCTTTTAAATTGAGCGTTGACGAGTGGGACGGGCATTCTTTGTTCGACGATAGACGGGCACGTTTGTTGCTATCGCCACTGCTGAGTTGCTTAGTTATTTTGCGGGCGCAAGTCAGCCCAATAAATAGTTTCTTCAGTGCAATCACCGACTCTTCATTTGTGCCCTCGACCCTGGTCACCCCCACGTGACACTATCAACAAACAAGAGATAGCTGCCAATGTTCTGCCTCACCAGCGAGAACCCCTCGTTTTCATGGTCTTCGCCATGAAGACGCCGAGCACTGGCTGGACCAGTTCGACCGGGTGGCCACCTTTAGTGCCTAGGACGCTAATGCGAAGATGCGCCATGTCTAATTTGCCCTCGAGGAATCGGCGAGGACCTGGTCCGTAAACCATGAATCTCGCCTGTAAACATGAAACACGTTTGCAGAATGCCTGCAGAATTTCTGCAGGCATTTATTAGCCCATTCCGAAAAGAAAAGGCGGATCTTCTACTGCATATTCGCATCCAGCATCCAAACGAAAGTGTGATGGTGTACGCTCTGGACATGAATCTTCTGTTCCACCGCCTAGATCCAAACATGTCTGAAGAGAGGAAAGTACGATTATTGATTAGAGGCTACTTCCTGTGATGAATCGAATTACTTAAAATGGTCCTGGGACCACACTGGACATGAGGAGATGGAGGCACAGACTCCGGATATTTTTTTAAACATATTTATTTCAATCAACTAACTCAGTTTCGCTTACGGCTCACTGTCACTGGGCTGCGTCGCTCCGTTGGCGTAGTGCGGCACGAGCTTTGAAAAAGTGCTGGAATGCCGAATGCTGCGGCTCGCCGTCACTGGAATGCGTCGCTGCGTCTGCGTGGTGCTGCACGGGCCCTGAAGAATGGTTGGGTGTTTGTCACGGCCAGGTCGTGGAATGCCAAGGGCTGCCGCTGCTTCCCTACGTCCAGAGGTGGGAGGATGAGCAGCCAGGCGTGGAGCCAGGATGACAGGGGTCGAACTTGAACGTTGGATAGACCCCGGGCTCACAGGTTGTGATGCATGTCCTGATTCTATTAGCGATTACCTTAGTAAATACCTTATACGTAACAGACAGTAAGCTGATTGGTTTGTAATTTTTAAGGTCCTTAGAGTCCCCTTTCTTGTGAATGAGGATAATGTTTGCATTCTTCCATGGTTCCGGTACCGTCGATGACACCAGCAGCCCCAGTCTTCTACCTTACCCGTCTTTTGTTAGACCGTCTAGTCCGCTGCCTGTGATTCTCTCTGCCGCTATCCCACTCCCCTCCCTTTTTATCCCTTTCGCTCAATTGTTGTGCCTCCTTTTCACGGGTTGACCGATTTCCGCGGCCGCCGGCTGCCGTTGTTAGCTCCTCCGCGGCTTGTTTCATTTCATCCTTTCACAGGTCCCGTCCGAAGGGAGTAGTCGGTGGCTGTTCATACATGGTCAGATTTTAATCCCGTGATACCAAATATGGACATGCCCAGAGTTTGGCCTCTTGACTCCGGCATGGCGTGGTCAGCAGTGTCCACGAGTCACTGACCGGCGTCCGCATGCCTCGTGCACGCGCACGAGCCGTCACATTCCACCGAGAGAGCGCTTGACATGCGGGCACGGCAGTATGAGCGCACGACTGTGTTGATGCTCTTCACATGGACTGAGCGATCTACCGAGTCATCAGGAGACTCGCTGCCTGAGACCATTCGAGCCATTGTGCGCGAAGAGCTGGCGAAATTCTTGCCTTCAGCCTAGTCGCAAATTGCATCGGTCACCGACGTTGTTCGCGAAGAGGTGGAACAAGCATTGGGTGCCTCGCCGCTTCTTGCAATCACTCCATACTCACCTACAATGAGTCACGCTACAGTCGCAAGCCGTTTTCTACTGCCTTCAACACCACACTAGGAAGCACCTCTGCCGGCTGTCCCCAAATGCCACCTTCCTAGTCGTCTTTCGTCCAACGACCCAGGCGCCGCCGAACTGACATGTTGCGAGCCGCGGACTACTGGCCGCTATGCTACCATTGTGGGGCTGCACGAGCCACGACCACGCGCAGTGTTTATTTTCTTCGCCGGGCGGCGCATGGTATCCGGGTTCCCGGCGCCGATACGGTCGAAGGGCCGGCGATGGCACTGGAGCAGGAGGTCAGGCGGCGATGCGAGACTGTTCAGTGCGGTCTCCATATAAGCCGGCTTAAGGCGGCTTAGGCTGAATGTCTCTGACCGATCATGCGTTTTCGGAGTGCGGTGGAGAACGCTGAAAGGTCCGTCGTAGTCCGGTGTTAGTGGAGCTCGGACAGCATCGCGGCGCACAAAAACGTGGGTTAAAGTGGCCAGGTCAGGGTGCGCAAAAAGAGTATGGTGGGGAGAAAGACGCGGTGGAGTAGGGCGGAGTCTGTAACGCAGTGCAACAGGCGTTAAAGGAATTTTTGGGCCTTGGCTAGGAGCTGCTGTGATATAAAGAAGTCTCCTGGAAGACGCAGAGCACTACCATACACCAGCTCTAGAACTGAACACTTAAGTCTTGCCGGATGACGGCTCGTAGAATAAGGAGCACAAGGGATAAGGAGTCGACCCAGGTGGCGCAGATAAGGCGAGCAGCCATGGCGGCCTTTAATTGGCAGTGAAGGCGTTCGACCATGCCATTGGCACACGGGAGATATGCAGTGGTACAACAATGCTTGGCGCCGAGAATATGATCAAGGGAAGCAAGTAGGGAGCACTCAAACTGGCGGCCACGGTCGTTTGTCATGGTGCCAGAACGACCAAATCGATATATCCATGAAGCCTAACGCCTCAGGAGCGAAGGAACAAGGCAGCTGTTGATTGGTACAAGAACAAGACTGGGTGCAGAGGCTGCACGAGCGACGATCAGGCGCGGTCATTATTTTCTTCGCCGGGTGGCGCGCGATGTGCGGACTCCCGGCGCCACCCAAGAGGGCGCTACAATAGCATAGCGGGCTGCGACAGACAAGCCGTTGGGAGGATGAATTTAGGAACTTTGGAGGCACCTAGCACAGGACGGGTAATTAGGGGATATGCTTTCATCCTGCAATATGTGTAGTCCGGGTGAAGATAATGATGATGACTAAAATATTCTTTCCCATCACCATCAGCTAACTGCAGGGCGAAGACCTCTCCCATATTCCTCCAATTAACGCGGTCCTCTGCGAGCTGCATCCACTTGACCCCTGCGAACTTCTTAACCTCATCCGCCCACCTAACTTTCTGCCGCCCCCTGCTACGCTTTCCTTCCCTTGGAATCCAGTTTGTTACCGTAAGCGACCATCGACTATCCTCTCTTCGCACTACAAGTCCTCCCATGCCCATGTCTTCTTCTTGACTTCTACGAGAACGTCAGTAACTTGAATTATTTTTCTAACCTACTCTGCACGTTTTCTATCTCTTAATGTTACCCTTACCATTTTGCGTTCCATAGCCAACAGCGTTGTCCTCAATTTAAGTAGAACCCTCTTTGTTAGCCGCCACGTTTCAGCCCCATAGGCGAGTACAGGTAAGATCCAACTGTTGCATACTTTCCTCTTGAGCGATACCGGTAAGCTGCTAGTTATAATCTGCGAGTGCTTGCCAAATGCGCTCCATCCTAATCTTATTCTCTTTGTTATTTCTCTTTCATGGTCCGGATCGGCGGTTACTACTTGTCTTAAGTAGATATATTCGCCTACTACTTCTTGTGCTTCGCTACCTAACGTAGACTGCTGTTCCTTTTCGAGGCTGTTGAACATTTCCTTAGTCTTCTGCATATTGATTTTCAAGCCTATCTTCCGCTTTTCGCACCTATATTATAATAGAACTGTGGAGATCGTGTCTCCTTGCTTAACACCTTTCTTTATAGGTTTTTTGTTACTTTCTTTATGCAGAACTATGGTTGCTGTGCAGTCATTATATATATCTTCCCGCACTTTTACGTTCGGTTCATTTATACCCTGATTTCGCAATGCCTGCATAACCAGCGAGTTTTCTACTGAATCAAATGCTTTTTCGTAATCAATGAATGCTATGTATAAGGGCTGGTTATATTCCGAGAATTTGTCTATCCCCTTGTTGATGGTATCGTATGGATATGATCGATAGTAGAGTACCCTTTTTGAAAACCTGCTTGATCTTTTGCTTGGTTTGAGTCTAAGGTTGTCCTGATTTTATTAGTGCTTATTTTGGTAAATACCTTAGACATAACAGATAGTAAGCTGATTGGTCTGTAATTTTTCACGTCCTTAACCTCCTCTTTCTTATGAATTAAGATAATATTTGCATTCACTCATGGTTCCAGCACCGCCGATAACACCAGGCACTGCGTATAAAGCGTGGTCAGTTTTTCTACCACGCTGCTCCCCCCCCCCCCGTCTTGTAACATGTATATAGTTACCTGATCCTCTGCAGCTGCTTTCCCCCTTTTTAATAGTTTCAAATGCTTTCTTAACTTCGTCCTTCGTCACTGGCGGAACGTCTGACTGCTTTTCCCTACTGCCAATCTCATTATTGTCCTGACTTCTTTGGCTACTATAGAGATCAGTATAGAACTCCTCGGCTAGTTTGACTATCTTGGCCATATTCATGATGAGATTGACCGCTTTGTTCCTTAGCGCTTACACCTGGTTTTTGGGTATGCGCAATTTCTTCGTCATCGCTTTAAGGCTTCCCTCGTTCTTTACAGCATGCTCAATTATCTCCATGCTATGCTTCCTTATATCGGTCACTTTGCGCTTATGTTTTCCCAGACCTTTGGTATCAAGCCTCAAAAATTTGAAACAGGCGTGTAGTTCGCTATATCCGACGTAGCACGAGTGTTGCGAATGAGAGCCAGGTTTTCTATCTATGTCTCTGTGAAAGAAGCCAGACGATTTACTTTTAAAATAGATTGGGGATAGTATGTCTATTGAAAACATGAAATCCATCTTCATCTTTACTATTTGTTAGAGGTTTATATACGGTCACGATCTGTCCTTCATTTGTAGGCTACGTAAACAGAGTTTGTGCCACGTGTATACGCGTATCCTGCAGGTGAGCCAGAGGAACAGCATGTTGTTTTGGTCATGCTAAGGAAGAAATAGTTAAATGCATTATATAGTTCCTCTCCGTTTAGTTCTATGCCATCTTTCATTATGGTTTGTTCAGAGTATCTGACAAGATATTTCCGTGCTTTGGCGTATATAATCAGATCTTTCCTTTCATGGTGGTGTTCATTTGCCATAACAGCCACTGGTGTTGCTACGTGTCTATTAATATCGAAGATTATCGTACAGTGCCTAAACATCAAAGTTCTCATCTTGAGTAAAAGCTGATTATCTTTTGTAAAGAAATTATTCGAATTTATTACTTTCTTTCTTACTGCTATCTCATGGATGATTTTCTATTGTTACTTGCTTCGGCCATTCTCATTTATAGATGTCATGTTTCGTGTGTTTCAGGACCTTTGCACCTTACGATGAATATATTTCACCATTAGGTGAAACGCACGTTGTGCACGATGTCAGGGTGCCTGAAAACTGGGAACAGTTTTTCATGTTTATTCTCGGCACTAAGGCGCTTCCAGAAAGAGTTCTCTATTTCTCCCGTTTGCGGGATGAGGGGCGCAAGACCAGTAAATCGTTTCGTTCCTTTGTGCTAGAAAACAGTGTTGCAGGACGTGTGAGATGAAATCACTTCAACACCAATACCCACGGAAGTGTCAGCGTACGTGTACGATGTGTGCGCCTAAAAATGTACGTTAACTTCCACGTCTGAGAAAGTATGGGTGCACGTGTATCTCGTGTATACGTTTGGAACGCATTGATTCTAGCTATGTAATCGTTGGTGTGCCTAGTGGAGGAAAAACGCAGAAACTGCTTTGCTGCTTCATATGCACATCAACCACACCACGGGGGAATTGAGTGGAATGTGCGAGGGCCACTATATTATGCGCCACTCACATGGTGTCCCTGGGAGCTCCTGGTGCCGTCGCTGCGGCGTCACCGGCCGGCTGCGTGGTGGCTGGCTGCTGCGCGTTCTGGTCCGGGGACACCTTATCGGGCGTCATGGTGACAGTGCTGCTGCTGTCGCTTTTGAGAGAAGAAGGAGAGCCCAGTTAGCCGACTCCATATAATAATGCACTATGTTTAGAGCAGTGGATGAACCTGCTCTTTAATGCAGACCTGACTTTCAGTTTCTCAAAGCGCGGTTGCAGCGAGAAATGACTGCACTAAATCTACACAAATTTTATCACCAGTTAAGGACCTAGTGACTCCGGCAAGCAAGCCGCTGGTTCTTTTCGCGATGTCGGCTCCTCTGACAAACTTCTACATTTGGTTTCATCCCTTGGAAATAATTTAGGTTTGCCACCTGAATGTAGGTCGTGCACTTAGCCAGTAAGATTCGATGGTGGCAAAAGCTTTGAGTTTGTGAGATTTCTGCTCCCTCGTAGTCGTACCTCAGTAACCAGGCCACACTGGACGCATCCGCTGTCACGGTCCCGTCTCAGAAAATAAAGCAGTATTCGTTTTGTGAAGGACAGACAGTAATTGGAAAAGGAGATCATAGCGTAAGGCTAGCTATATTTGCAACACAGGCAATGGGAAGCGCCCTCCAGAGTCGTGCCGGACGTGGCCCCCTTTGCAGCTGCGCTTCAGTGGTCGATGCTGAAAATTCGTTGCGGCGCATATGCTCTGCCCCTCTTCATCTCCCGGGCAGACTGAATGGACAATTCGCGGCATCGTTTACTAAGCCGGAAAATAGCGATCCTCTGGTGAATATCCCCTTCCACCTTCCCTTACCTCACCTTCCCTTGCAGAAGTATACCCACTAAGAGTCACATCTTTCCAGTTTCTCACCACGCTAGCTTCACTTGTCACTCTTTCTCACTACTCATGTCAAGCTACGTCTCTGTGGTATAAGTCATAAGTCGCTTCATAGCCAGCTACACCTTTGGCAAAAGAGAAGTATGCGAGGTAAAAAGAGAGAGAAAAAACAGGTGCATGCTAAAAAACAGAACATCTCAACACTCTTCGAAAACTTGCGGCACAGCAAAAAGCTCAAAACTTTGCCGAAATATCTGACATAATATGCTGGTGGTCAGTCCTCGCACAAACTATGGAGCCTCGATGCAAACGCCAGCATCAAGGCTCCCTAGCACAAACAAACTTATCGCTTGTCGATCAACACCGCAATATGTAAAGAAAATGAAAGAAGACCTGCGGGCTCTGGGACAGTAAAAGCCGGTTAATATGACATTAACAGGATCGAGAAAAAGTTCAGGTTATCAAATGGGCTGAATGGCCTCGAGAAAAAAAAAGCAAGAAGAATTTCCATTACGCTAAATTTACCGTATGTAGTCGCGTAAACCCACTTGCATAATGACCCCCCCCCCCCTCCCCCCCCTTTTCCCACTTTCACCACTGAGGATTTTGAAAAAAAAAAAAGCTTTAGTCGTTAGTGCATCCCTCCGTTTCGTGCCGTCACCATCGCAACTTGGCAACGCGCAGGATGCTACGCAACGATAACATTACGCTGTGTTTGTCTTTGACGTTAGCTCTAGTAAGAGGAAAGGAGGGGGGGGGGGTGCAATCGGCCTTTACAGTTATGCCGGCTGATGTGTGGTCAATAACGCCGTTGCCGCACACCAGAGGAACGGCGCCTCATAAAAGTGAAGCCAGAACTACATATTGGGCCTATTATCGCACGTGATGCCATTTGTGTTTCATAACACTTGTTGCGCGCATGTCAGATTTCCGCGGTCAGCTCTGTAACATGAAGTTCAGGTTCGGGGAGTGCCATGGAATCGTACTCGGATGTGGCGTATAACAAGTGCGAGAACCGTAGCACCCGTTCGACGTCATAGCCTTTCAAGGGCGTCAGCTGAGACCGCCCCGACAGAAATACTTATCTTTATTTCCGAATTAACTGGGTAGAATAAATGAAATTAATGGGTTTTGGGAGAAACAGCAAGCAGCCCCCATGGTCCGCGCCATAATGGTGCCGGTTCAGTCGTTCATGGTTTTACCTTCGTTTTATCTCTGTTTAGACGTGCGCAGTCACGTAAGGATGCATCCTTATCACGAGGCTATGTGCGCCAGGCCATTGACCCCATCTGTACCTTGTCTATTGTTCTGCTTGTATTGTATAATCCGTTGTTTTGTTTTAACTGTGCTTGTACCACCCTGCTAATATCAAAGCGGGGCGATTGCAGTATCTATAAATAAATATCCTTTATAACAAATAATAATAAATATCCTTATTTATGTTTTTTGAAAGTGTTCCGAAAGAATTGTTTTGATCCCGATGCCAATTTCAAGAAAACGCGACACATGTTGCTTATGCGTAACGTTGCGTTGAAAAAAATCTCTTAACAGAGTAATTAGAAATTTCTTTCAAAAGCCAGAATTGAGCATCGCATACCGCTTGTAATCACATGAAATGAGGAGGTTTTTATTCATTTTGTTATTATCTCTGATGACTGCGTCTAACATACTGGGTTTATTCAATATTGCTGAAAGAAAGGTTTAACCCGTTTGTAATCACTGAGGAACCTCCCGAGGATCAGCTCAGATTTACTGACAATAGCCTCCGTTTTTATAATTATGAGTACATGAATGACGTATAGGGCTAAAGGAAAACATATTTTTCACACCCCACTAGGTGTTCTATGTTCTATCAACCAAGCAGCAGTGGGTGAGTTCGGCGTTATCTGCCAAGGAAATATCGTTAGGGAACAATATCTCTTCCTTCCCGTGTGCACTTCCGATTGATACAAGCCAATAAAATTCAACACGTTGCACAAGAGGCCTTCCTTGAAAAGTTGTCACAGATGTACGTTTCATCTCTGCTTCTTAATATGTTCTCTTTTCGCAACCTCATTGTGTAGGGCATAGTAATATGGCTAAAAAATTGCTATTTCAGCTACAAAGAATATGAAATATATTTCCTAGACCTTCTGTACAAACAGCTTTTATACACACGCACGGAAAAGCACGGGCACGGCGGTTTGCAATGTATTGCAGGACTATGGAGGGAATTCGGATAGAGTGTGTTTCATTGCTAGTGAAGAATTATCTGCGCCACCTGCCTTACTGAACGTGGAACAACAGCAGAAACCTAGTCAATAGTGTCTTCAGGTGGTTGCGCTTGGAAGAGTATTACTTTAGCAATGCAATGAACTTTCGGCAGGAAGGAGAGCTGTAACTCTAAGCGCTGTGATGGCGAGGCTTCGCGGCAATTAAACGACAGGACTGAGGCTTGGCACCTTTAGTCGCTAATGCAGAGGTTAGTAGAAGCATGGCAGCGTTTTAAGAATGGCGCGCCAATCATTCTACCAAATATTATTGGCAGTGTATGGGCTCACCTCGAGTACGACTCGACCTCAGAGCCGTCGTAGGTCCAGTTGATCATGCGAAGAAAGTACTTGGAGAGGAAGTGGGACACCGTTCCCAGGGCAAGGAACATCCATAGGCAGAAGCCTAGAGCTGTCCAGAAGGCGTTCTGCATGCAGTGGAATGAGCACTCGATACGCAAGCCGGAAGGGCGTTCCCCCTTCGCCGAAAACAGTCTTGCGTATGGGTTGTTTATCGTTCGAACATCGGAACTCGTATACACTGCTTACATAAAATCCGTACTGTTTTGATTTCATTAGAAAACTCGAGATGCTGGTAAGTATGGGCCAGAGAAGGGGTAGGCAGAGAACGTGATGGTTAGATGGGATCCTTGAGGCATTGAAGCTGAATCTGTGTAAGATACATAAGGAGAGGGCTAATCTTTATTAATGCGAAAACATTACTTCGCTACGTTCATAGATTTCTGTCCGCAAGCCATGTCCGCAAAATCGTGTCTGCAGCAGTTGTAACTGAGAAGTAGGTGCCAATCGATAGAGGGTGACGTAATGTTATGGCCAAAAAATTAATTAGGCCAATAAACTAGGTACATAATTACAGGCAGAAATTTATAAGTAAAGGCAAAAATGACCTCATTAGCCAATAGCTTGGCGCCACAATTGAGTGTATCAAATACTAAAATAGTTGATTAAGTAAATCAATTAGGGTGACGTCAAGATGTATCAAATACTAAACAGTTGATTAAATCAGTCAGTTAAGGTGACGTTAAGGATGTGACGTCACGCAACCTGAAGTAGAGCCGAAAAAGGGCATAGAAAGGGATTGGCGCGCAATTTGAAAGTACCAAAGATTAAAATAGGTAAACAAGAAGTGAAATAATGTGACATCAAGAATGTGACGTCAAGAAACCGAAAGTAGAGCCGAAAAAGGGCATAGGAAGGGACTGGTGCGCAATTTGAAAGTACCAAATACTAAAATGGGTAAACAAGGAGTGAATTAGGCAACTAGAAGCAACCAGGAGCAACCAACAGCAGCATCCGTGGATTCGCATTACTCCAATGCAGATTCTACAGCGGTCTTTTCAGAACGGGTGGTATATTTACCCTGCCATGCTGCAGAGGCGTGTCCTGTTAGTTGTAAATCATCAATGTAATATTGCGCGGAACACAGGACGGG
>JAJIZL010019794.1:415227-463474 GCA_023969395.1 Amblyomma maculatum | reverse complement strand
GTTGTGTCGTCCTCTAATCTTGTGCTCCCGTCCTGTGTTCCGCGCTGTTATCCTCAAGATGCATAACCAACATGCCCAAGCTGCTATTCTATCAATGTAATAGATTTGTTTGGTTTATTATTATTTTTGCTCTGTTTTGAATGCCTCTCTTGCTTATACTTCTCCTTTCTGCACTTTATCTCATCGTGTCTTCTGTGCTGCATTTCACGAATTATCCGTGCTGAGTCGTGCCACCAAATACACGTTTGATTGCATTAGTCAGTTTATTCGTGGTTGCTTATCTTGTGTGTTTTTTTTTAATTTTGATGCGCGGCTAATAAATTAATTTTTGTCGCTTTTTATTACTGTGACCAAAGGTGCGTGCTTAACGGCCCACTTGAGTATGCAGTTTCAGCAAAGTAGCAACGTGAAGCAGGGATGGATGGAAGCAAAACTGCGTCTCTTCAGGAATGCTTGTCAACCAGAATGCGTATGCGTACCATCGCGTTGTACACAATCAAGTGGGAGGGGCAGAACCCTCCAGACAGCATATAAAAAGCTCTTGCAGTTGACCGAGTGGGTCGACTGGATTTTTGTGAAGTAAGAACTGGCCTGATCAAAAGAAAACGATATGTGTAAATGGCGTAGCCACGGCATCTCTCATATGCGCCATAAAGGGACGCCTTCATTGGGACAGCGTCAATATACGCCTAAGCAAGCTGACTGATATAATGAAGCCCGATGTGCCGACCAGCTACGACGTGCTTCTTCTGCATTAATGTGAACATCGTTACTGACGGCTGTTGCCACGTCTTAATGGCTCCAATGAAATTTAAAATGTCGCTTTACTCTGGCAATGTTGAGCGGCTCTGCTATTGGAGCCAAATCGCTAGCCTAGGTCAGTATTAGGTCCAGAAGGCGAAGAAATGTTACCGGCAATAAAGTACCAGGCTAACCCAGTTTCAGCATGGACGCACTGCGGAGGAAAAATGAATGATGGCTTAGCTCTGCTATGCCTGAATATAAGTAGCGAAAAGCAGTGAGTACCTCGGGATCAGAAGACGTCTTTTGCGTCGTTCGCCAGCAGCTAAACTCTCATTGGCTTCCCTGTCGAGCGTGTCTAAGTTCACCAGCGTTCTATAATTCGTTTACAGGAAAAGAAAGGCGCAGCATGTCAAGAAGCGCCGCCCGGCGGCGTTGGAGCGCACTCGTTCCTCCTTGGTCCTCATAGCTGAAGGCAGATGGGGGACGTCACATTAATGACGTCAGCCTAATTGAGTGACTGAACTATTTTAAGTCCTTGGTACTTTCAAATTGCGCTCCAGTCGCAGTATCTGTCACTCGCGGAATCCCGCTATGAACGTCACGGTAGGCAAGCGGAATTATATTGAGCGTTCCACGACTCGCGTAGTGCAGCGGTAAAGCGCTCGTCAGGGGATCCTAGGAATAAAGTTAGACTCCCGGATGTAGGTTTTTTTTTTATTGAGGAGGAGTCGCACAACTCTTAAGCGTTGCTAGGCAACGCTCGTTAAGCAACTTGTAGGCGCGTGACGTCAATCGGTTTCGCGCACGCGCAGAATATAGCCTCTGCAGCATATGGCCCACGCGAAGCTTGGCTCCGACCCCCTTAGTGAGGTTTTTCGCTTCAAAAGAGAGGGCTACATAGGTGTTGTGAAATGTGATACCGGCTGCAGTTACAGCTTTCTCCGCTTATTATAGTGCCATTGTTAGACCTCAGCAGAAAATAATTGCTTGTTCCTCGCTTGTTGCCACAGCAACTGTGACGCTAGTGCTAGGATAGAATCTAACCATGTGTCGTACGATGCTCGAACGCAGGCCACGTATCAGAAACATACGCAACTTCAAACTCCCACACAGGTCATATAAGACTATCGTAGTGAAGTTAAAGACAAACGCGTGCAGTGAGGACGCGCAACATTATGCCAGACACAGTCTTTTAGTGCTCAACTGGCAAGCAAAATCATACCAAACCATGTCAAATAGTGCTTTTGCGCTTCTTGATGGGGCGGCTATTTTTTATCAACCTTTTGGATGTTGAGGTTTGAGATAGCCGATAGTGGGCTGACCTATGTGGTTTTCTTGCTAGACTTCACACTAGCGTTGCGGCACTTACTTGTATTTTTTTTCTTTTTTTTTTTTGGGGGGGGGAGGGGTTCACAGCCCTGTGACCTCCAAAAACGATGCTACCGAGCAAGATATCAAGTAGAAACTTTCACCTACAAGCCATTAACACCATGCGAAGAAAGTAGTAGCGGATATGCCAGTACTCGTGTGCATCACAGCTGGGGTGCATGATTTACATCATCGTAGGGGACCCAGGGTGCCGCCAAGGGTAGCGGGGACTTGTCTGCCCCGTGGCAAGTGACTTAGCCAAAAGAAGCTAACGAGGTACGCAAAGAGCAGAATACGTGTCTCAAAACTAAAAATGTCAACGGGCTACATGAATTTCGGTTCCACAAGAGACTGTTCTTGATTTCATTCGGTTTTTTTCTCTCACATAATTTAATAAGAACTAGACTGCAGAGCCCGAAAAACTATATAATCATTGTATGTGTGCAGTGTCGAGTTCCTGTAATTCTTGAATGCACTGGTAGTCCCTAAAATACAAAGCTGCGAAGTATATCAGTTGCATTAGGTAAAAAAAAAACAACAACGGTAATTTGACTACCAGTGCCTTGGACTAAATCTCCTACTCAACGTACAGTTTATCTGTGAAGGCACATAGTTAAATATTTTCCATCTTTTTAACCATAAATGTGTAAAAGGTAGAGAAAAATCAGATGGACGCTCAAGGTTCGCCTTACCAATAGATTCGAGGCGCCTTTAACCTCGCCTATTATTTTCGGGAATATTTTTATATATTTTTAACAAATATTGGTAGCTTGGTTTAAAGAAACGAAAAGGAATGGCGGGTAGTGTTTTTTATGTAGGCGAAACACAAAGCCGTCTGTGTGCTGTGCGATTTCAGTGCAGGCTAACGATTCCCGATGGTCGAAATAAATCCGGTACCCTCTAGTACCACACCGTTTTGTTTATTTCTTGTTTCACCTGGCCGCTTTCCTCTCTTCCCTACTAGATCGGTTCTGGATTCCCCGGAGAAGTGTGAAGTCAGGTGGCGGATGGGTACCTGCTCCCGGTCCTACGGGGCTAGGAATCATGAGCCTCCCGTTTGCCGCCGGCGTTTTTAATTGTTGTTCGTGCCGTCATGCACCCACCGCAGGTTTTTGGCGGACGGTGGCTGTTGGGAGGCTCGTGTTTATCTCTCCGCCTCCCTCCTCTCTTTGTTCTTTCATTTCTGCTTTGTCCGTACGAGGCAGCCGTGGCGGCCCAGCTATGGAGCTCGTTAGCAGATGCGCATTTTCTGTGCTTCTGCACGAATACGACTCGTATGAATGGCGCGTGCAGTTTTCTCATATTTCATGTATACGGTGTACTTTGAAGAGCTAGTCGCTGGTAGAGAGATCTGCAGCACTGGTGGTTATAGTGGGATCTTCTAGCTTGCTGTAGGATGAAGAATAGTGTAAGGGCCAAGGGTGTGCGTGTCACCACTTTGAGACGCCTCTCAAAATGAGTAAGCAGGCGTACAGCAGCTCATGGTGCGTCTGTTTAGCCAATTGCCAAGTCAGTAGGATAGACATGATTGAAACCGCGAGCAGGACGCCTTCCAGTATTATTATCGAACCCAGAATTTCTTAAAATAGGGGAGTCCTGAGGTTATCTGGGAGGAGGTACGGATGAATAATGATATACACCGTATACATACGCCACCTCGTCGAGTGCGGCCAGTCCGCTAGCGTATTGTCGGACGAATCTACCAGGTGGCGTGAGAGAACTCGCAATGTTTTCGCATTACTGCACCTAAGACTTAAGCCCACCCTTGAAATACTTCTCCTAGAAAGACGCGCCTTTCGCGGGTCTGTATTTTGCAGTATGAAATCTCCCAGGGAAACAAGAGTATTGGCGCTCTGTGGGCGTACAGATGGGAATGATAGGAACAGCCTTGCACACTGAAGCACAATCTAAATCTGATGCCTTTGGTGAGAGGTTTGAGCAAGGTATATAATTGTAAGCGCATTTGGCTGAGTGCTAATGCGCGGACAAGCTGTCTGGCTTCAACGTCACGTAGCCCGCCATGCTTATTGACAATACGGCGGACTAGGTGCGTGAGCTGGTAGCAAACATTTATGGTTATAGACACGTAGGCCTGATCAATTGACTCATCGATGTGAAGTCCAACGATCCAGCAGGGCGATACGCGTGAGCTGGGTTGACCCGCAATTGTGCGGATAATTATATCGCTAATTTGGCATTGATAGTGACAGAGTGCAATGAGTACCAATTCAGACTGTTTAGGTGCGGGAATGGGCCTGATGTAATAAAGATAACTAATGACTGTATTGATATTTTGCTGCAAGGCCTCCCCTATACTATCCCGCGAGACCCAGCGGTGCACCGAAGAGGAAGGTAGTTTGTACAGAACGTACTATCGTGCGCAAAAGTGGAGAGACCAGGGCTTCGACGACCGGAGTGGCTGCGGGGGCACACCACAGCGCGGCTATCTCGCTCTGCTCGCTTGGTGCGAGAGTGCCCACCATGACGCACAACGTTTCCCTCGCTCTCAGGTTGGTGGTTATCATGACTGAGAAACTCCCAGTGAGGCGTTCGACTAATCTGCTTTTGACGAGTGAGCCAAAGGCAGCGGCTTTGCATAGTGTTCAGAAATAGCGCAGTCCTACATTAGTGTATGGAGTGGGTAGTAACGCTGAGTCGACTCAATTTACTCTTCAAAGAAAAAGGCAAATTTAATTATAATGGCGCCGACGTTTCGTATTTTCTCCCTACAGAAGGAATTGGGGTGTGATTGTATCTTGGCTAGCTAACTCGACGGCACAATAATTTCGCCATTAAATTCAACTAATACCCGAGTCCAATCGGCGATTCGGAACAAGCTTTTCTGTTCCATGAACCAGAAAGCGCATTTGAGATTATGATTTGTATTAATGTGCTCATTCCTGAATGGATGAGCCTTGTGCTGTATCATTCGGTCGCTGTCATGAGTTCCTCCAGAGCAGAGGCACGGGAGAGTTTCGAGCCCACACTAGATGTGAACTGTTTGTCGGCGCCATAAAACGGGATGTGCCTGAATGCACAATCCACCCGGCCTAAAATTGCTAGCCTGTTCACCGACACGTTTCCGTAAGACGCATAGTTTTGTACACGAAATATGTAAAAAATGCTCTCTGTTTTTTTCTGGGCACGCTGGTAGGGGCTCGAAGCGAGTTAGAGCATGCGAACTGTTTTATCAATTGATGTGCAGCGTGAGCCGCTATCGCAGTGAAGCTGATCTTCTATCGGAAATTAAAGCAAAATTAAAGCTAAGCGAATGCAGAGTGCCGTGCCCTCGGCTGGCAAGCAACATGTCTAAGCCTCCGCTACTGCTTTTGCAGATTTTGCCGTGCAGTTTTACCGCTACAACAACTAGCAACGGTCATCGACTGGCCTTCTTCCGGATGCCTCGTGGCAATGATAGTGTGCAATGCCTTATCTTCGACTACCGTAAGTCATCTGTGACGTCGTCACTCGACGCCGTACTAAAGGAGCCTCGCCGCGACCACTGCTTCAGAGGGCATGGCATTTGGCTGGCAAGCAACATGTCTAAGCCTTCACTACTGCTTTTGCAGGCAAGTGTTCCGAGCAATACGATTGCTTATTGTAGTGACCACCGCTTCTTGAGGTTCTTGCCGTGCCCTCGAAACTGTGAAAGTTTGTATGACTGCTGGTCAATGCTTCTTTTATTGCTTATGTTGGGAGACGTTGAACAGAATCCCAGGCCAAAAGTAAATGAGAAGTTGGATGAAATTCTTGAGAACCAAGTTGCGTTCGCACTTAAGATGGATGACATCAAAGTGAAATTGCTGAAGTGAGAGCAAAAAACGACAACGTACAGGGCCGTTTGATGCATTTTATGCGATGAATAGCAGGATTTGTAAGTTAGAAGAAATAGTCGAACAGCAGGCTGCAAAGCTTGTCGATGATGAGAACTGAAGCAGACGTAACAATTTACGAATATTTGGCGTCACTGAAAATGAGACAGACACTGAAACGGAAACAGAATCAAAACTGAAGGAAGTTGTTGTGAGGAATATATTTCGGAAAACTGTGGGCGTGCAGGGTGACACAGTGGAGCGAATTTATCGCCTTGGTAAAGCCCAACCACAGAAATGTAGACCGGTTGTGGTTTCTGGATTGTGGGGTTTAACGTCCCAAAGCGACTCAGGCTATGAGAGACGCCGTACTGGAGGACTCCGAAAATTTCGACCACCTGGGCTTCTTTAACGTGCACTGACATCGCACAGCACACGGGCGCCTTGCTTTTCGCCACCATCGAAAAGCGGCCGCTGAGGCCGGGATTCAACCCCGCGTCCTTGGGCGCAGTAGTCGAACGCCGTAACCACTGCGCCACCCCGGCGGGATGAAATGCAGATCAGTTATTCTTAAATTTTATGATTCCAGAGAAAAAGAGAGTCTGCAGACAAAAGGCGCAAAGCTGAAAGGAACTGCTTGGCGTATTAGTCCTGATTATGCTAAAGAAACTGTAGAAGTACGCCGAAAACTATGGGAAAGTGCGGTCGCAGACAGGGCTAAGAAGGGAAAGGTCTTTCTTGATTATAATAAACTTCGCGTAAACAACGAAACCTAGGTCTGGGACCACAGACGAAACGAACGCTGTCTTATGTCTACAGGCCACGGAGATAAGACTGGTAATTCCAGACAGCATCAGACAGATGAACCAGGTAGCCCAGCTGATCTCGATTCCTCAATCAAAAGTGTGACGTTCGACACGCATCGCAGATATAGCTACGCCTTTTAAGTTTGAATGCGCGAAGCATTGTAAATGAGACTACAGAATTAGAATTCTTGCTCCTTTCGCAAAGCCCGCATGTTGTAACAATAACAGAAACCTGGTTGAATAACAGTATATCTTATGACTGCATTGCTCCTCCGGGCTATATGTTGTTTAGAAAAGACTGGGACACACGTGGTGGGGGCATTTGTATAATAGTAAAAACTCTATCTGCTGTAATGGTGGATTGCAATGTTGCTGATGAAGTTTGGTGCAAGACAGTTTTATAACGTTACTTACATTATCGTGGCTGTGTACCGTGCACCCTCTGCTTCGCCTGAGTTCCTGGATGTACTGCACACTCTTTTTATGTGAAAATGTCAAAACGAGCACGAGACTAATAATGACCGGCGATTTTAACCTACCACACATAAATTAACAACGCCTATGTTCTGTTGGTCCTGATTCATCTAACGGAGAGAAACTATTAGAAATTATGTTTTCGTATAACCTGAAACGAATTGTGCCAGAGGATACTAGAATAACGCCCAATTCGCGGTCATTGTCGGACTTGGTGTTCCTGTCAAATAATATAGAAGAGCACACTGTTAACGTTGAAGATGGCGTCTCTGACCCCAAGATGATTGTTGTTGCCATACCACTTAAAACCAGTGAGTGCTCAAGGCTTTATATCCCTGTACGAGTTAGGGATTATGGATGTCCGGACGTCACCTTCATTCTTGAATACCTGGAATCTGCCTTTGATGATTTTGAAATTGAGTATGACTCGAAAACAGTAGAAGAGCTGTGGTAGCATTTTAAGATCGTTACACTGCGTTGACAGGTATATTCCAACTCGTGTTAAAGCACCGAAGCCCCTGGATCACCACGGACATAATTCATATGAAACGAAAAATAAAAAGACTATGTAAAAAGAAATATAAACGTATTCAATATTTGCGACTTCGTGCTGAGCTGAAGCAAGCGTTGAAAGCAGCTAAACAAACGTTCTTCGATGAAACGCTTAGCCGCTTCCTCAAAACGTCACCGCAAAAGTTCTAGCGATACTTTAGTGGTAGAAAGGAGAGAATACAGGAAATTAAGCACGGAAATCAGGTGGTGATAATAAAGGAGCACATAGTAGATGACTTTATTCCCTTTTTCCAGTCCGTAATCAGCGCAACCAAAGATGACATAGACCTTAGTTCAGAATGCTTATTGTCTAGCCAAATGGATGATGTTATATTTACGCAGGAGGGCGTATTTCAGCAGCTCCTCGATTTGGATGCTAGAAATTACCAGAAAACATACCAGCCCAGTTTCTTCGAATATATTCCGAGTGGGCGTCGCGATACCTTAAACTTGTTTTTCAAAAATCCTTAACATACCGATTGTGTGCCACAAGATTGGCGCAATGCAGTAGTAATTCCGGTGTTTAAAGGGGGCAATAGAACACTTGTAAATAACTACCGCCCAATATCGTTCACATCGATTTCTTGTAAACGTATGGAACAAATTATAGCCAAGCACATCTTTCATCACCTGAAAACAAGCTGTGTACCTTATCCTCATTAACACGGAATTAGAGCAGGTCTTTCAACCACTACACAACTCGTAGAGGCAATTCACTATTTGACAATGACGATTGATGCAGAGCAGCAGATTGAGGTAATCGCTGTAGATTTTGCGAAAGCGTTTGATAACGTGTCGCACAATAAATTATTTTTAAACTTGAATGAGCTGGAATTAATACGAATATTGCAAAATGGATTGAAGCATACTTAAAGAATCGTAATCAGGTTGTCAAAATAGATGGTAATGTGTGCGGTTCACTAGCGGTGGTTTCAGGAGTTCCGCAGGGTTCCGTTCTGGAACAGTTGTTATTTGTGGTGTATGCTAATGATATCTCTGCTGTCATGGAACCAAATGTACGACTAAATCTTTTCGCAGATGACTGTTTAATTTATTCTACATTTAGAAACACTGACGACTAGCTTAGAATTAACAACTCTTTAAGGCTTTGAGCGAATGGTGCAAAAATGGAACATGCAAATAAATTATTCGAAATCAACATACACGCACATTACAACAAAGACATCTGTTCTTTCGTTTCCAAACTTCATTGGTGACAAGTGTATGGTAAATGTACCTCAGTGCAAGTATCTAGGAATGACAACACAAAATTTAAATTGGGGCACACATATAGAAGACGTATGTTCTCAGACGGTGCCGCTGCCGGCGCTGGTGGACAATATTTTGAGAGCTGGGGTAAATACTATCGTTTTAAAATAAACCATTATACTTCCAGGGGAGGCAATGACGAAGCGTTGGTGCACCTAAAACTAAAATATATTTTGCCGCTGCGGAGTCAAATAAGTGGATGCAGCGCTGTCGTCCGCCTTCTTCCCTAATGCGGGACAGCGCTATTCCTGAACACAATGCGATTGCGCTCCCTTTGACTTGACCGTCAGCAGCAGAGTCCTTGGCAGAGTAGCAGACCGATGGGCTAGAAGTTTGCCAGTCACGATTAGCGCTAGCTCGAGAGCGAGGCAAACTGCGCGTAACGCCGGGCGTTCGCAGCGAGCGAGCAGCTCCAGATAGGAGCGCCGCGGTGCGTCCCCGCCGCCGATCCTGCCGCCGAAGTCGTGGACGCTCCCCTTTTGCGCACGATAGTACGTTTTATGTTTTGAATATATATTATAATAGTAGATGGAGCGGTCTGTTTCGTGGTTTAAAAGAGTATAGGATAGCATAGCGTCCTGTGGACTACCACGCCTGAGGGGAAATCGGAGAAAATCTGGTAGGCAGCATTTGGCCGTGTAGTCACGCAGATGTGCAGTGATATAGGCGAACAAGGACCGCAGCCCGTAGAGGCAACAATGTTTAAGAGAGCATTGCGAGCAAAGTTATCAAGGGCCTTATGCACATCAAGGATGGCTATGTCTGGGGTATAGGATGAGGGAGGAAGATGAAATTCGTATCTGAGAGGAAAAAAGTGGTTCCCGGTAGACATACCTTATCAGAAGCCAATTATAGATGGGAAAAAAAAATACTAGGACCCAATATGTGCCTCCACCCGATTGAGTTTAATCCGTTCCACGAGGAAAGAAGTTTTGAAGCGCAGTCTTTTTGCCTGTCTGTGACATGCGCCCAACTGCGTGTCTTCACACACTCACTAATATCCCAAGCAAACTCAGTGAAAAGATGGAGGGTTCTTACCACATTCCGTATGATTCCCCTGCAGAGAAGACCGAGCGCACGCTGGTAGCCCTTGTAAGCGGCGAAGCAGGATGGATTCCCCTGCAAGGCGCAATACGGATTTTGTGCCGTAGAATTGTGGCTGCTTCATCTGTAGTAAAGTCAGGTGCCTAAAGCCATAAAATGATGAGAAATAAAGTGCACTTCAAGAAACGAGTAAACCCGCATGAGTCGATCTTGCTGATTTCTAAGCACGAAGCAAAAAAGTTTACGTGATTCCTAGAGAGTAATGTGGTGCGCTAACTTGACGCAAACAAACGTGGCCTGAAAAAGATTATATACATCAACGACTAGACTAGCGCAAAAGTATGGGGGACTCTTAAGGGTATGACAAGAAAGCGAAGGCTACAGCCCACGTGCTTTAACAAAGCAGCATTAACGTTTCTGCATGTCCTTGGGGGAACGCGAATGCAGTGGTCCTGGCAGGCTGATTCAGATATCACCCTGCCATATGAAAGGAGAGGCTCGAGGTGGCAGCTCCTGCCAAACATAAGTCAGGCAACCCAACTTCCAGCAGTGAGCGGCCATGACAGCTACCAGATACCGCCTGTCAGCACCAGGTTCGGGATTTTCGCTCACAACGCCAAAACTAACTTCACTACATTTCAATCATCTAGGTTCATTTTAACTCATACAGCTGGAGCAAGTCCCTATCATTCCTCCCAGAAGTGGAGATCTCGAGTCTCTCGTGAAGGCGTTCCAGGGATTGGGAGATTTTATTGCGAAAGGAATACAACTCTAGGTTTCCAGCCTTCAGCGTGGCGCGGCCGCATCCACGTGACGCTGTGACGTCACACCCCACGTGAAACTAGGGTGATAGCTGGGCTACCAACTCAAGCGGTCAGCGTAGCGCGGTCGCAGCCGCGGCGCAGCGCGTGACGTCACAAACCACGTGACACAAAAGCGAGAGATGGGCTGGCAGGAGCTGCCAACTTGGGTCGTTCGTTTCACATCGGACCGTTATGTTAGAATCAGCCTGCTAGGACCCTGGCATTCACGTTACCCTTATAGGCCACTAAGGCACGTTCATACGGCTTGGTTAAAGCGGAGCTTTATATGTGGGCTGAGGAAGTAGAAAAAGAGAAGAAGAACGCTCGGTCACCCGCTGCTAATGCTCTCGCTCAATTTTTGGTTCAGCAGCGTTGAACCCTTGTAATGTTTCTTGAATTTCTACCTGTTAATTACTGCTACGCGCTCTCGTAGCATATCAGAAACGTTTGCGATTACACGTGCAGGAATAAGACATTTAAAATTCTTGTTTTCCACGACAGGTTTGCGAATGGAAGGCTTTATCCGCCTACACTGTTGATTTCCCAATGGTATCCTCATTTCTCTACCCCTTTAGCATGAACCATAATTAACATGTTTATCTCCCCGCCAAATCATCTTCACAATTTAAACGTTATTCGACGTTTTTGTTCTTAATTATTCTTCTGCGTCAGGAACCTTGTTTGCTGATCTTTTGTTAGTTTTAAATATCCGCATGTTCATAAGGCCTGATAACAGGCTGGGAGCACCTGTAACGTAAATAACAGATATTCGCAGAGCACTGTGGAATCCACACTGAAGAAATGAGAAAGGCTGAGCTTTGCTGCGGTGGATCACGTTTGTTCTCATTATCATTATCATATAAATGTACTGTAATTATCATCGCTACTGTAACCATTTTTATTAATACTAATTGTATCGTCATTGTCATCGCTACTATAATCCTCATTCTAGACAAGCAGAAGTATTTGTGGGCGTCAGACGCACCAGAAAATGCCTCCGAATTTATTCTTCTTTGCTTGTTTGCAGGTTCCGCTCATCGCCTGTGCTGGAGCGCACATAACAGCGGATCATGCCGCAGCCGACGTGCCTCAACAGACACCGACAGATCAGCGTTATCTTCACCTGACGACAGTGGCGGCTATTCGAGCTGGCGATGACGAACTTTGCCTCAGAGGTTTGCCTGCGCGGCAAGCCCCAGAGCATGCCTCTGAATTTGTTTGTCTTTGCTTGTCAATTGTTGTCGTGCCATGCCACCCCCCCCCTCCCCCTGCATACACACACTGCTATTGCTATTGAGTGATTGTTGGTCTGTGTTTTTCGAAACTTGCTATTAGCGGTGATATTGAGACAAACTCAGGCACTCCAACCCTTGATGAGAAACTTGAACAGATTCTATAAACACTGAAAGAGCACACAAAAGCACTTAGTGATATTAAACGCGACCAAAGAGCTACCCAGAAAGAAATTCAAGGGAATGGAAACGTTATCCGGCAAATTGATGAGCGCCTTACTAAACTCGAATCATGCTTATCCAAGTTTTCTGAAACGGAAACCGAGGAGAATAATTGGACGAAAAAAATCGTTATACTTTCAGCAGAGGTGGACGATTTGGAAAACCGGCAATGTCGTAACAATTTAATCTACTTCGGATCGCCTGAAAAGGAAGAAGAGACATACAATGACCTTTCGGAAAAGGTACAGCAGGAACTGTTCTCTGTTATCGGCCTAAGTCCGAACAGCATAGAGCGCATGCACCGTCTTGGAAGAAAAAAGGCCAGGAAATAATCGTTCAATAATTTTTAGATTATATGATTTTAAGGGGAAAACTGATATATTACGAAACTGCTCAAAGTTAAAAGGTAAAACGATTTCAGTCAGCGAAGACTTTTTGAAACGTGTGTCGCACATTAGAAAGCGCCTTTGGGAAAGTGCAAAAACCGAGAAGTTGAACGGAGCAAAAGTGCGTCTTGCACACGACAAGCTTATTGTCGATGGAATTATACTACTGGGATGACATGACTGCATCACGAAAGTTATGTCAAGAACCTGTAAGACGTGCCCAAGTCTCACTTTAGGTCGACACACAATCGAGCGCGGGACACGAGGATGAGCAGTCTTCCTGGTGTCTTGACAATTATGAACATGAACGGCCGTAGTATCATGAATAAGACTACACGCTTTGAAAGCATTCTGCTTCAATATGAACCGGACATAGCTATTATAACTGAAACCTAGCTGAATGATTGCATGGATGACACCGATTTCCTTCCTCCCAATTATGCAGTCTGCAGGAAAGACCGTGTTTCTAGAGGAGGTGGTGTGACCATTGTCTACTAAAATGGTATTGCTTGTGTTGAAGTGCCATCCCCGCCGAATATTGAGTGTGTAATGAGCAATATGGATGTTGGCCGTTTCTTCATCACGATTATGGCTGTTTATCGCCCCCAGCTACTACAGAGGAGTACACGGAGTGTCCCAGTGATTTCCTGAGTGTCACATTACCTGCCAATAATCGACAGGGTGTAATGGGCGGGGACTTTAACCTCCAAGTGTACCCGTTGCAGGGATATCTTCTTTGCGTAAAGGCCTATCCTTCTCATTGAACATGACACAAGTTGTAGGTACGCCTATGCGATGAACTGGTTTACAGGAATCACGTCTTAACTTAATCAATTCTTTAGCCAATCTTTATTCCAGTTCACTTATTCCTGTGAAGTTCTGAAAGGAATTTCGAACAACATGATGGTAGTAATTAGGTTGTATACAAAGCTTCAGAAGCCACAACCCGCCAAAGTGATATAAATTCCTGATTTTGCTATAGCAAATGACGTAGGGGTATTAGATTATTTAGAAGAAAGCTACGAACGTTTCAGCCACCTTGTGTTCTCTGACTTGGTTTCTGTCAATAAAGTCTGGGCGAAATTCAAAGCAATAGTGCTTAAGTCTAATAAATGCTTCATTCCCAAGCGCAAGAAAAGAGTATTTAAAACGAACCCATGGATTTCCCATAAGATTCTTCACATGAAGCGTCAGTTGAAATGCTTTCGAGCTGAACGTAGCAAATCGCCTCTACATATTAGACACGAAACTATTAGCACTCTTTCACAAACTTTTCAAAACGAAGTTGCAAAGGCGAAAGAAAGGTACGAGGGGGTACCCAAAATAAACCGAACTTACTTCCCTATTTATTCACATTTTAAGCCCAAACCTTTAATCTCTCTCAACGTACTCTCCACTTGCACTAATACACGTGTCTAATCTCTCATACCGCTCTTAAAAAAAATTTTTAAATTCATCTTTTGGGATGCTTGAAGCACCTGCGTCGTTTTTTTTTTCTTTGCCTCCGCAACACCAGCAAAACGCTTTTCTTTCACGTATTTTTTTCATTCTGAGAGAAAAAAAAAAAAATGTTACACGGGGCAAGGTGCGGTGAGTATGGGGGGTGAGCAACAGGGGTCATACCATTTTTGGTCAAATATTGATTATTACAAGAATTGTTACAACATTTTCATGTGTTCGGGCCATGAAGAGATGAGCAGAACGAGGTTGGTCATCAATTGACATTTCACCAATTTTGAAACGCGAGAACCACTCAAACACTTAAATTTTCCCTATTGAATCATCGTTGTACGCCTTTTTTAACATTTTAAGAGTTTCTTTTCAATTTTTTTTTCCGAGAAGAAAGCATAATTTCACCACTGGACGCTATTAAAAAAAATCAGCCATTGAAATAACGACACTCAAAGAAAACAGTTCACTATAAACCCCGCCGAAGCTACTACGTCTGACCTTCAGCGACGCTACTCGGCTGGCTGACTCTGGATGGATGGAATATAGGAGCGTCCCCTTTGAAACGGGGTGGTAGCAGTAGCTATCATGCTCATTTTTCTCCCTATATTTAATTATTGTTTCAGATTGGTTAACTATACCATCATTATAATTATTGAATATTTTTTCTAGATTACTAACATTGTCACTTTTCTGCTTTTAAGCCACCAATCTTCCAGTCGTTTTTTGCTAGCTTCCACCGCCGGTTTATTCACCCGGCCACTGGTATCTCTAAACCCCAGAGCTTCAGGAACAGGGCCTGCATCGATTTCCAGATGGATGCCATTACATTCGAGTATAATATGGTTAATTGTTCCACTAGAGTTACCACATACAGCACATGCGTCATCTTCATTATTAAAATTCTTTTTGTAGCTGCGTGTTCTAAGGCACCCTGATCTAGCTTCAAAAACTAGGGCACTGCCTCTTGAGTTATCAAAGAAAGCTTCCTTCCTGGCCTGCCTTTTCCACTTTCGGTATAATTCCACACTCTGTTTCTTTTTCATCGAATTTATCGAATTTTTGCCTTTTGTGTTTTTCACCTGTTGCTTAACGCTCTGTTTCTTCGTCCTTGTGACCAGCACACTTACTGGTTAGTTTCCTAGTTCTTTTCCTTCATTGTGAGTCAACGCTTTTTAGGTATAGGTATTTAAATACTTTAGCTGGTCATCTATTACTGTCCAATTTCCTCAAGCGTTCCTCATATATTATTTTACTGAGCTTCTCGTACTTCGAAAGATGCCCAGACCATATCTCACTGTAGCGCCTCATTTGTGGTTTTGCCGTGGGCACCTAGTGCTAATCGTCCGACGGCTCTCTGATTTATATAATGTCGACTGTACCTCTGGAATGTTGACTCTATGCACTCCCGGCGGCAAAACACGGTACTACGAAAGCGCTGCCCATCAAATAATTAGTTCGGTTTCTTTTCGGTACCCCCTCGTATGTGAAGGAGTAGCGCATCATTCGGTAGCGCATCATTGGGTGCTCGTGACAAGCAGTCTGCATCGGAGTGCATGACTTGTAGACGACTGCGATGTCGAATTCTTGAAGACGCAGGCCCCACCGGGCAAGGCGGCCGGAGGGGCTGTTCAGATTTGGCAGCCGGCAGGGCGCGTGGTGATCGCTTACCACCTTGAATGGTAGGCCGTATAAGTACGGGTGAAACTTCGAAGTGGCCCAGATGATCGCGAGGCACTCCTTCTCTGCCGTCGAGTAATTGGCTTCAGCTTTCGAGAGAGACCTGCAAGCTTAGCCTATTAAGTTCTCCTGTCCGGCATTCTTCTGATTGAGAACGGCACCTAGGCCCAGAATGCTCGCGTCGGTATGTATCTTAGTCCTGGTGTTCTCATCAAAGTGGCCTAGCATAGGAAGGGACTGTAGGCGGCACCTAATTTCCTCGAAGACTTCCGCTTGCGCTGTTTCCAATTTAATGGCACGTCTTCTCTTGTAAACTGCATCATAATGTCAGCGAGGCGCGAAAAGCGGTAATACGCGGACAGTCCGAGGAATCGGCGCACAGCTTTCTTGTCACCTGGCTGTGGAAAGTGTGCGATTGCAGCTGTTTTCTGTGGGTCGGGGCGAACTCCCTTCTTGCTGACGATATGACCCAGAAACAACATCTCTTACTAAGCAAAGTGACACTTCTCTGCTTTCAACTCAAAACATAATTACTTGATTGCGTCAAGTACTGTTCGAAGCTTTGTCAGATGCTCTTCAAAGTTTGAAGAAAAGACGACAACGTCATCCAAGTATACCAAACCAATTTGCCACTTCAAGGCAGTCAGGACTGCGTCAATTACTCTTGAAATGAAATGGGACTGGTGCGGAGCAGAGGCCAAATGACATCACCTTAAACTGAAATAGACCGTCCGGTGTGATTAATGCGGTCTTCTCGCGATCTCTTTCATCGACCTCAATTTGCCAATAGCCGCTCTTCAGGTCCATCGATGAGAAGTACCTTTTGCATTGCAGAGTCGGTCAAGCGTGTCGTCAGTGCGAGGAAGAGGGTAAACATCTTTGTTATGCTGTTTAGGCGGCGGTAATCGACGCAGAAGTGAAGTGTCGCGTCTTTCTTCACAGAATGACTGGTACCATCCAGGGGCTCTTCGATGGTTGAATCACGTCATCACGAAGCATTTCCTCAACTTGATCGCGTATGACCTGGCGTTCTCCTGGCGATACACGGTAGGGCTTTGACGTGGCGGTCTAGCGTGTTCGTCCGTGAGGATGCGATGTTTTGCCAACGAAGTCTGCCGCACCTTCGACGCTGAAGAATAGCACTCGCTGTAGCTTTCAAGAAGAGCGCGAATCTTGTCTTGCCGGTTCCAGGTTAGCGCTGGGTTGATGTCGAAAATGGACTGCTTGGCTCGGTTGGGTGCATCGTCTTCAAGCTGGCTGGGGAGGGCGAAGACTTCTCGGGTGTCTGCTAGCTCGTCGAAGAAAGCAGTCGTCATGCACTTCTTCAGGTGCTGGTATTCTTAGGTGAAGTTCGTGACGAGCCCTTGAGCTTGTCCATGACGAAAACGGGCGACGCCTCTTGCGACTCCTAGTCCGCGCTCTAAAAGCAACTGGGCATTTTCTTCGACGACAATTTCAGCAGTTCAGATGTCGCTGGTAACCACTGATACGACGATATTTGATCGGAGGGTATACTCAATACTTCGTCGAGGACATTTAGAGCGACTTGTTGCACTGAAGTCGTTGTGGAAGGTATTCTTTGTCTGTGGAAAGCTTGACGAGCTTTGAGCGCAGGTCGATGATCTCCCGATGCTCATTCAAAACGTCCTTTTCCAAAATCACGGTACGGGAGCACTGCTGCAAGACCACGAAGCTCATAGGGTAAGCACATCCATTCATTGTCACTCTTGTGGTGCATCGCCCAGATGGCGAAATAAGGTTACCACAAGCGGTGTGGATTAGCGGATCATCCCAAGTGGTCTTCACTTTATTGAGCTGGGCGGCGAACCTCCCACTGATAACGTAATAGTCGGCTCCGGTGTCAACCAAGGCGGTTACCGTACGACCATCGACAACAATTTCAAGGTCGCTTCTTCGCGTGCTCGCATTGCACGTGGGCTTTGGTGTCCGATCTCGTTTATTCAGGTCACGGCCGGGACATATCGTAGTTACTTCGCTGGGCGGCGGTGTCGGCTTGCACTCTGGTCGTGTTGTCAACGATGTCGTCGTGTGGAGCGGTGGTGAAATGGCTGCGTCGTCGTTAGTCGTCGTCCGCGGCGGAGGATCTTCGTCATTTCGTCGCAGAGCAACCTCACCTCCAAAGGTTGCTGCATTTAGTTTCCCCTATGGGGGCTAAGGGACCGTCCCACACGTTACCGCGGCCTGGCGGCGCAAAGCAGGCATTGTATGGCAATGGGGAGCGTGACAGACGTTTTGCTGACGCGTGCTCCCCTCTGCTCAGGAAGTCGTCGATTTCCCGTGGTCGCTCGCCAGGACGGGGTCGTGGAGCATGGACGGCAAAACCACGGAGGCCGATCCAACTGTACGGGCAGTGACGGAGGATGTGTCCAGCCTCACCACAATGGAAGCAATGTGGCCGGTTGTTAGATGTCCTCCAGGCGTTGCATTTCGTGGGGCTTGGAGGTCGTTAGTAGACTTGGCGGGCGGGACCAAGGGGCGGCGTTCGGGAGCAGGATGATAGCGATGAGGGCTTGGCAGGTCGCTTCGGGGTGCAGGACGACGTAATGCAGCTGCATAGTTCATCACTGCTGCTTCTTGCACAGGAGCCGTGGCTTGACGAATGTCCAGTGCTTGCTGGACATCTTGACGGACGACGTCCGCGAGCGTCGCCACCTGGGTTTATTGGGATTATGGCAGCAATCGGCGGAGCTCCACTCACACGATCTCCCAGATGAAGACCCGAAGGCTTTCTCTGCTCGCAGATGCGCTGCTGTAGGGGCTTGCGTAGACCAGTTGGGGCGGTAGATCGTAGTGGCGCATTCTGGTGTCCATTGTCCTCTCGATGGTCGACGCTTCAGTTTCGAATTCCGCAACGGTTTTTGGGGGACTTCTGACAAGCCCTGCAAAAAGACTAACGCCTCGCATTAAAACTTTCACTTTCTCGCCTTCGGTCATTTAGGGTCGGCGGTGCGGAAGAGGCGCTTCATCTCCTCAACGTATGCCATGACAGGCTCTATTGGGAGTTGAAGTTTTGAATGAAGTAGGGTTTAGGCTCGTTCCTTCCGGACGACTCTTGCAATAGCTGCCAAAAACTCAGACTTGAATGTCTGCTAAGCCTTCAAAGAGGCCTCGTGATTTTCGAACCAAACTCGGGAGAGTCTTTGAAGCGAAAAGTAGACTTGTCTGAGTTTCGAAGCGTCGTTCCAACCATTGAATTTTGCCACACGGTCGAAAAGGTCCATCTAGTCTTCCGCATTTTCAATGAACCGTCCTAGGAAGATGGGGGGCTCCCGGGGCTGCACGAAGACAACCGGTGCTGTGGACTGGACCATTTACAATGTTTATACCTCCCGGGGCCGAACGGGGTCAAGCAGCAGACCGTGTTCGGGTTGGAGCCCTTGAATTCGGCGGATGACTCAGTGACCTGTAGGCTGGTCCTCCAGGGCGACAGGAACAAGGCCGAGGTCTTCGCTTGAAGGATCAAGGTGCACACCTCCACCAGATGTCACGTAGTGGTGAAAATGCCATTGGCGACAAATGAGGAGGCTTGAAATTCACTGGAACAAATTCTTTATTTGGGTTGACTTGCACCCGCAAAAGAACAAAGAAACTGGGCGGCGGCGATAGCAACCAACGTGCTCGTCGATCATCCAACTAAGAATGCCTGTCGCACACGTCAACGCTCAATTTAAAGGCGGCTCAAAACCATTTAGATAACGTCGCAAACGTTTACTAGCACAGCCTGGAACATTGTAGAAACATACGCGAGTGGTCGGAATCTTCGAGACAAATCTCGGCGCATCTTGCGTGACAAAGAAATGGATAAAGGTACGTCTCGCGACACCGAGCATTAGCAAAGAATACAGAATTGATATGCGTGCCAGAATCAGAGTGGTAAGGCCGCATGCCCCAATAAAAAATACAGTTTAGAAGTTTTTGCGGCAATATCTTGAAAGGTATTCATGATTGTATGTTTCAGAAAGTGGCAGGCGCAGGACACTCTCTCCGTTGCTGAACTCTACGCTCTGCCAAATCTTTCAATAGTTGCGCAAGCAGACGGTCCTGACTCATGGGCTGCAGGCTTCAGTTAACACTTTTGCCGCACTGACTCCTACAGATGACTACTGCTCTCTGCTGCAGCAAATCAGTTTACCTGTCAATAGGTAGTGCGCGAACTTTCATTTCTATAAACCGTCAAAACTTACCGACATATTAGGCACCGCATCGCTGGCGTTTTATCCAAGATCAGGTTACTAAAGCGTTTGCGCCTGCTTTGCAGACAGTGCCTGCTGCCATTCTCTTGCCTTGAAGTGGCGACCGTCCCAAGACCTGCCACCACTCATGCGTCATACAGCAATGCCATCCGAAGAGAGGTCGAGTGAGACCATGACTTACGCTAATGTGCTCGCGTGACCTCCGCCACCTGTGGACCCCTCAACGGTATAATATGTATAGCCGCCGACACCTATCATTGACCGGCTCCAAGAGCAACCAAGTTTGTTTCAGAAAGTATGACCGCCCTATTTACTACACTTTCAAACTGACTGGTCGTCTGGCTTGTCATAGCCTTGGTAAAGCAAAATATCTTATTCCATAGTGGGCACATTTATTTGCAGTGAACATCATATAATTTCCCCGACAATTTTTTCTGAATACTGGAGAATGGCGATGGCCACGACGGCGGCCTTTTGAACGAATGAGCTAAATTTGTACGCTTTCGCGTAAAACACAGTGATGCGCCAATAAGGTGACGTGGCATGGACGTTCCATGCCCTGTTTGGACTCCCACATGTGTAGGAGTCGGGCGTCCGCTATTTCCGGAGCTTTTTCCCCTTCTAGCGTCTTAGTTGTTTTCCTGGTGTCTTTCTTTACCGCTTCGCACCAATCCTCTATATTTCCTATCTCTGTTAGGTCTCTGTTCCCCCTAATCTCTCTAAATCGGTCCCAGTCTGTGATTTTCGTCCGGAAGCACTTTTTTCCTTTGACTTTACTCCTGATTTCAACCACGGTTTCCACTATTGAGTGGTCGCTCCCCAGGTTGAGTTCCGTATTTAGCCATTGCGTTGTTTCTACGTTTTTAATCAGGGTCAGGTCCGGTGAGGTATCGGCGGTAACGCTGTTCCCCGCCCGCGTGGGGTGTAATGGGTCAGTCAGCAATGTTATCCCCAGGTTATGCGTGTCCTCCCACAACTGTCTCCCCTTTGCGTCTTCCTTAGTGTACCCCCACTCCGGATGATGGGCGTTAAAGTCCCCCACTATAATTAGCGGCTGGTTCCCTGCTACCTTAAGTGCCTTGTTCATTATCGCCCTGAAGCGGACCTTCCGTTGTCTCGGTGGGCTGTAGATGTAGGAAAGTGTTTGATTCCTCCTTTTTTCCTGTTAGAATTTCTACAAAGACGTTTTCTATGACGTTGTCCTCTAATTCGTGTTGGATTGTTGCTATGTTTCTCTGCACCAGTGTTGTAACTCTCGATTTGTCCCCTTTCCCACTGTGGAAGGCGCGATACCCTTGCAATTCGGCCGGGCCGCCGGTCTCCTGCAACGCTATAGCAAGGGGGGCTGATTCGCGGATCGACAGCGTGCTCTGCAATACCGGTCGCTTGCGTCGATACCTGCGACAGTTCCACTGCCAAATTTGGATGTTACTGGGCGGTCTGTCCATTATTCAACTTTGTTTTGTTCTCCTCAAGTATAGTCACTCTCGCATTTAGGTTGGGGGTTGCGTCATAACAAAGAAATAGAAGATTACGCCTTTAAACTATGTGAACAAAATTGGACTAACAAATGTGGCGACATGGAAAGGAATATGAACCTCCCGCAGACGTGGAATATCCTAAGACATTTAATAGACCCTGAAACGTCCAAAACACAAGCACGAGTCAAAATGGCTAAGGTTAGACACGCATGCGAAGAGCAGGACGATGACATATTCATGAAGAAACTCGTCGAGACATACATAGGGGACACCGAAATTAGAGAGCTACCCGACTACCAGGGAATTCCAAATGAGAAGTTAGATGCGCCCATCACGAGAGCTGAAGTAAGGGCGGAGATAGCGAAACTCAAAACCAAGTCAGCTCCAGGGCCAGATGGAGTCACGAATAAAATGCTCAGGAATTTAGATGACAACTCGATAGAGGCCCTTACCAGCTACATGCAGAAATGCTGGGAAAAAGGGGAGATCCCACCGCTGTGGAAAGAGGCTACCGTGATCCTGGCCCCAAAACCCGGGAAGCAACCGAAACTGGAAAATCTCCGGCCTATATCGCTCACGTCATGTGTAGGAAAGTTAATGGAACACATAATTCAGACCAGAATTTCAAATTATATGGAGCAAAAAGAGAAATGGCCAGACGAGATGTATGGCTTCAGGCCCCATCTGAGCACACAGGACGTCATGCTGCGGCTGCAGCAAGACATAATTCCAGAACCAAAGATGCGAAAGTCATTATGGGACTGGACCTAAAAAGGGCCTTCGACAACGTCAAGCACAAAGCCATCTTGGAAGGGCTCTAGCAGGCAGGAATAGGGCTAAAAACTTATCGCTATGTCAGAAATTTCTTAACGGACCGCACGGCGGTTATAACTTTCCAGGAAATACAATCTGGGGTGATCAGGCTAGGTAACAGGGGGACACCTCAGGGATCGGTACTGTCACCCACCCTTTTCAACATGGCCATGAGAGGGCTCCCAAAGGAATTGCGGAAAATTGGGAATTACAACTTAAATTACAGCCTGTACGCGGACGACATCAATCTCTGGATCAACAGAGGGAGCGACGCAGAGATCAATGAAACGCTGCAGGCGGCAGCAGATGTCATCTCTAAGTACGCGGCGGACAGAGGACTTAAATGTTCGCCTGAAAAATCAGAAATCTTCGTGTATAATGACAAGGCACTCAGGAACAAATCTCCCTCTGACCCACAGGTGTACGTGGAAGGAAGGGAGATACCAAAAGTAGAGACAATACGAATATTGGGACTCCACTTACAAACACAGGGAAGGAACACGATCACCATTAAAAAGTTAGAAAACCACGCGACCCAGACATTAAACCTCATCAGGAGGGTCTCACGTAACGGAGGCGGCCTCAAGGAAAAAAAAAAACCTCCTGAGATTGGTACAAGCCTTCATCATTAGCAGAGTGGGCTACGCCACGCCATATCTGAACCTAAAGGCAGATGAGAGGAGAAAGATAGACGCACTCATCAGAAAATGCGTTAAAAAGGCCCTAGGCCTCCCAACATGTACATCGACGGAGCAGCTACTGGCCCTAGGACTGCACAATACGATTTCAGAAATCACGGAAGCGGTTAAAACCTCGCAACTTGAAAGACTCAGCACGACGCGAGTGGGAAGAGCTACGCCAAGTAACCTTGGAATAGCCACAGACAGGGGGCAAAAGGAAAGGGTTGACATTGACAGGAAAATCAGGGCGCACCTAAGAATCCCTCCCCTACCCAAAAACATGCACCCTGAGTTTAATAGGGAAAGGCGACAGAAAAGGGCGGAAGCGATAGAAACAATATATCGGAGCAAACCCCCAAATGAAGTTGCCTACGTAGATGCGGCAGGAAACAGACACAGTCGATACATGACCATAGCGGCGGTAGATGGGGGAGGCACCCTCATCACGGTGGCTACCATACTAGGGAAACCGAGATAGCGGAGGAAGCTGCGATAGCGATCGCTTGCGTTGCCACCAAAGCTAGATATATTATTAGCGACAGTAAAACTGCAATCCAAAATTTCAGTAGGGGGAGGGTAAACCCCCTCACCACCAAAATTTTAACACAAGGAGTGATTGATAGGACGATCAACATCATCTGGAACCCGGCGCACGAATCTGTCAGCGGTAACGAGGCGGCCCACAGTGCAGCTCGAGATCTCTACCTCCGAGCTGTACAGGATGGCTCGGCTCAGGCAGAACATAATAGAGAAGGGCGATTAATCTCGTATCAAGACATTACAGAACACTACAGGCAATGCCGGAGGCGTTTCCCCCCACCAAACACGGCGTTAAATAGAGGTCAGGCAATGGCGTGGAGACGCCTGCAGACTGGAGTATACCCAAACCCAGTACTAAATAAACATATCCGATCGGACTGCGAGGACGATAAATGTAAAAAGTGTGGGGCGAGAGGAACCCTCGACCATATAATTTGGGAGTGCGCTTACTCCCCAGGCAGGGCGCAAAACATTAGCAGTAGGGAAGCCTGGGAAACCTTATTGCGAAGCTCGGACCCTGAGCTCCAACTCACCGCCGTCCAACTGGCAGCAGAGGCCGCCGGCGAAACCAAACCGGCCAGCATCTAATGCGACCATCCCGTGCGGCTGGGCCGCTAAGTCCCCTCCCCCCTTACAGGGGGGTGAGACAGAGCGGCCCAGGCGGTGTGGTCCTTCTCTGTTGGACAATAAAAGTTTTCAACAACAACAACGAAGTGGTACAGGATACCACGCTGCCTGCAGAGCAGCCGCTAACGCCAAACACCTAATTGATCTTGGAAAATACCTCTTACATTTCGTGTTTTAATGCTGGTATTATGCTGCCTGCCGTGCATGCGCTATACATGATGGCAGATACCACTGCTGCTGACAGCGAGACCAAGCCCACAGCAGCACACCCATTGGAATACGCCACTGCTGCTTTCACGATCACTACCTTGTGTCATCGCCATAGAGATCACGTGGCAGACCCCACAAAAAACAGATGACACAATTGCAAAGACCATGAACACAAGAAGCGAATTTCATTCGCCACCCTTATATACACGCAGGGCACTTAGGAAGAGCAGCACCTACATCTACTTCACGCGCCACTAGAAGGGAACCAGACTGACATTACACCCCCCCCTCAAATCCTCTCCTCCAATCAAGTCGATGCCACAAGTTGCCAGCAGCTCGAAGCCCATACATGTTATATTTAAGTATTTATTTTACTTATTACTTTATTTATTATAAGCCATAAGTAGGAGTTAAAACAAGAGCCCACGGCGTAAAATTTCTATTAGGAGTAAACAGAGGACACATGCTGTGACGCATATGTTCTGTGTCACCTATACCAATGCTAACGTGGAGGCTGCTTTGACCAGCTCGGGACAGAACAAGCAGTTTTGACTCAGCCAATGAACGAGATCTGTAGGGAAAGCAAACGGTGCCATCTGCAGAGGGCAGTACCCAGACCAGATATCGTGGACTTTCACTATCATCGAATACTTGCAATTTCACTGCACTGGCATGCACAAGGGTAGCGGTAAAAGTGTAATTACAATCTCTGCGCATAGTTTAGAAGAGCAGAAGTAGCCATAGAGTCACATGCCACATAAGGTTGATTAGGTGTACCCTACTTCCTAATGTTTCGCATAAACATAAGTGGGCACGGCGGACCTGTCGCGCGAATGACGCTTAAAAAGCCACTTTTCTACCTTGTGCAGGGTGCACTCTGGATCACCAGCTTCCCGTCGCAGTATGGCGCACTATCTAGTGATGGCTTCCTGCACGTGTACCAGCCCGTCACTATCAACTCAACTGCACCACAATCAGAACAGGAGCATGACACCGCCCATCTGCTGCTACCGGCCACAGTCCCGGCAACTGTGACGTCGTCAACACCATCGCTGCACAGCTTCCAGTTCAGTGGGCACGGCGGACCTGCCGCGAGCATGACGCTTACCAAGCCACGTTTCTAGGTTATGCAGGGTCTTGTACTCTACATCGCCAGCTTCTCGTGCACCGCAATAAGAACAGGAGCATGACACCACCCATCTGCTGCCGCCCATATTCCCGACAACTGTGATGTCGTCAACATCACTGCTTATAAATGAATTGCTGTACAGCTTCCAGTTCAGTGGGCACGGCGGATCTGCCGCGAGCATGGCGCTTGCCAAGCGACGTTTTTACCCTATACAGGTTAGTCATTATTCCTACTGTAAAATCGACCTTCGTGCTTTGGTGGGTCTGCCGTGCCCACGTCAATGCAGCAAAAATGCATACGAATGCTATCCTATTCTTAAGCTTCTTATTAGTGGAGATGAACTGAACCCGGGACCTACCAATGCTGAATTACTGCAGAAAATGTTTGATGGACAACTGAAATTGCATGCAGAAGGAGAAAGAACTGAAAGCAACAACTGGGATCATGATGAACTGCATTAAAGTACGATTTAAAGAAATTGAAAGCCACATATCTGACCTTAAAGCAAAAACAGGGAAACTCGATGAGCTTGACAATCTTCTTTGAATATGCGAAAGTACATTCACTTTTCAAGTGCGTAAACTCAGACATTTTAAAGACAGGGGCAGGCGTTCTAATGTTCACGGTGATAAAAAAAAATCGGATGAAACAGAAGAAGCCCTAATAAGCAAATTCATTGCCGTATTTTGCCATAAACTAGGTGTGAAATGTGAATCCATTGGTAGAATCCACAGACTTTGCAAGGGGATCAGCAAAAGACTCGTAATAGTTTTCTACCAGGACTACAATGAAAAGATGGCAGTCTTCAAAAACGTCAGCAAACTCAAAGGAACAGACTTTTGTGTCCAGAATAATTACAGTCATAAGACGCTGAAAACGCGAAAACTGTTATGGGAGAGATCAAAATTTGATAGGCACAATAGAAAAAAAGACTCATACAAAACAAACTGCGCATTCATGATGATCTGTTTGTGTGGGATGACATGGAGAACGACCGCAAGCTAATTAAGAAAAAAAACAGTACCCCAACTTGCTCCATGACTTTCCCATGAAACATGCATCCGTCTACTTAATTTTAACACCAGCAGCATCGAAAACAAAACTGTCCCGCTTAAATCTGCCCTTCTTTCTTACAACCCGCATGTAGTTGTCATTTCCGATACATGGCTTAGCAGTACTGTTTGAAGCTTGAAGTTTATTTCCTTATACAGAAAAGTAGTTTGAAGTATGAAGTAGTTTGAAAGTTATGAAGTAGTTTTTATACAGAAAATAAAGGACCCTGAACGAAAGATGCGTACTTGCACCTGACCAGGTTCAGAGCCCCATACAATTTGTACAGAGGGGAAATAGCGCGGTACAGAAGAAAAAGATGACCTTCTGTAAACGATGACCTTCTGTCCTACCCAACTATAAGATACACCGCATGGATATGGCGACTAGGGGAGGTGGCACAGCTTTTATTGTGAAAACCGACCCTGAAGTCAATATATTTTGCAGAAACTTTCATGTATTGAAACTCTGTGTCTAATAGTCACACTATTCGGACATGTTTTAGTACTGTTTGCAGTGTACAGACCGCCAGATTCGAAACCTGATTTTTTTGTTTCAACTTAAACGCAGGTGGAAAAATTCAGCAACTGGAATCTTAATCGTGGCCGGAGAGTTTAATCTTCCCGATATTGATTGGAGTCGCTTACATTCGGGCTTCGTTTTTCATGGCTCCTCTGGTATAATCTTTGATATCATGTTTTACCACAGTCTACTCCAAGCTGCCCAAATATCAACGCGTGTTACTGCTTCTTCATACTCGGTTCTTGATCTCGTTTTTATTCCCCGTTTTATAAAGAACTACGATGCTTTAGTTGATTCGGGGATTTCTGATCACCTATTTGTTTTAGCCACTTTTACCTTGGATGGTACTCGACCTGATCGCGCTTCTCTGCTAAAACTGTGAAAGATTACGCTCGTGCCGATGACGTAAGCAAAATAGATTACCTAAATTCTCACCTCGAAAACTTCACTGGTAATGAATTTATTAATATTGTTATTTATTATTAGCAGACATTTATTTATTTGACGAGTTATAGTGACATTAACTCTTTATGAAAGAGGTTTAAAAATTTACGCTTTTATATTGACCGCTTTGTCCCGGACAAAAAAATGACTGCGGAACGTAATTCATGGATGACTAGGGATATAATACATTTAAAAAGGAAAGCGAATCGGGCAAGAAACAAGCATTCAGCTTCACACGACTTTATCCAAATTTGTCCCGCACTTTCAAATGCCACTCAGTCAGCCAAACCCTATTGTAACACTACCTTGCCTAACTTTATCAATTAAGATCCCTATAAATTCTGGAACTTTGTTACTGAGCGTAAGAAACCTATTGACCACATTTCACATGAAGGAACTTAAAAATTCAGGGCGCACTTTGGCTCACTAAAGTGCTTCAAGGCGGAAGCCTTCCCTGCCGCGCTGCTTAGGCATTGACTGCGAGACCCTTTGTGATTGACTAGCGCTTTATTTGGCTGTTGACCTTAAATTTGAATGACAAGTGTCTACTTTGATTGCGGTGTTTCGCTTCTTTCTATCACACCTCTTCCCCTGCTCCACTAACTTCTGCTGTAATTATTATTATGACATCACCGCTGTACTTGTACACGGCGCGCCACGGTCCACTGAATGCATACCTCGACAGCTGCTCCGCGGGACGCGTTCTCAGACGATGACATCAACGCTCTATCTCTACAACTTCTGAAAAGGCGCCGTACGGACGCCTGGATCGAACGCCCGGCAAGGTCGACTTCGTATATGCGGGAATCTCGTGGTAACGTCATCACCAGTCATGACTGGATGTGACGTCATCATCACTTCCGGTCATTAGACGATTGGATGTGACGTCATGAGGATGTGACATGCCGTCATGACGTCACGGTCGATGACGTCACCATGTGATGGCATCATAGTGAGTCATCTGTCATTACTCATGGCTATTTAGTCATGAATAATGACTAATTAGAAGTAGTAATGACTAGTTATTCATTAGTTAGCACTGCTTAGTGACTAGTTAGCCATTAGTACTGGTTTGTGAATTATCCTGATTGGGTAATTAACTAATTAACTGAGTCAACTCAGACTCAATTTGGATATACTACCACATAAATCCTCTAATTGCGATTACTCGCCTAAGTACAATTGGTCTCGTTTGAAATTCGCGGCCTGTGACTTCGCATCTCGATCGCCCAACTAAAAAGCGGGAAAAGCTCGTGTGCTGTGCGATGTCAGTGCACGTTAAAGAACCCCAGGTGGTCGAAATTTCCGGAGTCCTCCACTACGGCGTCTCTCATAGCCTGAGTCGCTTTGGGACGTTGAACCACACAAACCAACTACTGCGTCGCATTTCAATCTCAATTTCAGGAATGTCTTTTCCATCTCTAGTCCGCTCGTAAACACACCCCGTGATGCTCTTGACAGTAACAGTATAACAGTATTTCATTTGAAGGCATTGTTAATACGATGTTAAGGTTGATAGTAAAATCGTCCCCTGGACCGGACGGTATTCCAAATGCATTTTTCCGGTGCTACGTAGAGCATTGTGTTTAAACAAAGGAACTTCAGCGCTAAATGTTTGACAACCACACAGCAAGATGAACGGGACAGGCGGGACAGACGAACGGGACACCGTAGAGCAATTAGCAATTAGGTACATTGTATTAATCGAATCAGATCTTCCTCTCTTCCTGGAAAATAGCGCGCGTAGTGCTTGGGTTTAAAAAGGGCAACCCACTCTCACTATCTGATTACCGTCATATTTCCTTGATATCACAGACCTGTAAAATGCTTGAATACCCATCGCGAGTACTCATTTCTCCGGCTTCCTAAATAACCACAATATTTTATCTCCATTCCAACATAGGTTCACAAAGGGGTTTTCAGCCACAACCCAGTTAACAAAGGCGTTCATTTTTTTCGCTTCTGTCATTGACAAAGGCGGAAAAATATAATTTTGGACTTGAACAAAGCTTTTGATCCTATTCCGAATGACAAGCTTATTTTCAAACTAAAGCAACTTGAGATTCCCAGTTTCATCATTGCCTGGATCTCCACCTATTTAGCGAATTGTTGCCTTGATCTCCACCTATTTAGCAAATTGTTCTGAGTACGAGTACATATTAATGGTTCAAACTCTGACTATCTTCCAGCCACTTTCGGTGTTCCGCAAGGTAGTGTTCTCGGGCCACTCCTCTTCCTGATACTTTTCAATGATATTGTTAATGTGATTCATGACCCCGGGAAAATTCGTCTCATCGCCGACTACTGCGTTAGCTTTAATGAAACTGTGGTGCCCGAAGACCAGCACGCAATTAATGTGAAAAAATTAACATACAAAAGTGGTGCCAGGAGTGGGGCATGCTCCTGAATTCAGAAAAATACGTCTTGTTTCGTATAACCAGAACAAAATGCCCTCTTCAGTACTCTTACTCTGTCAAGGACCGCAGATTAACCGAGGTGGAGGAATATAAATATCTCGGCGTTACACTAAATAACTGCCTCAGCTGGATCACACATATTCATAACACAATCCCTTTAGCCTTTCGCAAGCTTTGCCTGCTCAAATACAAGCTTAAGGATGTTGCCGCTCATGTTAAACTTCTCGCATACAGAACTCCTTTCAGGCCTATAGCTTGAATACACTAGCACAGTGTGTGACCACCATACGATGTGCAACACAAATGATCTTGAAAAAGTCCAGAGACCGGCAGTGCGTTTTATCTATTCCAAATCCGGTCGCACTAATTCGGTGTTTGAACGAATGGCAAAAAATGGCATTGTCAATTTCCAAAAAAGAAGCAAATTTCTTCGCCTCAATTTTGAATACTCTTATTTAATCACAAACTCGCACTTGATCCTATCTCTTACGTTCGCCCTCCTACTTCTAGGGAGACACGCCACTCTCATGCTCTCTCTT
Source organism: Amblyomma maculatum (assembly GCA_023969395.1). NCBI lineage: Eukaryota > Metazoa > Arthropoda > Arachnida > Ixodida > Ixodidae > Amblyomma > Amblyomma maculatum. Next base: position 432,967 of record JAJIZL010019794.1, on the reverse strand, counting down.
TAGCGTCTCACTTGGTAAGAACTAACTTATACAAATTCTAATTTTTCCCTAATACAATTGCATATTTGAATAGTTTGCCTGCTTCTACTCTCCAATCTTTAGATATGCTGGAATTAAGTATATAAAGAGTTATGAAATTTTGCCTTCTGTCAGTTCTTGGGTGTCGGTTTTGATTGTGTCAATTTTTTATTGTGCTTATATCTCATGTGTAGGAATAACCGCTTCCACTGGTCTACAAAATGTGTTGGTGTGTTTTGTATCTGGTGCTTTCATGCTTTCTTTATTGTATGTAACTGTATGCCACTCCTGCTTGGGCGCTCAGCCTGCAGTAAATTCTAAATAAATAAACATTCCAGATGTAACACACGTTTTCATAAAGCCGGTTTGTTAGTCTATTTATAACATTGATGTGTTTTAAATGCATTGTTACGTTGCTGAAGCCGTTGTGAGAAGAATATAATGTTTTTATTCCATCATCCAGCCTATTGTTTCAGGTCGTTCTACTCCTCTAAGTTGGGATGATCAATTGCTCATAAACAGGAGTTATTTTTTGATGTTAAACAATTTGCTGGACGCTGTTGAGTGCTTGCTTTGCAGCATAATTTCTTCTTTAAATTAACTGGCCTGTGAAAGTGTCAGCGTTTGGTGGCTTATGTACGCCCCTCTGGAGTCAAACCTCGCACATAAAATTTCCTCTTAGCGATAGCTATTCATGCTTTAATAAATTCACCTGAGACGGTCTAGTTTAGAGGGATTAGTTCGGCATTAATTGCTATCGCTGTAAGAATCGCAATTCTCTGAAGCTAAAATGATGTAGATGTAAAATAAAACACACGTAAAGATTTAAGTCTTAGAGTCAATAAGTTGCGGAAGAGCCAAACGCAAAACAAGCGGGGACATCAAACGGACATCAAACGAAACCTGTGCGCTTGATTTTCTTAGGGAAAAGAGAATAAGCAGGCTTTCCCTACTAGTCGGCCTTAGGTAGGAGAACATTAACTGACCGCGAAACGTGAGAGTGTTTAATGATGGTTACACACTGCTCGCGTTTTCACTCATGCAAAGGAGTATGAATGCAACACACACTTGACAAGCAGAGGCATCTTCTTTGTTTTCAATGTTGTAACTTGCGATTGTAGTGCCCTACGTACAATTCAGATGCAGCATAGTGCTTACCGAATTTCCCCCTCGGTCCATTTCGTTCAGATCCTTGAGCTTGTCCTGGAAGAACGCTTCGGTAATCTGCGAGTCACAGGAGCGGGAAACAACAAAGTGGCAGGTGTGGCTCACTTTTGTAGGCTCATTGCACAAACATGACGAAAAGCAAGCAGACAGATAGCGAAAGGCAAAGTGCAATGCGAGCCTGCAAAATATTTTGATATATAGGCGATGAACAGCGTGCAGAAAAACATCTGTAGAGTACATGAACTTCCAGTATAAGAAAACCGAAGAAATGATGTTGTTACTGCACGAGCATTTGATATTTCCACTCTAAAGTAGAGCTCGCTCTGGCATCTACTTCCGTTTGATGCAAATTGTGTAGAGGAATTTTCGCTGCTTACAAATCTTCCGAGTAAGGGCACCACTCAGTAGTTACATCTACTTCTGTTTGCATTTTTCTTGTGCAAGCAAATGCTAGTAAAGATGAGTATTTGAAGTTTTGGTGCTCGTGCAGACTGTCTAGGCGGATACTTAGCATTGTGGTTCCTGTAAAATTGGAAATAAGTCACTTGTCACTGACACCCAATACCATTTCTAACTTGTAAAAACACACGAATACATCGCCGTCCTTCGCGCTTATCTGTTCGTGCGCTGAATCAAGAAAGTACACTACGGGATAACCGCATAGTATATTCATTCCTTTGTCCCGGCACCTTCAGTTTTCCTTTCCTTCTGCTGTCTTAGTCTCGGTTTCTTAGAAGTAGTAGTGTTGAGTACCTGCTCTTTTCACACAATAAACGAGCCTAAGGAAGCCCTACTAACCGTCTACTAAGGATCTACGTTTAACACCAACCTAACAAAGGCAAACGACAAAAATAAAATTGAACTCACAAGGATAAAGACCTGCAAGAAATTTTCCTCAGGTAAATCGGAGGAAAGCGAAGCGCATGAGAAAATGCTTCGAGCATAGTCGGAACGCTATGAACTTTTCCGGGGAAAGTCAGATGAGTGGTGAGTTGGGCTTTTGGTTTACGATAATTGTGGAAATAGCGCTAACACAGGACGGAGGAAAAACACAGCACAGGCGCTGGCTAGCCACTGGCGTTTATTTCAGAAATCACGCGGGAAATCCCACATATGCCAGTAACCTTCAAAATACCATGGACATGCCACCACTTACGTCGCGTCGGCTAGCACGACTCAAGCCCTCTCTCACCAGTAGTCCGAACAAATTTTACATAATAGCACGCATACCGCAACTGACACGACGCAGAATGAACGAGGAACACAAACAAGCACTGAATGCAGTGGGATATCATTAAGCAAGAAAACTGCTTTTAGAAAATAAAAACATCAAGTCGGAATTACACAGTCTGTCAACATGCAAGATGTCGAAATCTCGCATTGTCAGAGGAAGTCAGTGAACATATAAAGCGCCAAACACAGCACAAGTCTACATGCTGTTACAAAGACGAGCTATCTTAAGGGAGGCCTGGAAATGTAACGTCATATGCTCCTTGTTGCATCCACAGGGAATCAAAACAAACCACGCACTAACATGAAATAAAACTCCGAAATAAGGCTTAATTACAAGGCAATAGAAACATGTTATCCGCGTCCATCAATTATAGAACTAGGAAACTAACTTTACGTTAAGGGCAGCCTAATCATATGACGAAATAGCTGTCTGTGGTCCTCTCTAATAGAAAGCCTCAAAATGCTATTTTAGTTCAAATACTTCATGACGTTCGAACCCTGCCTGAAGATTAAAATTCATGAAGGTCTGATAGAATCAATAGTCTTATAAGGTATGCGATTGAGGAAATGCGGCGACCTTTTATTTCTATTACATGCCGTGCTTTATTTACACAAAATCCACATTTGCCTGCACCGGTTCACGCGAAAGCTTTGGGGTGTTCGACCTTTCAGTGAGAGGTCGTGTTGATGTAATTTCATCACTTTGATTGCCAATGATTGGCAAATCAACGGCAAAGCCAGCGTCCGATTTTCTACAATACACACGTGAACATAGATTTCACGTCAAGTAAAACCATGACGTACTCGTCTTCAGTGGTTTCATTTGACGTGAAATCTATGTTCACGTGGTGGACTTCGCAGTGCAGTGCTGCAAGGAAGCGCTTTCCGTAGACGCCTGTTAGCCTTCAAGGACGCCGTTCGACGTGGAGGACCTATGCCGCCTCTCGAGATTTTCTCTCGACAACACGTATTTTGTATTCGACGGAGCTTTCTACAGGCAGCGCTTCGGCAGAGCAATGGGAGCTTCCATCTCCGCTGTCTGCGTCAACCTCGCATTAGAAGGCACTGAAAAAGCAGCCATTTCCACCTTCCGACCGGCACCGAAGCTATTCCCACGCTACATGGACCACTGTTTCAGTCGTCCACGTAGCGAGAGAAATAAGACACACTGCGTCCTTGTCTTGGTGCGCTACATTTTGTTCCCCTTCGATCATGTACCAACAAGCCCAATAATCTATCCTACTGTCTCAGTATTATGCGCTGCGAAGATATGCAACCTTTCCTACGTCATCTAAATTCAATTCAGCCGTCAGTGCAATTCATCGTGGAAGTGGAAGCCGGCGAAAATACCCATTTTCTTGATGTCCTTGTACAGAGGAAGAGAGCCATGCTTGGAACCTCAGTATATCGAAAACCGACGCACACCGGGAAATATTTGAGCTTTCAATCCGCACATCCAACTGGACACCAGCGGTCAGTCACCAAATCTCTATTTAATCGCGCTTTCGCCTTATATTCAAGCCGGGAAGAACGCCGTTCGGAAATCGACAAAGTGAAGCAAGACTTAAAAAACAATGAATATCCGCAGCAGCTAATGAAAAGCCGAGAAAGCTCAGCTCATACCTCCCGACCTGGTCAACAAAAAAAAAAATTACCGACGATTACGTTACTTCCTAATGCGAAATTTGAGCGCAGCAAATAAGCTGTTTCACCTTTTCGATAGATTGAGGCAAATCCGCCGCCACCGATCTGGCTCTCTGATTGCCACCGCACAGGGGTTGCATTGGAGGAGGAGCGAAGAAAGGAATTAAGTTCGAGCCGGCGCTTTGACAACCGGAGACTCGCAGGAAGAGGGGGGAGGGGGGCGGCGTGTACACCCAGCGGCAAACGATGGGGGCAGAAGCGCGCGCAGCAAGCGGACAACGCGATAAAGGGAGGAGGGAAGAGATAGCAGCGACTGACTGATGCTGCTGACACCGATAGTGAGTCAACCCCAGCTGCGGAGTTAGTTTCAGGGACAACGCCGCCGATGCCGACGAAAACAATATGATACCCTCACTTCCGCAGTGCCAAGAACCAGGTCTAGCCGTGGGAAGGTGGTCACGTATTCGTCGACGTGCCGGGGCCTACGTGAAATAACCGGCGCGTCGGCAACTGAAGAGCACCCTATCCGCCACACAGGAACAGCGGGGGGGGACCCTTCCCTCCTCTTTCTGCATGGCGGCGACGGTGTTCTATGCAGTCACGTTATCTTGACTCTCTAGCGGCGTCAGCGGCATCCAGCGGTATCAGTCGGTCGCTGCTAGCGCTGGGGGAATGAAAGGGGGGCGGAGCTGGTTACGAGGCCGACGACGACGCCGACGCCGACGCGAAACCCAGGAACGGACGCCAAAGAGCTGCGCTCTAAAAAACGCTGAATCCAAGAGAGCGAGCATCCCGTAAGCTTCTCGGGTGAGTGAAGCGCTGTCACGCGTATTCAAAGCATATGACGTTCACATTTCGCATGTGCCTACCAGCAAGTTGAAGCAACAGCTGGACCTGGTAAAGGACCGTCTAGATATCTCAAGATACCCGGGCGTGGTGTATAAGTTACTGTGTGGAATCTGTGACGCTGCCTACATTGGCGAAACCGGAAACTTCAGACGCAGGCTCAAAGATCATCCCAATGACATCACGAACGGCCGCTCCACATCTAATGCTTTGGCGGAACACAGCATATTAACGGGACACACCATCGATTGGGACGAAGCGTCAGTCATTACCACAGAGAGAAACTTATCATCGCGCCTTCTTTTAGAATCTTTTCATATTCATAATATGAAGCATGCCCTTAACAGGACACGCGGAAATCTTCCAGAGATATACAATTGGACACTACGCAATTTTAACTGTATTTAAGGAGCCGCCTTTCCATGCAACGCTCTGTGTGATCAAGGGACCCGTATGGACCCCGAAACGTCTTGTTTTGCTTTTTTCAAAACATTTTGGCGAGTGTATGTTTATTTCTACGACTTACCTGTAGTTGCTCAATACCATAGATTAGCATTAGTTCGGTTGGGGAGTCAGTGCGGAGAAACTTTAAACATATAAATCTAACTGCTTTTCTTTGTAATCTTTCGAGCTTCTTGATGTTAGATTTAGTGTAAGGATCCCAAATTATGCACGCGTATTCAACCTTAGATTTAATTAGTGTATTATAGCTTAGGAGCGCTTAACATGGATCTTTATGAATCTTTATGATTTATAAATAATTTGCAGCGTTTTTGCCTCATAAATATTCATAAGAAAAAATATACCAGAAATAACAAAAAAAAAGAACAGGAATATGACTCACAAAGGGCTTTCTGTGTCCTTTTTGCGCTTTTTTTTTATAACGTGAACCAACCAGCGCAGGCATCTACTCTTCTGAGATTTGTAGTAGTTTCGCGCTTAAACGGTACTTCTGCGCCCCAAAAGGCTAATTATATCGGGTGGGGAGCGTTCTACACGCAATGAAGAATTTCGCCTCATTTCGCTACTTACAGGCAGAACTTCGGTCCTTTCTGACGTAGGCTAACGCCGCTGCGGTATCATTACCTCGTCAAGCATAGCAGATTCGTATGCTCCGCTGGCAATAGGCCGTGCACCTGTACTGCGAGCGCGCACCCCCCTGTGAAGGCTTCAAAGACATCCAGTCTTTCCAGTGCCAGCCGCTAACAAAACGCACTGTGCTTTCAGTCTGCGTGGCTTATCTGTCCTCTATAGAGCAATAATATTGGGCATCATATTTGTGTTTAGAATCGACAACTCTTATAAAGCCTTTTCAGAATATGCATGCCTTTCTCATCACCGAAAAAGAAGGAAGACATCTATATTTGGCCTCAGTTTAAGCGCTAGAATCCCCAGTATTAATGCACGGTGTAGAAGTTATTTCACGATTTCATGCTCCTTTGGAAGAAATGTTTCATCGCAAATAAGCGGCATCGACGTCGTGGTGGTAGACGCTAACTAAACCTGCGCCACTAGCTAGAAGACCACAACCACTTGCGTCAGGCCTATCGAATTCGGGAATAAATCACAATGTGTTTGGAATCCCCGCAAAACACACCCTGCTCTTTACTTACTCATTAGCCGAATACGCAATGTTGGTATAGCACACGAAAATAACGTCAAATGCTTCAAACTCTGGTTACTATACTCATGTGGGTAGTAGATACTCCATTTTGTACGATTGTGCTATTTGGGAATTGGGAAAAAAATTCACTTTTATCCCTAATTTCGCATTAGTGCGCGTCATGGCGGCGCCTGCTTGAACGCAAAGATGGTAGTCTTTTCAGTGACTCCACGCACCTTGTCGACGTGACCCCAGAGCTTCGCACTCATCTCGGCAAAGAAGGGCTGCTCCGGGTGCTGCTCCTGCGCAGAGCGCCTTGTCAAGACTGCACAATCGGGATGTCAATGGCGACACACCGCGCTACATTACTGTGATTGGAACTGCTTTCTGCAGTGGTGTCCGTACTGACCCATAGGTTAAAATTTTTTGAGTGATTAACTAAGCAGGGGAGCAAGGCGAAGTGGAGAATAAATCCTTAGCGACATTAAAAATCACTCTCCTTTCTGTAAAATAAGGTTCCACATCTAATGAATGTCGGAATAGTAGTTTGATGGTCAGTGCTTGATGACACGTGCCGCCGCAGTCTTTTATCAGCGTGATAAGTGAAAATCAAGTGACGTCCGCAGGGGCTCTACAAAAAGTGAGCAGCAGCAGTGCTGGGCTGCGTCGTCTGCTGTGAACGACAACATCATGGCGGATTACCCAGCATTAATCGCTTCATGCAAGCTCCCTATACATGTAGCATAGTTGTGTTATCAGCTGACATACGTGATGCCATCAGAACCGAGGATACGAGAATTCTTTTTGGGACAGCTTAACAGGGGGTGTGATAACGCCGGCACTTATCAAACCAACTAACCTATTAGCTTCGATTATTTTCCACGTGCGCTTATCCTTGTTTTCACCGATAAGAACTGTGGAGCCGTAGAAAGGTGTCACCCTTTGCATTATTGCAATGCAGTACGAACAAACCGTCTTGTTCATTCGTCGTCTTTACATTAAATTTGTGCTCTCGGAGGCAATCATTTACACATCGACCAGTTTTCCCTACGCAATGTTTACCACGCGATTGTGGAAATCGGTACACCCAACATTCTTTACATTCAACGAAGAGAACTTCTTGCTTATTCGTGCAAGCCAACATGACGTTCTGGTTTGGTAGCCGCCTAACTTCTGAGGGGCTGCAAAAAAACAACAACTCGTACAACAAAACAGCAACAATTCGCTCTGTAAAACCCTTCAATGTGTGTTATGCGGTATGCTGTACGGAAAAAGAGCAAATTTCGTCCGTTTTCCGACAGCACTAGCAGCAGCAGGTTATTTTGCATCGCTAGCTCAAGCTAGACTCACATAGAGACCTGAACCTAGTTTAGAGAGTGGACGCTCGTTTAAGCATGGTCAGACACATGGCTTTCTATGGTTCAACTGGGTTCAGGTTAAAACGTCCCCGGCAAGAATGTCTTCGGAGTAAATGTCCCCAGATAAAAGGGCCCCGGAAGAAACGTTCCCGGAAAAAAAAAGTTACTATTTGCGAAGTAGAAAAAAATGTCACCAAGAGGGGACTGCGTTGCCCATGCCAAGCTGAAACGATGTATACTACATCGCTTCCAACTTTCGGCGTGGAAGTTACCGAACATCCAACTGATGCGGGACGTTCATACTAACAACAAACTTTATGTCAGTGGTAACAGTGGCAGCGCCTTGTCTTCGCCTTATTTGCAGGCGAAATTCGAGCTGATCCCCGGATTTACTGGACAGGAGGCTTAGAGCGTTAGGTTAGGGCGACAATGGACAACGACCGGTTAAGCCTCGGCTTGCCTTCCCCAAGACAGCATCTCCATCACCCCCAGAAGTGCAACAAGGATTGTACACAATCAGAAGGGTCGAATCTCGTAACCGGAAGGTCTTCTAGGTAGTTCTAGAGGAGCCTTCTCTTTTGGGCGGTCCTCCAAGACTACCACGTTTCGAGACGCTTGTACCTTTCCCAGCGGGAATATTACCGAGCTGATTAGACCTGTCTTAATGACTGCTGAACGAGCTGCAGAGTTCGAATCCACGCAGCGTATGAAGAATCAGATGAATTTTTCATTGTTTTTTCGCAGTGCATGGAAACACGTCATTCATCCAGACGAACCAAGGTTCCAAAGGATAATTACATTTATGCCAAAGCAAGAAAAATGGAATAAAATGTGCATTTGTTGCGGTGTGAACTCCGGAATGATTCATTCTTAGGTCGAAGTTATGCCTTGAGGACGTTTTTTCCTAGTGACCGCTTTTTCAGGGGCCCTTTCCGGGGAGGTTTTTTCATGGGCCGTAACTTCCGGGGAAGTTTTTACCTACAACTGGTTCAACTCCTTCATGGTTGTCTGTGAACTTCAAGGGCAGCACAGACTGGTGTAGACGAAGCGAATCTGTCCTACGTAGTTTGAAGGAGAAATCCCAGCAGTGACGCGGGAAGGAATGGGTAGGCAGAGGGACTGGAATGCTATATCAGGTGGGGAGGTGAGGTTAAGAATTAGTCAGGTGTCACGATGATGCAGCTAGCATGGAACGGCCTTAATTGAAAAAATATGGAAGTGTATAGTGGCTAAAGTCCAGCAGATGATGATGACGAATGAAGTTTGCCATGTTTATAAAGAAACTGCAGGCGATGTGGGAAGTAGAATAATAAAAAAAATAAGCTATAGCAGAAGAAGAAGCGAGTGCAGTCGGCTCTGTGCGCGGCACGTGCTTCTCGTGCCAAAACTAAGGACAAATTGTCATTAGAGAGATTTAGTTTATCGTGATCCGCGATCCGCCACCGTGACTCTCTACCGCGCGTGGGCGGGGCGCTCAAGCTGATTGGTCCCGACGCGGCAGGTCTGTGTGCCGACATCCAGTATGTGGCGCCATCTGTCGGCGTCAAGAGGGGTCAGGGCATGCGCAGTGGAACGCGCGGTGGCGGATCATGGTAGCGGATTGCGGATCACGGTAAGCTAAAACCCTGTAATGCCGATGGCGTTGGCTCCAAGAAGGCAGAAATGGTTTCGCTTTAAGATATTTTGGCAAATTTTGCCTACATATGCATCTAAGAGCCTTATTCCCGATTTAAAGGTCATTGAGAAACGCCTTCGTGCAGACTGCACGTTTGTGCTGTCCACCGAGAAGAGATACTCTAGCGCCTTTTCATTTCTGCGTGACAAACCAAGTGTAGATGGAAGATGGACACTTGTTGGAGCATGAGATTATCTTGTCGCATGCAGTGCAGCATGCGGAAATTAGGCACTGAACCACGAAGTTTTGCTCAGTGTTTAGATTCACCTTTGGTCCTCTTTTGAGTTTTCCTGTGATTCGGCCCCCATTGGTCCCTGGCGCCACGCTGAAAGCGGATGCTAAAAGCTTACCATGCTTCATATCCCTAGCGACAACCCGCAAGCTTCCTCACTCAACGCCTTCTGCAATTTACGAGAAAATTTAAAGTTTTGAAATCATTAAATAATGTTTTGTGAATTTAAACCATTTTAGAGTGTGCGAGCATGGCCTTCAAAATATTTTTATATAAAATGCAGCTTGTATACTTAATTCATAATGCCCGCTCGTATACCTATTCATGTTTCAGAGCTTCAGTGAACTGCTGATACTAGACTTTAGATTAATCAATAATGGCAATCATTAGCCGGTTACAACTGTACAGTTAGCGTAGCAGCCTTGCGCTTTTATGTTTATCGTCTTTGCGAAAGAATTTTGTGCCTTATTTATTTCTTTAACTTTTCCGCCATTTCGCATTCAGCAGCAAACAAGTTATTAAACCAGTATATTATTCATTCCAATCGATTGTAGTCTTCAGTCAAGACTCATTCATCGCAAAGGATATGATACAATAACTCCAGTGTCCCTTTGCCTATACGGACACGGGTTTTTGTTCTTTATTTAATTCAAACAGCGAAACTGTTCTTGCTCGAGGCTTTCAATGGACAAGGCGCGGTAACGCGGGCGCATCCATGTGGAGAGGGTATTGCATGGCGCGGAGGAGAGCAAACCCCAAGCCAGCACTCTCCATGTTGGCCAAGCACAGTTTCATGAATAGTGGGAAGCGGAGGAGCGGGCGACAGGCGCAGGTGGATTACGACAAGGCCCGGGTGAGAGCACGTGCTGAGCTAAGGCAACACCCTCTAAGCAGCGTGTCTCTTTTGCTGTTGCCCCTGGTTTTTTCTTCGTTTTTTTTTTTTTGTTCTTTCACGATCGACATAGGTAAGCAGACAAGGAGAGGAGTCGGCCTATCGGAGAGCGCGCCCAACAGATAGTTCGTGGCCTTCTCTCGAATGCTTCGAAAAGGGACAAGCTGCGGGTTTTGCGGAAAAAGTCGCCTGTCGGGAGCGCCAGCGAGAAGGTGTGCGGACGGGCACGCCATTGTCGGGCGAATACAGATGCCCGCGCAGGGGATACCGAAGCGATAACGCAAGCGGAAATGGAAGATCCAGATTTTCGGGTGAGAGAAGCAAACGCTAAGTGCGAAGGGATTACGACGAACCGTGACGAAAACAAGGAGATTTGCATTACAAAGTCTTTTTAGGGGTATTTAAAAGAAATTAGCCGAGTGATATCGGTAGGGCAAAAAATGATTTGTGGTAGCAAAAAGGGCAGAGCCTGCCATAGATAAATGACCACTCAGCGATTGCATCTGCTGGATTTGAGTTCCATGAAGTCTCGCGATTAGGGAACGCTAAGCAGCGTCACTGTTGTTGTTGTAGCAGTAGTAGTAGTAGTAGTAGTACAAGTTAACATCAGCGCTGGCCACGTTAAGTCAGTGAAGATGAGCTAATTTTTTTCCACATCACAGTATACAAAAGACCAACAATTATTCGGGTATGTCATATCTAGCTATTTAATAGCCTTGGATAGAATGTATGACCCACGATCCAAAGCCTTCAGTTCCAATTCCAGACTCACCCCAATTCTCTTTCAACGAACTTAATCTGTTTGCATTATTACAATTCAAAATACAGTTGAGACCTTATAAGCCCAACATATGCGATGTTTTATTAAATATGAATTAACTCTGGTATCCTAACCCTGCAGATGAGTAAGGTCCTGTGCAGGGCTGTCGTTCGTTTTTACCGTACGAGCATGTTTGGATGTTTGAATGCTCGCGCTAAGTGATTGGCTTTTCTCAACAAATTGGGATTTTCGAGACAGACCACAGCCTGATCTGCTCCGAACGTCAACTCTTAGGCTATCGGGGTAAACTATACTGAAGCGATTTCCACCTTTTACTTGTTGCGCACAACACCTACTTTCCGCTCAAAATTCGGCAGACAGTAATAGCTAGATTTTAGTCATTCATTGACTAGCATTGTGTGCTAAAAAATGAAATCTCTGTGAGACTGGTCCCTTCTGGCGTGAAATTTGGAACGGATGAGTGAGGTATGAAAGAAGAGCTATGAAAAAAAAAAAAATTTGCCAGAACACTCGCGGCAATGTTCAACCTAATTATTAAAATTTACATAGAAGAATACTTCAAGCCCTATAAGACTGCATACGTTTTTGCCGCACCACATTTTAAAGCGCACTTTGCATTTCACTTCATATTTTTCTGTGATGACTGCCTAGGGTAAATTATGCTGTACACAATATAAAATCACCAATGTCAAAAGATAAGCAGCTAATTGTTTTCATGATTTTGGGCTGTATTTTTTGTGCTATATTCATTAGCTGGTATGCTGCAATACACGCAGCATTTTTGTTTCCAGTTAGTAATAAAAAAATAGCTCTGAAGGTTGCCATTGCTTGGAGAAGAATAAAGCCACCGTCCCACTACATCGTGCGGCCTCTCTTGGGTCGCTCCGTCTCGAATTGCATATTTCGAGTTAACTCTAAAGCAATGCGACTGCAGGATGAAGGTGAAGCACTTACAGCAAAGATGAGGCGTGGATCGACAGTCAGAGACAGGAGAAGGTTCCGCACGGTGTCCTGCAGAGCACGAAATTTGTTCAGTGCACTGCAAAGCCGACGCAGACCCGACAACGACACTGAAGGTCGGCCAACTCGTCAGCCCACAGTGTCTGCGGCCGACCGAGCTGTCACACTAGGACGACAATGACACAAACACAGCGGAAAACCAGATGTCTTCCCAGTGTGATAGGTTTTGAGGCCGGGGACACAAACAAAACCAATCTGCTAACTCTCGGTGGCCGAGTCTTCGCGAGATCGGCCGCCGAGCAAAAACATACTCGAAACGCGAAGCCTCGGAATCGAGCAGAGTCGCCACTTCCGGCGCAGCGGCCCTGATTTAAGCTTGGTATGATTATCTCGTCGCTCCTAACTATCTCCTCCAATTATTATCGTGCTCCCAGGCGCCCAGAAACAGCAGCTCGTTCTTGCTTAAGTATACAGACAGCATGCTTACACATTTATTGAAGAACCTTTATATTTTCACGTAGTGGTGGCAAGGCCGTTGGGGACAAATGAACGACCTTCAAATTCACTAGAATAATCTCTTTATTGGGCAGACGCGCCCGCAAAAAAACAAAAAAAAAAAAAAAAAAAACAAAAAAACTAAGGAATCGGCGGCGGCGATAGCTGCAAGCATGCTCGGCGGTCGTCATTCTACCCACGTCACACCATTCAACGTTCAACTTAAAGGCGACAAAGAACCATCTACATAAATCTGCAAACGGTGACTAGCATAACCTGGAGCATTACAGAAGCACATGCGAGTGACTGGAATCTTCGAGATGCATCCCGACGCACCTTGCGCGACAAGGAAATGATAAAGCTGCGTCTCGCGATACTGAGCATGAAAATAATACAGAATCAATTCAAGAGCCACAATCACAGTGATAAGGCCGCATGCCGGAGGCTGTCGAAAAAAAAAACAAATAATGGTTCACGGCATTACTCCTCCTTTAAAAAGGCATCTTCTCGATGCTTATAACAAAAACATAGAAAAGTAAAAAAAAATACTAGAAATTAAAATAACTAGTGCCTTCAAAGCGCGTAACTAAGCTCCTGTCTATGCTCTTTTGTCCACAGCAATGGCGGTAAAACCACATGCAGTGAAGTCGCACACCGGTGTGGCAAGGTGTATGTAGTACGCAGCCAAGACAGACCTTCAGGCGCGGGATGCTGCATGTGCTCGGGAGGACAGAAGTATGTATCGGAATGAACAAGGCGGAAATGCCGCCTAAATTGTTTCAGCCTCTCTCTTGCATCACATGATCCTGAAGTCCACTCATTATGCAACTTTCTTAAGACGAACAGGATTACCTTACCATTATGCTTAGCATTGTTTTTGACCTAATCATTTCCGTCACCGGACATCGTCGGTAATTTTCTGCCTCCTGTGACCAGGCTGTGACATTTCTCTGTCTCCTCGCTGGCAATGTTCCGGTGGATCACAAACCTTTGCACTTTGTGATAATGCAAAAAACAACATTGGCAGGTTGCGGGTTAAAAAAAGGCAATTCCCGACGATTACGTTACTTCCTAATAGGAAATTTCAGCTCAGCCAGACGTCTGTGTACAATTAAAGACAACTTTTTATTTTTCACATATATTCCTTCTTCAAGAAACGCTCCACTAACAATTTTTGATCTAAACGCATATGTGGCTTGCATGCGCTAGAGGGAGTAACTGTGTACGCAGCGGCAGACGAAAGACTTCCGCCGGTTGCCTCGCTCATGGCTCAGAAAGAACTGGCTGAGAATAAACTATTTATACAGGCAGGCGGTTCGCAGTGGCGAACGGCACCGGCTATGCGTTTTGGCTCGGGCGGTGATGGCTACCGTGCGTTGCATCGAACACAACCAGCATTCGGTTGAACGCGTCAAAGTTCACCGGCGGTGTAGGAGGAATCCACTTTTATGCCGGGATTGCTGCATGCAATGCCGGTAGAGCCTTTCCTGCTCCACTCGGTCAGACCTCCATGCCGGCATGATGTACAGTGTAGAACCAGGCTACGAGGGACGACGCCGCTGGCGACGCCGTGAAACGCAGAAACGGGCGCCAAAGAGCTGCGCTCTAAAATCTCTCACTGGAAGATGACATGATAGCTGACAAGGGCAGCTGAGGTCACATATTTCGGAAAATAGACGAGCGATGCCTACTGATGTGCGTAATATCTTAGTTGTACGCGAATACGATGACTGACACACGCGGAGCTGGTGCCAACTGTGGTCATGACGCAGGCTAGATCACTCACCGTCATCTTGAGCAGTGTCATAACTGAGTCCACGTAGTCGCCTCCAATCACCTCGAACAGCCTACCACCATTGCACACCCTGTTGGGAAACACGGGGAACCCACTCTCAGGATCATGCCCGACCGTAAGTTAGACGACCACGTGAGAGCTTGGCCGTGAATTTCGCCAAGCACACGTCCTTAGAAGTGTCCTGCTAGAGTGTAGGAACCAAGGCAACATGCAACTGGTGCAAGCTTGATTTGGGTGATGATTTGTGGCTTAATGAAACCGCCGCACTTAAAATAAACCGGGAAAACCTCGCTGCTGCTCAGTTTTCTGGACGATCAGGTTATGTTTTGCTTATATACTCCCGAGAACACTGTGCAAGAATTTCTGCAAGCAAAATACGCCCTCTGACAACTAAGAAGGCGAATTCTAAAAGACCAGAAGTACGCAAATTATCCAATATGCTTTTATGGAATAGTCGACTGGAAATGTAGGTGAAATCAAACATGTACGGTATGTAAAACGAGTGAGCACCGCGGTTGTGAAGTACGTGCCGCCTCCAAATGCCGCATCTTTGGGGAAGCATGCAGAATAGATGGCTGATACATTTGTCGGATCCCTTCTCTAAATGCGTTTATACTGTGAGCAGTTTTTGTGAACTTCATCCACATCTGCGATTATCTATCATCACCTGTTCGTTCAAGAGAATTTCATCATTATTTGTGAATGATAATCATCAAAGTTGGTTCGGCGTGACCGATCTTCGGCGCCATTGTTGGCAGTGCTAAGGAAGCTCGTTCACCCAGAGGGGTGTAAGCAAGCCTGCTATTGATCCCTCTCCCGCTTAACCGAAACCAAGCTGCATTGTTTCTGTAAACGTGCTTCCAATGGCGATGATTTGCTGAAAAGGAAGTAAACTTGAACTGGTGGTGGTGGTGGTGGCGAGGAAACTTATTTCCAGCGGATACAGACGAGCGACATGAACGGCCACCCCGAAAAATTTGCGTCGAACCATGTAGCACACAAGAAAGAACACAAGGTACGGGAGCTACTTATAATTAAATTTCATTGAAGCCAGGAGGCACCTTTTATAAGGTGAAGTGTCAAGGGGAAATGAGGGTGCCTTATAAAAGGTGCCTCCTAGGTTCAATGAAATTCAGTTGCGAATAGCGCCTGCATCTCGTCTTCTTCCTTTTATGAGGCCTGCATGGTTCGGCTCAATTTTTTCACCAGTTCAAGTATGCGCCAACTAACCCAAGAAGAGGTGTTATTGAAGTAACTATTATGAAAGTATAAAAGTCTATAGCCATCGAAGTATGTGTTGTTCTACATTGCTTAAAGTTAAATAGGGAGTGGTGTACGTCTCGCTTTCCGGCGTATAGGTTTATAGCAGTTTAGAAACGGTACATGTGCGCCGCGTTACATGTTCCCTTCTTTAATACTTTGGGGGAAGAAGGGGGGGGGGGGGGGGCGCTTTGGCGTGTTGGGCAGTGGCCAGGAAGTAGAGTTGGAACAGCCCTTGCGACTCCAAGATTCTTTTTTTTTTTGTACTGTGGATACGAAAGGTCACAAGGCGCATATTGTTCGTCAGGAGCCACCCGGGACTATTTTAAAAGCCACGCGTGTAATCGATTCTCGCTTGTCAGTCTTTGCCTGAATGAGATAGAGGATAGCAGCCTCGCATACTAATCGAGAGCCAATGAAAGCTTGAACCAGGGGAACTGCGGTTCTTTACACCTTGGTGTTTTTGAGACAGCGCGGGCAATTCGTTATTTGATTCGTGGTGATTTATTACTGTAGCATTCTGTCGGTCTTGTAGTGCGTACTGGTCTCAGCGCATAATTTTAGTTGGCTTGGGAATTCGTGGTCATCATCTCATATTGTGATGTTTTGAGCCGAGAATATACGCGTCATGGTTTTCTTGTCGGGAGTTATGAAATCTGGGTTCTTGAATTTGCTCTCCAACTTTTCAAAAGTCAACATTTAAAAATTCATCTAAATGATCTAAGTTAAGTAAATATTTTCAAAACAAAACTTGCCATAGGCTTCCCTCAGCTTCTACAGAAATATTATTCCTCAGCCTTTGGGTCCCGTAGCTGGAACACCCAGTACACGTGTGAAAAACGGTATACCTTATGTTTGAATAAACTCTAGATATTATACAAGAATACATCTCGTCCCCTCATGACTCATCATACTAACGGCCCACTTAAGAACAGCTCGAGTGAAAAATGTTTTTGGGCTCGCTTTTAACCAGCGGAAAAAGCACTACTGCTACGCATACAAGGGTGCTCGTCATAACTTTTGGCGCTTTTTATTGATTCGCTAGGAGAGAAAGCGCACTCTTGAATAAGGAAGCGTCCAGGAAGGTTGGGACGACAGCTGTCAAACAATGGGTCGAAACAGTGCATGACTGCGTGTCACAAAGAACGAAGATGCTGACACCTATAACTGATCCTAGAAGTTGAAGCTGCTACAAATTTCTTCGAAGCCACGAAAGCTTAACAATTTGAAATCTAAGTGTTGCTCGCTGTGTTACAAAATTTAGCAGCACGCTTGAGCTACCCGTTGGGAGAAGAGGCGATAGAGCCCTTGGCGTCTTCTTCGCATTCCGAAATTATGGTATTGATAGGCTGGGAAAGAGTTTGGCAAAAAATCGGCTCCGTTTGGGAGACATGAAGTCGCTATATCTGTCTCAGTTCTGGGTGGAGAACATCACAATGAAAGGCATAACGTGCAGTTCATATATCTACTCCTACTTTGATATCTCTATCGCTAAGAAGCGTCCATCTTGAAGCGTCCATATAGTAGATAAATGGAAAGCGAAATAATATGACTTCGTATTGGCCATCGCGGTCGCGCCACAATCTCCTTCTGAAATATTGGGCGTATTTTTCTGGCATACTTTCTTAATTCTTGTTTACGGCAACAGCAACGGCTACGCTTTTTCAACTGAAGGCGCCGTATGCGTTTCACCTAAAAGTCGCGGCTTTTAGCAGTTATTTGAGGAAAATGACCAATAAATAAATAAATAAATAAATAAATAAATAAATAAATAAATAAAT
>JAJIZL010019794.1:395091-415217 GCA_023969395.1 Amblyomma maculatum | reverse complement strand
ATAAATAAATAAATAAATAAATAAATAAATAAATAAATAAATAAATATAAAGTGCTTGCCAGCGTTGAAAAAACGTCGCCTTTTATACATACGCAATGATAAAAATATAAGTTCAGAGCTCATTTCAAACAAAAGCTGTGTTTCAAGAAATGTTCCTGCAACAGCAATTTTCATGGATGGCCGAGCTGCTGCTTGCCATGCGTGGGCATAATTTATAGGCATTGGACTTTTCGGTTTAAACCGAACAACACCGATAAACGTACGCCGAAAGAATTTGAAAAGATTCGGTTTAAACCGAAAAAGGTCAGTACCTCCTCATACAAACCGCGAACCCCGGATGTCGGGAGAATATTACAACAGTGTTCAATCCAGGGGCGTGATGTGAGACAGTGGGATCGTTGGTTTAAGTACAGCGGTTTAGGGTATTGAGACATTGTTCATGGCTCCGCGAATGGGAAAAGAATGGCAGCCGTGCTTTCCGACTCTCATAGACGTATCAAGCGTCCGAGGAGGGGCGCCTGTGGCAAGGCAGGCCCCTCGAAGGGCGAAGGACACACTAGAGAATTTGTAGCACAAGTGCTTCCAGGAGATCGCGAAGACCAAAGCCCGCCAGTTTCTTGCCACGTGACACTTCTGAGACACAAGCCGAGAGAAGTGCATTTGATTTTTAAGTGATTTGGTTTATGCAAAAATTTGATCGTGATCAATGATTTTTTACTTACTCTCTTGTCTAACGATGATTTTATATGGCATATGCTTTTTTTTTATAACGCTAATTTTTATCATGGCAATAGCAGTTTCTTCTATGAGCTTAGCTGTATAAGTGAATAACTGTGCAATAAATAAAAGTGCATAAAACAATATGCAAGGAAAAGCAACCAAAATGAACACTGCGTCACATTTAACTGTACACATATGCCTTCTATCTGACCGAAAAAAAAAACGATATTCCTTCAGAAGAAAATATTACTAACCGAAAAAAACCGGACGTTGTGTTTGCGAATAAACACCGAAAAAAGTCAGCTGAATTCTTAAAAAATGAAAGCCGAAAACTCCAACCCCTAGGCATAAACCACGGCCGATTCGCCGACCAACTGCGTCGTGGTCTAGGAAATTCGGAATGCGTCGCCGGCCCTCGCTGACCGAAGGTCGAATGCTCACTAAGTGGAGTGATTCGGCTGAGACATTCCGCTAAGCCTCGTTAGCGCTTCTTAATCTTGTTACACATAAAATAAGCGGAGAGCAAACGATAGTTCTACTGGTGCTGCGGCTTTTTTATGGAAGCGTGCAGGAACGTACGTGAGTGTTGTTCCCGCCAGGAACCGTCCAAACCATTTTCCGCGTTTCTCCCGGGGCCAGATGACGCGCATGGTCTGCATGAGGAGCAACAGTCCCTATGAGCACTTGTGTGAAGTGTGTGCGCTCTCACGAGCCGACTAGTTTCTTCAATAAATTACCATCGTGTCAAGTCTACCCTATATCTTGTGACCGCTCTTCAGGCGGAGTTTTCGCATATGTTACGTGTTCTACACGGTATGCATTGAAACCTTGGGGGCCGTGACGGAATCTACTGACATCTGATAGTAACTACAGATCTCAACCATCACTCTGAAATAACTAGAATCGTAAATATCTTTTTTTTTGTATTTTATGGGCCCTAGAATTATGAATGAAAATTCAACACAATCTCTCAAAATAACAGTAAATACCACATTCACTTGAGTGTAAGAACCCCTTTTTTTCCAAGCTCGCATTGCCCAAAGTTAGGGGGATGCTTAGATTTGAAAAATCTGAAATTCGTCCTGCCCAGTTTTTTTCTTGCGGTATATATCGACTAGACAGAAACAAGAAACAATTTAGTTGGCTAAGAAACTTGGCAATTATTTTCAGCTAACTCGACTACAGTTCGTCTAAAATTCAAGCGATAGGGAGCCCTCTGCAAACTGGTTCCAACCTCCATTACGGCTTTCAAACAACCAACCAACAACGCGCGTCCACGATGAGCGTAAATGCCGAGCAGCGCTGGTACCAGACCCACGTAATCACACGCTGGTACAATTTTCGGTGCGTTTTTGGTTGGTTTTTTGAGTGTCCTGCGGAACCATCAATTTTTAGTGTTGAGAAACAGCAACACTTGAGGCTAGAGAGAAGACCTAAAGTGATCTTACGACGCGGATGCTGCGCCGCTTTGGGACTCTGACCGCTTCAAAGTGAGAAAGAGTATAAAATCACATAGCGATGAAGCGTAGGCGCCCTTGGAAGTTATATGCTCTCTACCTTGAAAAAAGGGTGCTTATTTCACGTGCTGACTGTTTTTTTCAAACTTTTTCCGAGTTTAGGAGGCGCTTAGATTAGTGAAAATATGATAATGGCTTATCTCAGTTTCACTCAACTGTGGGGAAGAGCGTCGAGCCGAACTAAAAGGGTTCAACTTAAATTAAGGACTGCGCTCACAGCTATTTAAAGGAGAATGATATATATATAACGTAGGTAATCAGGACAACAGCTGAGTGGGTTAGGAAAAATTGTAACTGAGAGTAATAATAACAGAAGTAAAGAAAAAGTAAGCATACTCTCTGCATGTGTTCGGGAATTGCCGTTGACTCTGAAGGGCATTAACTCAGTTCCAAGAGAGGGCTATTAAAGTAGCTGGGCTGGTAGAAAGTTGCGTGGACAGGTCAGAGTACAAAGTTTCCGGGGTTGTAATGGAGTTGTGCATGAGTCACAGAACGAGGGCTAATTTGAGAGGTGTGGAACAGCGATTTGCTCAGCGGTGTTTGTAGAGCAGATATATGATTTCAGGCATGGTGCTAGCGCACAAGGAAGACACACACGGCGGGTAGGCGGTGCGCTAGCACCATGCCTTAATTCGTTCACCAGCTAGCCCAGTTAAGAGCATTGACAGATTTATGATGGCGATGAAAGAGAATGGTCACGCGCAGTGCTTAAATGCACACTCACATCGTCGAGTAGCGATATCTGGGTGATTTCAGCGGTGTCGTAAACGATGTTCTCGAAGGGTCGGCAGATGTAGTTGGTGAGAGTGAGGGTGACCATCATCACGGCCAAGGTGACCACCATGAGCAGCGAACAGACGGGAAAGGAGAGCACCACAGCCAGCAGCATGGCAAGGCCCGCGTAGTTGGAGGAGGCGCTGCGCGTGGATCACGTGATGAGGGTGAGCGAGAAGGTAGTCCAAAAAGCAGAAGGAGGAGGCATGCTTTTACTACGAGAAGCTTCCATCCCGGGAATAGAGTGATCAAGGCACATTTCAGATATAGAGGCTGTATGTTCGTTTCAGTTCCGTTCACTTCAATACCTTAAAGGCCCCTATATTCAGGGTATTATTTAAGGGTAGGTGGGTGGGTGTTTTTTTTTTGTTGGCCTATTGTTTAAAACGGAACTTAACAGTTGCTCTGATTTATTGTTTGCACTTCGATCTGTTGGTGTAACCAACCAGGCGTAACATCTGTTAGCCGCCCTCGCTCGTCTATCGAGCGTCTATCGGCCGAGTTGCTTGGGCGCCCGTCTCGGCTGCGGCAGGTGGTCAGTTCTAAACCCGCCGCCGGACACCCACCGGTAAAATTGGGTACAAGCGTCCACCTGCCCGGCGCCCGGCTCTTTCAGGGGTGTGCGTGTGGAAGAGGCTCTGCTAACCCTGCTCTGCTCCTGCGAGGGTTTAAGGTTTCGAACAACTAATGGCTTGCAAAGGCCGGGCTGACAGTACGATGGCTTTGCAGACAGGAAGCTTTATGTCGTTCTACAAATTTTCGGTTTGACACTAGAACAAAGTTTTGGTGAATGCAATGAGATATTACCAGCTCAGTTTGAACACCAAATTGTTCCCTCTTCATATCTGTTTACCTTCGTTTAGTGCGTTCTTGCAGTTGCCTGGTATATAGCTTTCAAGTGATGCTTAATCGAAGCAGTGTAGAACCTTGAGCACAATGGAGGCAGCAACAAAGCAGTAACTCCAAAGCTTTGAATGGAGTTTCTCTCCAATAATTGAACATCACAATGGTCAACAAGCCTGGTCGCAAGCATTGTGAAGCAGACTGCTTGTCCCATGCCCATATTGACACGCCCCCAAAGACAACGACAACGCCTTCTTGGGAAAAATAAACGCCAGCCGTTTCGTACAACAGCAGCACTCGGACCCTGAGTTCAAAGACCTAGCGGGTTACTTAGGGCAAGATCACTTCCCCTCCTGCTGTGGACTGGCGTCAGTTGTCCTTCGCGTTGTACAATGACGTTCTCGTGAAGAACTTCACGCCAAACGACACCACATACCCCTTTGTCGTACCGGAGGTACTCCGAAAGAAACGTTTGCAGGCTTTGCACGATAAGCCGACCGCAGGGCATTTCGGGATAGCGTGCTCGTTGCATCGGTTGCAAGAGATGTATTATCGGCCGCGGCCACATGCTTACGTGAAAACGTGCCGTGAGTGTCGATGACGCATGGCATCTTATCAGCTGGACTACTTAACCCAACACAGTCTCCGATTAAAGCCTTTCAACCGATCGGGATGGATATCCCCGGCCTTTCTACCTTTTCCTTATTTCATCAAAGGGCAACAAGTGGATCATCGTGCAACAGATTACATGACCCGCTATCTCGAAGCAAAATGCCTGCCTAATGGTACCGCAGCAGGAATCGGCATGTTCTTCGTCAAATGCATTATCCTGCGACACGGCGCCCGCGAGGTGCTTATCACGAACAGGGAAACGGTATTTAAGGTGGAGCTCACGCAAACCATCCCGATCTAGTCATACAAGCCACCGACGTACAATAGCGTTCCATCCCCAGATAAACAGGCATACGGAGCACTTCAACGAAATAATTATGGATATGGTTGCTATGTACGTCGGCGCCGAACATGACATGGGACGCCATCCTGGCCAACGGGATCCTCGCGTATGACAGCCTACCGGGAGACAACCTGAGCGCCCCCGTTCAATCTTGTGTACGTCAGGGAGCTTAAGATGGCGCTCAACGCCGTGCTGCCAGATGTTGCAGACCAAGATAACCTCGATGTCACACCTACCTGAAGCGTGAACAAGGATGCCCCCTGACTCGTCCGGATGCGCATTAAATACCAGCAAAGTACCGACGCCCGCCGATACAACTTGCGACGACGCAACGCTGAGTACAAGCCAGTAGGCCAAGTGGGGGTTTGGACGATGATTCGCCGTCGTGAATTCAGTGAAAAGCTTTTACGCAGATTCCTCGGTCCGTACAAGGTCCGTCCTCTGCCGAGTAGGACAATTGGACTACGATGTCATTCTTGACGGTGCGGCAGCATCCCAGCGGTACCATGAGAACCCAGAAATCGTGCATGTTTGAACGCCTTATTAAGCATTATTACGCGCGCTAAAGTCCCTGGATGCTGTAATTTTTATAATTTCTAATGGTTTTGTTTGACTTTCTTTGATTATTTTGGAAAACTGAAGGCGGTGCCTTTTAAAGAGGGGAGTAATGTCGCGAATCATTTAAAACTCAGTGACTTTCTAACAGCCGCTAGCATGGCGCCTTATCACTTAGCTCTCGGACTTATTTGCACTATTTGCGAGACTGGGTGTTGTCATTTTTTGTTGCGCAAGATGCACCGAGTTGTATCGCAAAAGGTCCCAGTTACGCGCTCGTGCTTTTACAGTGTTCTCCATTGTGCTAGTCACATTTTGTGTCTTTATCCACATGTTTCTGTAATGACTTTAAATTGAGTCTTGACAAGTGCACAGGGAACTCCTACATAGACGACCAGCGAGCGCGCTTCCGGCTATCGCAGAAGCCGAATTGCTTAGTTCCTTAGCCGGCGCAAGTTAGCCCAAGAAAGAGTTTATTTCAGTGTTATACGAGCCTCTTGCATTGTTGGCAACAGTCCTGTCACCACTATGTGACAGTAGGCATATGAAATGACATTCGGCCTACAAATGTTGCGTCCATCCATTTTTGCTCATAAGCCGACTGACATCGGACTCTCTGGAAAAAGGGGGCATTTAACGTTGTCGCGTGCATTCACTGAGTCTTTAAAATGCATCGACGTCATACGGCAGCCACCCCACATAACAGAAAAGACTGCTAATGACAGAAAGCTTTATCGTACGTGCAGCTTCTGTATGACCCACACCGCCTACATTAAAGTTATGAGGCGTCGACCACTCTTACAGCGAACACAGGAGTGCGAGGCACTCTGCTAAGAGAGGCAATGAGTCGAGAAAAAATTACAAGGGGTCTTCTAAATACGCGATTTAAAAGAACGAAATCTTGTTTTTAAAAGAACGCTTACAATTTCTCAGTGATCTCGCATGCCCATATCGTAGTTACCTGTTTTCACGCTTGGAAGTGCAATTTATAATATCAATATCTTCGCCTTTACAATTGTTACTTATTTCCATCCTGGCATTGCTGCCTTTCTTTATACTATCCCTTCACCTTGTTTTATTACTGATTTTTACAAGTTGGATTGGTTTTTTCATCATTTCATTGCTCTTTTATGTAGGTACAGCCATATAATGGTCTTTACCGCCTTAAATTACTCGTTGTAGTCCTGTTGGTCACCATTCATGCGTTTAAATTCATTACATGGAGCTTCTTGGGACTTGATCTACCATTGTTCTGTTTGTTATCTGGTCTTCTGCAATTGTGAAAGTTTTACTCGAAAAGTAAAGAAAAAAAGACTATCTTTTATAGATATCATCATTCCTTGTGAGAATAACAGTACGGTTGTGAGCCTCGTTTCCTCGCCTATATAGCACGCGCTTTATATCTTGCATAAACAGCTGCAGGTGTGTGCCTGTCGAATCGAGTTGCATTGTTATGAATTTTATAGTGTCTTATAGGAGAATTCTACCTTTATCGCTCTTACCAGATTTGCACCCAGCTCTAAAAATACAGCTAAATACAATTCCTAGCAGATTGGTGACTGCATACCTTCTCTTGGTGGGTGCCACACCTTCATTGTAGTAGAACATGCCCATAATGAAGCTCCCGGCATAGAGGCAGAACAGCACCGAGAAGCTGACCACGATGGCTGCCACATACGACTTGCTTTGGCTGCGCAATGTCTGCAAAATGAGGCAAAAGTATTGCGTCTTTTCTCGGGTTTCGATGTTCAAGAAAATTCCATAAACAAGCATGATATTGTAACGTGGCAAGGCTAGTCCACGAAGGTTAGTCCAGGCTGGCACCGCACACAGAACACAGAAACACAGCAGCGTCGACCTTATTCTAGCATCAATCGTTGCTGCCACTTTGTCTTCTTCTGTGTCACTGTTGCTAATCGTTTTCATCTTCAACTTCCAGCGATGCAGGGCATATGTGTCACATTACCCCCCCCCCCCCCCCCCGAAAAGCACAGTCACGGTGCGCACTAGGACGAAGTACTACAGGGGTAAAACGGCTTCATCCGGGCGACATGAACAATCTCGGTGCGTGGCATAGAGGACTGTTGCGGCGGATGTGCAGGGTCGATCTCGTATGTCACAGGAGTGACTGGCCGTAAAACACGGTAGGGTCCTGTGTATCGTGGCAAGAGCTTCTCACACAGCCCTACTTTACGAGCGGGAGTCCAGAGCAAGACGAGAGAGCCCGGAGAGCAGTGGACAATACGAGGATCATGGCGCCTTTTTAGAGAACTTTGTGAGGAAGCTAGTCGGCGGCGAGCGATAACACGGGCGGCGTAAGTTCGGGAGATGGCGTCACGAACGTAGGTACTGGCGTTAGCGGTGGGAGGCAGTACGCTGTCAAACGGAAGGGGAGGGTCACGGCCGTATAGAAGATAAAAGGGTGAGTAGCCCATTGTGTCGTGACGAGAGGAATTGTACGCAAACGTTACAAACGGCAAAGTAATATCCCAGTCACGGTGATCATCCGAGACATACATTGACAGCATGTCCGTGAGCGTGCGGTTGAGGCGTTCGGTGAGGCCGTTCGTTTGTGTATGGTAAGCGGTGGTAAAAGAGTGCTTGATGGAGCAATACCGAAGAATTTCGTCGACTACTCGAGCAAGAAAGCAACGGCCACGGTCAGTGAGCAGCTGGCGTGGAGCACCATGGAGCAGGATGACGTGCAGAAGAAACGCAGCCACGTCAGTTGCACAGCTGGTGGGTATCGCTCGGGTGACAGCGTAGCGCGTAGTATAATCCGTGGCCACCGCAATCCATTTATTCCCCGACGCAGAAAGTGGGAAAGGCCCGAGAAGGTCAAGACCAACTCGGGAAAACGGGTCTACTGGGATGTCGATCGGCTGCAGGGATCCAGCTAGCATAACCGAGGGCTTCTACCGTCGCTGACACCGGTCACAACAAGCCACGTAACGACGGACAGAGCGATAGAGGCCTGGCCAAAAGAAGCGGCGGCGGACGCTGTCGTACGTACGAGATACGCCAAGATGACCCGCTGTAGGTGCGTCGTGCAGCTGTTGAAGAACGGTGGTACGCAGGTGTTCGGGAACTACGAGCAGAAGCTCGGTGCCATCTGGTCGCATATTCCGTCGGTATAAGGTGCCGTTGTGGATCACAAACAGAGCTAGGGTAGCGTCAAAGTTGTCAGTGCTGAGGCGATTGATAATGCTGTTAAGCTTCGGATCTAAGCGCTGCTCATGGCGAATGTTTGAAAAGTCAGAGATGGCCAACACATATGTGTCATAGTCACACTCGCTCGCAGGTGGTGGATCTACCGGTTTGCAGGACAGGCAATCGGCGTCAGCGTGCAGCCGGCCAGACTTGTGGATGACAGAAAAAGTGTATTCCTGAAGGCGGAGGGCCCAACGGCCCAGGCGACCAGTAGGGTCCTTCAGCGTAGAAAGCCAGCATAAGGCATGGTGGTCTGTGATGACGGAGAACGGGCGGCCAAACAAGTAGGGGCGAAACTTTGTAATGGCCCACACGAGGGCTAAGCACTCACGTTCTGTGATCGAGTAATTCCGTTCAGCTGCAGAAAGGAGGCGACTAGCATAAGCAATGACGCGAGTGCGACCCATCTGCTGTTGGGCGAGTATGGCACCAATACCGTGACCACTGGCGTCGGTGCGTACCTCCGTTGGGGCCGAGGGATTGAAGTGTGCCAGGATGGGCGGGTTGGTGAGGGCTGCAATGAGCGCAGAAAAGGCTTGAGATTGTTCTTGATCCCAGCAAAATGGAGTGTCGTTCTTCAAAAGATTGGTGAGTGGTCGAGCCGTCTCCGCGAAGTTGGGTACAAACCGCCGAAAATAGGAACAAAGCCCAAGAAAACTACGTACGTCACTGGTACAACGGGGTGTAGGAAATGCACTTACAGCACGTATTTTGTCTGGGTCGGCCTGAACGCCACGGGCGTCGACCACGTGACCGAGCACCTTGAATTCACGTCGGCCGAAGCTACATTTCTTCGAGTTCAGCTGAAGGCTAGCTCTTCGGAAGACGCCAAGAATGGCATCAAGGCGATGGAGATGGCTCTCGAATGTAGAGGAAAATACAATGACGTCATCGAGATAGCACAAGCACGTCGTCCATTTCAAGCCGCGCCGGAGAGAGTCCATCATGCGCTCGAATGTTGCGGGCGCATTACACAAGCCGAAAGGCATCACCTTGAATTGATACAGGCCATCGGGAGTGACGAAGGCGGTCTTCTCCCGGTCCCGTTCGTCGACTGCGATCTGCCAATAACCGGAACGAAGATCAATGGAAGAGAAATAGCTGGCACCGTGCAAGCAGTCGAGGGCATCATCTATCCTGGGGAGCGGGTAAACGTCTTTCTTTGTAATTTTGTTGAGGTGTCGGTAATCAACGCAGCATCTCCAGGTATTGTCCTTCTTTTTGACAAGCACGACAGGCGACGCCCAGGGACTGCTCGAAGGCTCTAATGTTTTTTGCTAACATCTGGTCCACTTCATCTTGTATGACGCGTCGTTCTGAAATGGCGACTCGATAAGGTCTTCTGTCAATTGGGCGGGCGTCTCCGGTGTTGATACGATGTGTAACGAGGGACGTTTGTTCTAAGGGGCGGTCACCAAAATCAAAAATATCGCTGTACGAATTCAGAAGACTCGTAAGTGCTGTAGCACGGTCAGGACGCAAATTAGGTGCAACCATTCCTGATATGCGAGCCTCCGGAGATGGGGACGGTGCAGGTCGTGTCGACACTTTAGCAGTAGGGTCAGGCAAAAGAGCGGCAACTGTGACATCAGACAGTGGGGTCAGTTCGGCGAGAGTAATGCCCTCAGGAAGAACGTGCACAAAAAGGCCGATGTTCAAGACTGGAATATAAGCGTTGTTATTTTCTACGTGCACGATGTTATGAGGGAGAGCGATTCTACGCTGCAGTGTCACGTCAGTTATGGGGCAAACAACGTAGTCGCCATCAGGAACGTAGGGGAAAGGCGTCATGAGCACATACACTGCAGCTTCTGGTGGCAGACGAGTAAATGTAGAGGAGCGGAGACGGAGCGTTGAATTATCAGAGGCCTGTTTGTCAGGACAGAGTGGCAGGTCCAGATGAAGCAGTCCAGAAGAACAGTCAATGAGCGCGGAATGTGCAGTTAAAAAGTCGAGTCCTAATATAACGTTGTGAGGGCAACTGGTGAGGACTGTAAATAGCACAGGGATATGGCGGTCGGCAATGGTGATTCTCGCAGTACACATACCAATCACAGTAGCTGTGTTGCCATCAGCAACACGAACGGTAGATGAGGGAGCGGGTGTGAGGACTTTGTTGAGGCGTTGACGGAGCGAGGAACTGAGGACGGAAATGTGGGCGCCAGTGTCAATAAGGGCACAAACTGAGACTCCGTCCACAAGAATGTCAATGAGATTACGTCTGGGTGCGAGGGTCAGTTCCGAGTTGACAGTCCGGGTCGGTAATGCAGCGTCACTTCCGGGCGCTGCATTCGCTAGTTTCCCGAGTAGGTGCCGGCGTATGATTGAGAGGAGCCGCGACCAGGTAGCGGTGAACGGGATCGATGAGCGCGGGGAGATGGAGATCGGCTGTAGCGACGAGCAGTTGGGACCGTTTCGGTGCGAGGTTCATCTGGTTGAGGAGGAGAGTGTGTAGGTCGATCATAGGCGGAGCGGGCCTCCTCTGGTGGGGCGACAAAGCGTCGAGGTCCATAGCAATACCGACGGTCAGCGTTGTAATAAAAGCGAGGGGTGGGGAAAGTACGGCTACGGCAATACCGCGAAGTGTGAGCGGCTCGACAGCAAATGAAGCAGATTGGCCTGTCGTCTGAGGTGCGCCACTCTGCAGGGTTGTGACCAAGGTAGCGACGTGGGGAGGCTGTGCTGGCGGTTGTAGCAGCCACTAAAGGAACAGAGTGCGATTTTGGCGGGTGCGGCACGGAGCTAGAGGAGAGGCCGACGTTTGCAAGTTCCTGGCGGACAACGGCCTGTATCATGGCAACGGTGTCGGGCAGCGGAGACGAGAATGGTGCAGGAGTTAGGGCCTCAAGTTCTCCGCGGACGATCCGAGTCACTGTCGTGGGATGGGAGGGTTGCTGCAAAGGGGCCAGGTCATCGCAGGAGGAGGTAGCCGCCGTGTTCGGAAGACGCTCAAAGCGATGTACGAGACGTCTTTTTTAGCCTGCTCGAATTTTCGGCAGACTTTGAGCACCGAGTCGACGGTAGAGCAAACCATGCAGAATAGGATGTGGAATGCATCATCCGCGGTACCCTTGAGGATGTGCCCTACCTTGTCACTTTCCGGCATGGAGGTGTTAATCTTGCGACACAACGCAAGCACATCCTGAATGTAGGCGAGGTAGGACTCCATGGGGGATCGAACACGAGAAGAAAGTTCCGTTTTTGCAGCCAGAGCGCGTCCAATTGGTTTCCCGAACAAGTCCTTAAGCTTGCGCTTGCAGGTATCCCAGGTAACGAGCTCCTGTTCGTGGTTTTGAAACCATGTTCGACCTGTTCCCGCCAAATAAAATATGATGTTAGCGAGCATGATGGTTGCTTCCCAGTGGTTGTTGCGGCTGCAGCGCTCATACTCATCAAGCCAATCGTCAACGTCTGGATTGTCGTCGCCATTGAAGACGGGAGGGTGGCGTATTTTCGCTAGAACAACTGGCTGAGCCGATGTTCCCACGGTGGTAGGGGCTGTTTCGGAGGTCATCGTGGCTGTTTGAGACGTGGTTGTGATCTCAGGTAGGTGGCGGCCGCTTCGTAAATCCAGCTTTTGGCAGCGTAAATGGACTAATCGGCGCGTACGGGGATCTTGATTCACCTCCACCAAGATGTAACGTGGCAAGGCTAGTCCACGAAGGTTAGTCCAGGCTGGCACCGCACACAGAACACAGAAACACAGCAGCGTCGGCCTTATTCTAGCATCAATCGTTGCTACCACTGTTGCTGATCGTTTTCATCTTCAACTTCCAGCGATGCAGGGCATATATGTCACAATATTATGGTGGTATAGAAGCGACCAGAGACAATGAGCGCGCATCAAAAAAATAGCTGGAAGATATTACCATAGTCAACTGTGTCCATGATATTTGTGTAAGTAACAAGCAAAAACACGTCCCCAAGTCCACGATTACTCAGTAATCAGATGAGCTGAAGGAGTAAGAGGAGGTTGACCGAAGGAAACGCAGAAGGAAACGCAGAGAGGTTAACCCATAAAAGAAACCAGTTTGCTACAATGCACTGGGGGAAAGAGGTGAGTGGATATAAAATTTGTGAGAGAGGGGTGGGTGAAGTTAGTACAGTCATATCACGTCACAGTCATATCACGTAACATAACATCAAAATCATAGTCTTTCGATTAGGCTTGTGCTTTTCATAAAGCGGAGCAGTGCCTGGGAGGCCCTCACCGCAGACGATCGCCACTTAAGGCACACTTAAGAAATGCACTAAAATATTACTCGAACGATTTTACTAAGCGATGTGGCATATTGAATAGGGTCCCGAACGCGGCAGCTATAAATCAGTCAGCATCGACGGGCAATGTCATAGTTCTGCTAAGAGCGATCGTATGACCTGTCCAGGAAACAGAATAACCTTCTTCACGCGTGGTGGGAATGTGTATCTACCTCTCTTTGGCGCATAACTATCATCATCATCATCATCAGCCGAACTATACCCGCTGCAAGGCGAAGGCCTCTCCTATATTTTTCGATTTAACCCGGTCCTGCTGTTATCTGTTTCCACTCGACCCCTGCGAACTTCATAACCTCGTGCACCCACTCGGTTTTCTGCCACCATCTGCTACAATTTCCTTTGCTTGGAATCCAATTTGTTACGTTAAGCGACCATCGGTTATCCTACCTTCTCTTATACCCATTTCCTCTCCATTATTTCGACTAGAATGTTATTAACTCGAGTTATTTATCTGGCCCACTCTGGGCGCATCCTATCTTCTAACGTTGTTTCTACCATTTTCCGTTCAATAGTTCTCTGCGCTGTCGTCAGCTTAAGTGAAATCCGTTTCGTTTGCCTCCACGTTTCAGAACGATAAGCATGCCCTGACAAGGTGACACTATTACATACTTTCATCTTCATCGATGTTGGTAAGCTGCTCGTCATTATCTATGAGCACGTGCCATACGCGCTCCATCCCAATCTTATTCTCCTGGGTATTTCCTTTCCTGGTCCAGATCCGTGGTTACTACCTGTCCGAATTAGCAATATCCGCCTACACCGCGGTGCTTCGTTATCTATTGTAAGCGGCTGTTCATTTTCGAGGCTGTTGAACCTTACCTTAGTTTTCTACATATTAAACTATCAGCTTGTGCTGCTGCTTTTCCTGTCTACAGCATTATAATTGTCTGCAATTCTTCCGCTCGGTTACTTAGCAAGACAATGACATCAGCGAATCACAGATTACTTTGTTATTCTCGATCAAACCTTATCCTCAACTGTTCCCATCGCAAGTCTCTGAATACTTCGTCTAGGCAAGTGGTGAATGATACTGCATGGGGAGAGCGTGTATCCTTGCCTAACAACTTTCATAATCGGATCTTCATTACTTTACTTAAGGATATTACGGTCTGTGTGCAGCCACTATGAATATCGTATCTAATACTCTCACATATGGCCCATCTACGCCCTAATTTCGCAATGGCTGCATGAATGCTCAGATTTCGACAGAGTCAAATAGTTTCTTGTAGTCAAAGAATGCTCTGTATAGGGTGGTTATATTTCGTACAATATTCTGCCACCTGATGACAGTGTGAATATGACCAAAGGTTGAACCCTTTCCGAAGACCTGTTTGGTCCTTTGGTTGATTGAAATGCAAGGCATCATGGAGAGGAGCAGCGAAAGAAAACACAGACACAAGAGCACACTGAAAAACAGGTCTAGCGCAGACTACCAACTGAATGTTCATAGAAAATCAGGCCATATTTGATACTCCAAACCATACAAGACCACTTATCGAGAAACACGAAGCAAAATCACAGTCAATGGCGGCACAACAGTCATGTTATGAACCCAGGAACTTCAGAGGCAGTCAACAGGCTTAATATGCATCATAACGGCCTGAGGGGCGGGTTCGCTCATGATGAAATCAACGGCGGCGCAACAAGGACACTAACAAGAAAAGGCCACCACATGTTTCTTGTTAGTGTCTTTGTTGTGCCGCCGTTCATATCAGGCTTATATGCCTAAGGGGGAAATAAAAAGTTCAGAGAACCAGCACTTCTCAGTTACCAACATAGCAAAAGCAGAGTTGAAACATCGTAGCAAAAGATTAGTAAAACCTACTAACAACAAAAAACAGAAACAAAAACATGTGTAAACTTAAAACGACAAAAACAAGAGTTTACATCATAGAAAAAGCACAGTCGGAACATCGCACCACAAGCACAGTCAAAACACCAAAACATAAAAACAACAGAGACACCAACATGTGGAAACGTTAGACATGAGCTTCACACAACAGCACAGAGGCAGTCAGGGGTAAAAGGAGTTTCAAAAGCATCACAGGAATCCCTAGGCACACACCAGCCCTAAAATAAAACTAATCATTCAATTGAATAATCCAAAAAGGCAAGTTCTTTTTGCGACACTACAAATTGACGGAGCGCTATCGCACCTATACATGTGCTAAGTTTCAACTACTTCCCTTTCATGCTGGTGTTTTGCACGTCCGCTTATCTCTGATTAATTGTGCAGTGGTTCACGTTTGAAATCGCACTCTGATCCACAATTAATCACATCCACATTTTTTTTGCATTTCTTACAGTGGTTGACAAGATGACCGCCAGCATAGTTTGTCGTCATATCACCCATGCTCTCTTATTCTTTGACTATTCCGTGAGAGTGTTTTGACTTCCGGAATTTTCATTAAATGCAGGCTGTTCAAGTTGTAGATGCCGTCAGGTATCACACAGCTTAAAAAAAATGTGCTTGCACATTTAAAATATGACTTGAAAGACCAACTGATGAGCCTAACATTTCGTGGATATTTTAAGTTGTATTTTTCGTAGACTTGGGTTCAGTGCAGGACCCGGCTGCAGTGTTTTGGCGGAGACACACACAATGCACGTCTTTCTGATGCGCAGTGTGCGTGCTGCTAAATAACTGAAATTAATTGAACGAGTAAAACTGTGCGACAAAGACGGGACTAAGAAACACACAGGCACAAACAAGGCGCAGTTTTTTTTTTTCGTAGACTTCAGACTAGATTTATTCACAAAGCAGCTGGCTTATATAGCCTCTCAAAAAAGCAATAAATACACTATCGCGAAAAAACGCTCGACTGTTACAACAGACCATTATGGCAAAATCAAAGCGACTATATGGAACCCGAACATGTCCTTTTTGACACTATATCTCCTGTCTCGATAGCGATACTGACGGCGAACTGACGCAGTCGTCACCTTTTTTGGCAATCCGGAAGGCCTCGATAGCCTCCCTTTCAGTCTTGTCCCTTGCCCTACCGAGGAAAACGGTTTTACCTAGACAGGGGTCGCATCCGCAGCTTTTGCAATGCAGAGGTATATTGCCACCTGTGCCGGTGCGCATAGACCTATTGTGCTCAAGGGCTCGCTAATTGAAGCACCGGCCTGTTTGGCCGATGTGTACCGTCCGCAAGATAGAGGTATCTGGTATATAACCCTAGAGGCACACCTGTGAACTTGATCTGGTGGTTTATTCTTCACGTGCTGTGCTCCGTGTCTCTTCGTTCCTTTTCTCTCAAAAGCAATGGGCAAACGTTTCTCAACTTTACAGGTGCCGAAAATACAACACGAAAATGCACAAATACAACACAATGCCACCTTTTTGATATTATGTGAAAGATAGTGATAGCACGGCATGACAACTGTAGGTATCCTATATTTGCATCCTACTTTCCTTTCAGTGTTTTTTAACTTCTGAAGAAGGCTTTCACATGAACTAAGAATTAAGTGCTCAGGGTAGCCCGAGGATTCGAGCCGCTGGACTTTATTCCGGAAACTTGATGAAACAAAGTGGCCACATGACTTCTGAAGGGCGGAGAGACAACTGTTCATGATGATGCTGCGTTTCACTAGCTTAGAATGAGCACTCGTAAAAGGCAAAAGGCCTTTGCTAGTGCGAGGACTGTACGACCAGCAAAGATGAGCATCGGAGAAAAACAATATAAGGTCAAGGAACAGGACAGGTCAAGGCTGGTCAGGCCGCCACTGGAAACTGACCCTGGCAACGTTTAATGCTAGAACACTAGCTAGTGAAGCTAGTTTAGCAGTGCTATTAGAGGAACTAGAGGGCATGAAATGGGATGTCATAGGGCTTAGTGAGGTTAGGAGGCCGAATGAGGCATATACTGTACTGAAAGATGGGCATGTACTGTGTTATCGAGGCTTACCAGAGAGGCGACAACTAGGAGTAGGTTTCCTTGTCAATAAGTATATAGCGGGTAATATAGATGAATTCTATAGTAATAATGAGAGGGTTGCAGGCACCGTAATTAGGCTTAATAAGCGGTATAAACTGAAGGTTATACAGGCCTATGCACCTACATGTAGTTATGATGACCAGGCAGTTGAAAGCTTCTATGAAGATGTAGAATCGGCAATGCTAAAAGTAAAGACGCAGTATACTGTACTAATGGGCGACTTCAATGCCAAGGTAGGGAAAAAACAGGCAGCAGACAAGGCAGTAGGTGACTATGGCATTGGTTCTAGGAATAGCAGGGGGGAGTTACTAGTTGAGTTTGCAGAGCGCAATAACTTACGAATCATG
Organism: Amblyomma maculatum; assembly: GCA_023969395.1. Taxonomy (NCBI): domain Eukaryota; kingdom Metazoa; phylum Arthropoda; class Arachnida; order Ixodida; family Ixodidae; genus Amblyomma; species Amblyomma maculatum. The sequence continues at coordinate 398,077 of JAJIZL010019794.1, read as the reverse complement.
AATACCTTCTTCAGCAAACGGAAGAACCGGAAATGGAAATGGAAAAGTCCTAACGGAGAGACTGAAAATGAAATCGACTTCATAATGTGTTCAACCCCCGCCATTGTGCAGGATGTAGAGGTAATCGGGAAAGTGCGATGCAGTGACCACAGGATGGTGAGGTCCCGAATTAGCCTAAATCTGAAGAAGGAACGCAACAAATTAGTAAGAAAGAAACCCATCAACGAATTAGCGGTGAGGGGGAGGGCAGAAAAGTTCAGGATCTAGCTACAGAATAGGTATTCAGCTCTAACTGAGGATGGTGACATTACCCTAGAGTCAAGGAACCACAATTTTAGAGATAACATTACTGAGTGCGCGGTAGAAGTAGGCGGTAGGATAGTTAGAGAGGATACCGGTAAGCTGTCTAAGGAGACGAAAGATTTGATAAAGAAACGCCAGAGTATGGATTGTGTTGTTCTTTGTCAATTCATGTGTGAAGTGTAAACCTTGCCCCTCAGAGGAGAAGGAGTCGAGAATATTAGCGACTACACAGTCGAGGTAAAGGCTTAAAGAGGAATCTAGGATCATGAGATAGTCGTCAACATAACGAAATACATGTGACACCGGATGCTTCAAAAGCTTTTGTTCCAGGCGTCTGTCAAAAGATGCCATAAAAATATCACACAAAACAAGACCAACGGACGACCCAATACAAATGCCAGATTTCTGGATATAATACTTACCATTGTGAAGGCTAGCAGTAGAGCATAGATAAAATAGTACAAATTCTAGAAACTGGTCAGTGCTAATGCCGGCAGTGTTCTAGAAGGCTATTTCACTATGCTCGTCCATTCTGTCTCTAATTGCTTTAAACCGGTCGTCATGAGGAATGGAGTAGAAAAGTACTCTACATCAATTGACAAGGCGTAGGAGGTGTTAGGATCTCTTTCCCTGGACTGCCACCAAGTCCTTGGAGGTGCGGATGAGGAAAGGATCACACCCTACAAGCTTGTCGAGGTCTTTCTTCAGGAAGGAACCCAGAGCATGTTGCCAACTCCCTCTCTCCGATATAATGGCACGAAGAGGGCAATCCGTCTTGTGTGTCTTGCCAGTAAAAACATGTCCAAAGAGCCACTCTCAGTTTGTCTTGCCAGTAAAAAACATTTCCAAAGAGCCACTCTCAGCTTTTGAAACGGCCAGCGCGACAGAATATAAGTTCATTCGCTTCAGGAGTTTGATAGCTTGCCTTCTTTGGAACTTGGTTCTGAACTTAATCGGTTTGAAGTTCTTTAAGACTGCTGCCTGAGCTTTTTCGGCAAACATATTCCATGCGGCAGGACAACGAAGCCACCCTCCTTATCCGCTTCCATTATTGATAGGTTGTTAGCGCTAAGGTAGGACACAATTCTCTTAAAAGCATTCTCTTAACACAATCCTCTTAGACTTTTTGTGCCTGTGTGTTTCTTACGTACCGTCTTTTCGCGTGGTTTTGCTCGTTCACTTAGTATGAAACAACTAGCTCTTCAGAGTGTATGACTGAAGTTATTTGCATTTAACGCACGACATTCTGCTGAGGCATCCCTTAAAGCACTCGTCAGATCAGAACGTGCCAGAGGAATATGTCCTCTGCAGAAATTCTTAGAAGACGATAATAACAAAGTGTAGGCAACGATGTAGACATACCGTAGCGAGGTTAACTAAGCTTTGGAAAGGGCTAGATGTCAGCTTAACACGTACAAAGGCTTGACTGGTCGAACAAAGGCTGAGAATAGGTTTAAACTACTACAAAAAAAAAAAAGACACAGGTCTATAAGACTGTCTTATAAATGATCGCCTTATTTACGCTGAACTGTCACTTGCAAATAAGTTTCATTTCTGTTTCATTACAGCTGTTAACAGCGCAGACGGCCTTACCATATTTGAATTACGTCAATATCCACACACCCAACAGGATTTTTAAAGCTGCTGTGAGAAAAACCGGGTACATAGAATGCAATAAATATGAACGTTACGAGAGTGTATTACGTCTTTGGATTAAATTTGAGGCTTGTTATATTGTCCTTGGATAGTATTGATTTTGCTGCTTTTGCTCAGAGACAACTTCGCGAGTATTTCGTGAAACTTTCAAGCCACCCTTTCTGCAGTTTTGATGACATCCCTGAGGTAATACCGTGAAATTGCACAGTCATTCAATGAGCACATATGTATATATTTTTTGTTTTTGGTGCTACTGACCTCTGTGATGTCTGCAATGTTTAAGGCTGTGTTTTTCGTGTAATGTGTTCCATGTAAACTAGCTTCCTGCTGAACTGTCGCCTGCTAATGCAGCGGTCGATGGATGACCGCTTCACCCGTTGGCCTGATGCCGTTCCAATTCCGGACATTACTGCGCAAACAGTTGCCAGAGCTTTCGTTTTAGCGTGGGTTTCCCGCTCCGGCTGCCCCGGCATTGTTACCAGGGATCGCGGCCACCAGTTCGAATGCGCCCTCTTCACTTCGCTCACACGGCTACTCGGCACTAAACACTGCCGCACCACATCCTACCATCCCTGTGCGAACGGCATGGTCGAGCGGCTCCATTGCTAGCTCAAGGCTGCCCTCACTGCGCGCCTGGATCGCGAGCACTGGGTCGACCACCTCCCTATTGTGCTCCTAGGCCAACGTGCCGTCCTGCGTCGTGACCTTGGCTGTTCCGCGGCTGAACTCGTCTTCGGTACATCCCTGCGGCTTTTCCGGAGGCTTGTTCGTACCTTCGGCTCTCTCGTCCCAGCCCCTACAATACCTTCATCGCCTACAAGACTGTCTTCAGCATCAGCGCCCAGTGCCGCCTCGCTCATCTTCCCATCAAGTCTTTGTGCACCCAGACCTTGCTTCCTCGACGCTCCTCTCTTGGAAGAAGGCAGCAGAGCAGGTAACAACAACGCAAAGCGCAAGAGGCGCGCACACACACACGCGCGCGCACACACACACACACACACACACACACACACACACACACACACAC
>JAJIZL010019794.1:345644-385039 GCA_023969395.1 Amblyomma maculatum | reverse complement strand
GTCAGTCAGTCAGTCAGTCAGTCAGTCAGTCAGTCAGTCAGTCAGTCAGTCAGTCAGTCAGTCAGTCAGTCAGTCAGCCAGCCAGCCAGCCAGCCAGCCAGCCAGTCAGTCAGTCAGTCAGTCAGTCAGTCAGTCAGTCAGTCAGTCAGTCAGTCAGTCAGTCAGTCAGTCAGTCAGTCAGTGATTGCGGCGTGTTCGCAAATGCGAGAACTGTACTAACGGGGGTCACCCGCTACTGACAAGCCCACGGACCTGCGAGGGAGCGGCGCTCGTCTTGCATGGCGGCCACATCGTGACTCTCGAGGCGTCGGACTGCAACAGTGCCCGGTGAACAATTTGGTGTTTGTTTATGTGTTTCTCTCGTGTTTGATCTTTGTTGTAAAGCCTATGTGTTATCGAATACCTCTGTAGTTGCATGCTTAGCGTTTGTTATTCTGTGAACCTCTCGTTTGTGCAATGTTAGTGTTTGCGTGTTCTTCTGTATCGTCTCTTGCTGTGTATAAAGTTTGTTTTGTTTGGTACTTCTGACTCCGACCCTTACTCTGGCGTGAACCGGCGGCAGCTGGGCACCAAACGGCCACCCCCTTTTAAGGTAGTTGAATTCCGGCTGAGCTTGCCACGCAGGTCGAGGGCATCTCCTTTGCGTCCGGAACAGCTACCCCAGCTCACTCTAAGGGTGTCTGGGAGTGTGCGCACCGTTAAGGGCGAATCGTTAATAATCCTTCTAATTATTAGCGGGTGACAGTGAGAAAGTGAAACTTGTAATGCGAAGTGTTAGTCTCTGTTTGCAGGGCTTGCCAGAAATCTGCCAAAAATCGTGGCGGAATTTGAAACTGAAGCATCGATCATCGAGAGGACAATAGACACCAGAACGCGCCACTATGGTCGACCGATCCACCCGGTCTACGCAAGTCCCTACAGGAGCACATGTGCGAGCGGAGAGAGCCTTTGGGACCTCATCCGGGAGGTCGTGCGAGAATTCTGCCGGTTGCTGCCATCACTCAACACCCCCAGGTGGCGACGGTCGCGGATATCGTCCGTGAAGAAGTCAAACAGACACTAGGCGTTCCTCAAGCGACTGCTCCGACTGCTCCAGTGCAAGAAGGAACAGAGGTGAACTATGCTGCTGCATTACGTCATCCCGCACCCCAATGCGACCTCTCAAGCCCTTCGTATCTACCTCCCTGCTCTCTAAAGCCGCCTCTTGGCCCCCGCCCACGATGTCTACCAACGATCTCTAAGCACCCGGAAATGCGATGCCTGGAGGATGTCTAACAACCGACCGCTTTGCTTCCATTGTGGTGAAGCTGGACAGATACTCCGTCACTACCCGTATAGGCGGATTGGCCTCCGGGGTTTCGCCGTCGACGCCTTACGAACCTGTCCTGGCGAGCGACCACGGGAAGTCGACGACTTCTTGTGGTAGAGGGGAGAACACACGTCGACAAGACATCTGTTAAGCTCCCCATCGCAGTACAATGGCCGATTTGCGTCACCGGGCTGCGGGTATGTGCAAGGACGGTACCCTAGCCCCCATAGGGGAAACTAAAAGCAACCTTTAAAATGAGTTTGTTAAACGGCGAACTAATGAAGATCCTTCCCCACCGACTACTAGTGACGATGCTTCAACCAATACCCCGCCGCTACGCACGACGAGGACGTCGACGACAACGCGCACACGTTAAACATAGACGCCCAGTGAAGTGACAACAGTGTGCCCTGGCTGCGACATGAGCTAACGATGGAGTAGAGATCGAACACCGAAGCCATCATGCCATACGAGGGCACGAACAAGTGACCTCGCCGTTGCTGTTGACGGACGCATGATTACCGCCCTAGTGGACACCAGGGCCGACTACTCTGTCAGCAGTGGAGCATTCGCCGCCCAGCTCAAGGAAGTGACGACCACTTGGAACGGCCCGCTAATCCCCACTGCTGGTGGTAACCTCCTTATGCTATCGGGGCGATGCATTGCAATGTGTACAGTAAATGGACTACTTACCAGCTTCGTCGTCCTACCGCAGTGTTCCCGCGACGTGATTCTCGGCATGTATTTTCTATACGAACATTGGGCTTTCATCGACCTCCGATCCAAGCTCTCGACGGACAAAGCCATACCAGCTACTAGCCGTACCACCCCGATCAAGCGTCATTGTACCTGTGGGTACAAAAGAAGTCGAAATTGCTGAAGGGGTTGTCGAAGGAAACATCAGTTGTTAGTAGATAGAGGACGTGGCATCGCAAGAGGCATCGTCCATTTCCTTCATGGACAATCTCAGGTGCTGGTCTCGAACTTCCCTGGAGAATATCGGCAACTTAAAAGGGCACGACGACCACGTTTCTCCACGAATTAGCGGACATCAGGGATGTAGTCGCCCTCCCCTACCAACAGCATGAAGACGCACCTGACAAATTTTGGTCAGCCTATTTTTACATCAACCAGAAATTACCCCACAGCAGGAAAGACCAGATTCGCAGTCTTTTTCAAACCTAGAGGGAGTTCTTCGTGTCATCATGTATGGGGTGACAAATTCCGCTTGCCAAGCACTCCATTATAACTGACGAACACGTCCAAACTCTGCGTCAACGCCCCTACCGCGTATCGCCGCGAGAAGTCGACGAAATGCTTCATGACGACGTTATCCAGCCATCAAAGAGCCACTGTGTGGTGCCAGTGGTTCTGATTAAGAAGAAAGACGGGACGCTTGGTTTCTGCGTCGATTACCACCGCCTAAATAGCATAACAAAGAAGGATGTTTACTTTCTTGCTCGCATCGACGACATACTCGATCGACTCTGCAATGTAGGGTACTTCTCATCGATAGACCTGAAGAGCGGCTATTGGCAAATTGAGGTCGACAAAAGAGATCGCGAGAAGACCGCATTCATCACAGCGGGCCGCCTTTCCGAGTTCACGTTGATGCCATGTGGCCTCTGCTTCGTACCAGCGACGTTTCGACGCGTAATGGACACTGGTGTGGCATGCTTGAGGCGAAAATTTGTCTGGTGCACTTGGACGATGTCGCTGTTGTCATCTCGAGCTTTGATGAGCACCTGAAAAGGCTTCGAACAGTGCTAGAAGCTATCAGGTCATCAAGGATAACTTTGAATGCAGAGAAATGCCACTTTACCTGCACGAACTGCGGTTCCTAGGTCACATCGTTAGCAAGGATGCTGTTTGCCCAGACCCAGAGAAACCAATTGCGGTCGCACAGTTTCCACCATCCGCCGACAAGAAAGCTGTGCTAAGGTTCCTTGGGTGAGGAAGCCTTCGCTGAAATTAAGCGCCGCCTTCGCTGAACTTAAGCGCCGCCTGCGGTCCGCTCTCGTCCTGGGCCGCTTTGATGAAAACACCGCCAGGAATTGACACCGACGCAAGCAGTTTGGGCCTGGGAGCTTTTCTAGTTCGGAAGAGTGCCGGACAGGAGAATGTTATCGCCTACGCTAGCCGTTCCTTGTCGAAAGCTGAAGCCAATTATTCGACGACGGAGGAAGAGTATCTTGCCATCAATTGGGCCACATCAAAATTTTGCCCCTATTTGTACGGACGGCCATTCAGTGTTGTGAGCGATCACCATGCTCTGTACCGGCTCGCCAACTTAGAAGATCCTTTGGGACGCCTTGCGCGATAGAGCCTACGTCTTCAAGAATTCAAGATCCCAGTCGTCTACAAGTCCGGCCGCAAGCACTCCGATGCAGACTGCCTAACACGAGCACCCGTTGATGCGCCACCGAAAGTTGATGACGAAGACGCCTTCCTGGGACCGGTAAGCGCCAGCAGCTTCGCACTGTAGCAGCGCTCGGATCCAGAGTTAAACGACCTGGCTGATTACGACTTCGTCGTGAAGAACTTCGCAGCCGACAGACACGCACAGCTTGTTGTTGTACCCGAAAACCTAAGGCACGAGATTCTGCAGGCGCTGCACAATGAGCCAAAAGCAGGGCATCTCAGGTTTGCGCGCACGTTGCACAGAATACAAGAAGGCCACGGTTGCCTGCCTACGTTGCTCATTATGCGTGAACGTGCCATTCCAGCGACACACGACATCCCCAGCGAGACCTGCAGGTCTGCTGATCCCGATACTGCCGCCCATTAAGCCATTGCAACAAATCAGGATGGACCTCCTCGGCCCCTTCCGAACTTCATCAGCAGGGAATAAATGGATCATCATGGCAATCGGTTACATGACCCGCTACGCCGAAGGCAAGTCCCTGCCCAACGTCACTGCAGCAGAAGTTGCTAAGTTTTTCGTCGAAGAAATTCTCCTGTGACACTGCGCTGATGAGGTGCTCATCACGGACAGACGAACTGCATTGATACGGCTGGCCTCACACAGGCCATCTCGCACTGCGGTCAAATGAGCCATCGTATAGGAGAACTGCCTACTATACCCAGCCCAACGGGCTTACAGAATGCATCAACAAAACGATCGCAGACATGATCGCCATGAACGTGGGCGCTCAAAACAAGACCTGGGATACTATCCTGCCGTACGTGATCTCGGCGTATAACATCGCACTCCAGGAGACGATCAGAGTGACCCTTTTCAAGCTTGTGTACGGCAGGGTGCCCGCGATGACGCTCGACGAAATGCTGCCGCACGTAACCAACGAGGCCAGCTTTTACGTCGCCGCATACTTGCAGCGTGCTGAGGAAGCCCGACGACTCGCACGGCTGCGTATTAATGACCGACACCCGACGATACAACTTAGGACGACGCCACGCAGAGCACAATCCAGGAGACAAGTGCGGGTTTGGAATCAAATTCGCCGCCGTGGACTAAGTGAAAGGTGCTGCGTCTATACTTTGGGCCATACAAAATCCTTCGCCGCGTCGGACAACTCGACTGTGAAGTCATTCCCGACGGTACGGCAGCATCACAACGGCGATGCGGGCGCCCAGAAATATTTCATGTTGTTCGTCTGAAGGCTTATTACACGCGTTACGGAATCCGTGGTGTTTACACTTTGTAACGTTTGTTTAAGTGGCTTTGTTTATTTTGGAACATCGAGGCGACTTTTCTTTAAGGGGGAGTAAAGCCGCAAAACCTTCAAAACTGTATTGGTTGGTTTTTAGTGGCTGCCGCCACACGACCTTATCACTCTGATTCAGGCACGGATATCAATTATGTATTCTTTGTTATTGGTCGATGTCGCGAGACGCACTTTTATCAGATTTTTTTTTGTCGCTCAAGATGCGGCGAGATCAGTCTGTTAGATTCCTGCCACTACCGTATTTTTCTACAACGTTACAGATTGTGCTAGTAGCAGTTTACGACGTTATCTATATGGTTTTGAGCCACCTTTTATTGAGCGTTTACGTGTGCGACAGGCACTCTTAGGTCGACGACCGACGAGCACCTGTGTTGCTTTCGCCGCCGCCGAGTCGCTTACTTCTTTTGCGGGCGCAAGTCAGCCCAAATAAAGATTGTTTCAGTGAATTTAAATCCTCCCAATTTGTCGCCAACGGCTTTGTCACCACTACGTGACAATATGGATGCTTTACGCCTGTTTTGATGTTGCTTCTTTTCATGCCGTAGCATTTCTGGGTTCATGAGTGGCGCGGGTAAATATTGTGGACAGAGTGTATCCGTACGAATTTTCAATAAAGAAAAAGAAACTCCAATTTGTTTGGCCCAGACACGACAGCGATAGGCTATCGCCGTTGCCGATAATGCTCTGTTTAAAAATGCCGGACTCTCGCGCGGTGCAGTGAACATCGTTGTCTTTCTCAGCTTTCAGCGCACCCTCGCTCTGTGCAGTGAACATCGTCATATTCATGGAGTTCCAGTTACGCCTTTCCTTCATTTAAGCTACGTATACAACTTACGCACATCATGACATACGTACACACGCAATCATATGCACATCATGCCGTGGTGGAGCAGTGGTTACGGCTCTCGACTGCTGTGCCTAAGGAGGCAGAATCGAATCCTGTGTGCGGAGGCAGCCTTTCGATGGAGTCGAAAAGCAAGGCGCCCGTGTGCTGTGCGATGTCAGTGCACGTGAAAAAATCCCAGGTTTCGAAATTTCCGGAGTGCTCCACATACGGCGTCTCATAGCCTGAGTCGATTTGGGACGTTAAGGCCCACTTGCCAACCAACCAGCTATCATACGCACAGCATCACAGGCATGTCAATGGCCTATGACACTGATAACTAGATGACAAATGTCAGTGGCCTATGCAACACACATACGTAATCTGGCTGAGCGCGGCAGATGTCCGCGAGCGTAGTGTCGGGCGAATCCACAAAGCGGCCAGACAGAACTCGCAATGCTTCAACATTACTGCACGTAACCTCACTTAGGGCAGCTGTAGAATTGTTTACCTTTTCCTGTTTAGTGTATCGTACATTCTTCTTTTTTTTTTTCGTGATTACAAGTTCGAGCTTGTTTTCTTTAACATGTAGCGCTATTGTGCCGCCCCGAAAAATGGAGCAAGTTGCTCTACCTTACTCAGGTGTATCGAGAGTACAATTTTTTTTTCAGGAATGCATTGTGTACTCCTTTCGAGACGTTACTTGCCTTTTTCGTTTTCTTGCGCTTTTTTTTTCATTTTGGGAGGGGAAACATTGTTTCACAGAGGAAATTTGAAAATTAGGATGTGCATAGAATTTTCTCGGGCATGTGAAGGAATAAGCAACGCCATAGCTATGGTTGCAGTTGATTACCCAGCTTGTTTTACTGCAGACTCTTACGCTGATCAGTGCGTATCGTTGTTTTCATCAAAGTTCATCACTTCGATATGCATCCAAACATACGGAGATAGCACTGCATTGATAGAATGCATTAAATGTTCAAGAAACTCTATAGTCCATTACAAAAGAGAGGCAGACTCTATCAGTGATACGTCAATCAAATTACAGAGTGGTGAATTACGTTTTCTGGAAGGCACGCTACCGCAATTTGCCCATGCAACCTCCCTGCTTATTGTGATTATTAAGATATAAGCGTTTTATACCATCTTTATAGCCTTAGTTGACAAAACAACATACGCTTACCTTCTTTTCGAATAAACATTAGTTGACAGTACGCGCTCGTCCTGTCCTGTCTTTTCTTGTGGTTGTCTTTTTTGCGCACCAACTTACCATCGCCATGAACTAGCTCGTCCAACTCTGAGCAGTTCTGCCATATTATCAAGCTCTTGATTGTGCGCAGCAGTTTTTCACTTGCAACTACACGCTGTCTCTGAACTTGAGGATGCGCAGGTTTTAAGCCAGCATAGCGACCAGCAAAGTCGTGTGGAAGTCCTCTTCTCGCAGACGACACTACTTGGGCATATCCCGCGCCATTCAGCGCCTTCCAGTGTGCTAGTATCTACCCTGGTTTCGTCGCAAGTGCTTCACCGGCAAGAAGAAATTGGGAAAGCATGTGCTCTTACTCTGGGACTTTTCCTCAGCTCCGCGGGGACATACGCGCTTCTCTAAGCCGAGCAGCGACACCAGAGGAATTCCGGTGGCCCTCGGCGTCCTCAAGTAGTCGACAGAACCAGGACCGGATGAACTTGTGGTGAGATTCTATTTCACTTTTTAATATTTATTATATGATATCTGACATTTCTGGCTATTGTTCTGCGGCGAAATGAAACGCATTTTGACGTTTACATCAAACCGCCGACGTTTGAGGCCGGCGGAATCCTTTCGCTGAGAGGTACGGTGTAAAAGATCAGTCTTCCCTCTCGTCTTGTTTCAGATCACGCTCCTAACCAAAGACTGCAAATTTGAAGTTACTGTATTTATGGAAGTCTTGTAGAAGGCGTATGAACGGTTTATATAGGACCCTTATACAGCCCTTCCTGGAGCTCAGGCGTGACTAGCCCAGTGGCAGTGAGCGTCCCTGACGCTGACAACTCTGCGTATGGTAGGGCTAAGCAACCACTGCACGCAGTAAGAAACTATTACTTTAATTTATTTTTTATTTTATTTACAAAATACTGCGGACACTGAGTCCAAGCAGGGTGGGTGAACAAGTCAACCAAGGCACAAAAGAAAACGCAACACTTCAAAAAAAGACAACACAGTATAGCAGCAATTGGTTAAAACTCATGGGACAATGGAATAACTAGCTGATTCCAATCTGTTACTGTGCGTGGAAAGAACGAAAATTTGTGTCTGTTCTAGCGGATATAGGGGTTAGGGAACTGGGATGGTGTTTACGAGTTTGTCTGGTTGGTGCCGGCGTTAAGTATGATGACGGATCCAAACCGAGTTTGTTATGTAATAACTGATAACTAAACTTTAATCTAAGCTTTCTTCTTCGAAGTTCAAGTAGTTGAATTTTATTTGTCTCCATTAAAGTGGTTGGTGAGTCAGACCTTGCATATTTATTGAAAATAAACCTGACAGCTCTTCTCTGTATTCTTTCCAGATTTTTTACTACAGCCCAACGAAAAATGCAGCGCTATGACAAGACAAGGAAGAAAAAGACAGGACAGAGCTACGTGTAACTAACTCTACATGTCCTGTCCATGTCTTGTTTGCTACGTTTTTCGTTCAGCTAATGTCTGATCAACTGGCCCCACAATATACTCTGTTAAATTTTACTCCACCCCACAGCTTCCAACTTGTCGAACATAACTACGCATTTGCTTTATTGTATACGTTTGGTCAGCCCGGAGAAATAACACATTTTGTGCAGCCTTTCTATACAGGCCTCTCGTATACAACTGTAGTCAACGGCACCACTGCAGGCGCCTTCCTATCCACGTGAGGGATGCGGCAACAACTACCTTTTTTGATGGATTTTGCCGAGGTTGTGAACGACTCGCTGTTGCGCAATGTAGCCTCGGTCTGGCAGGTATCCGTTGGTTCGTCACAAAACTGCTGTTTCCACTAATGCTGACAACCTGTTTGTGCTCGTGCGGGATCGCAACAGCCTTGGTGCTTTCCTTTTATTCTCCAACGAAAGCGGAGCCGCGCACACAGAGGCTCACAATCTGCGCCTGATGCCTCTTGTGGACGCAGTGTGCGCACTTCCCCCGCTTTCAAAATCAAGCGGCGTTTCACCCGCGCTTCGACTTAGTATTGCGGGAAATGCGAGCCCTCTCCGATGCGACGCTTTTCACACCCGCTTGGTGAAAAGGCCGCTATTGTGGAAACCTGCACACGCTCATTTCTTTTGTATGTCGGATGCGTAGTGAACACGGACCGCCTCGAATCATTCGTTGGGTCATTCATGCACTATCATGGCTCAGCGCTTGTTTCCCTTCATCTACGCAGAAGCTGATGAGATTAAATGCCATCAAGCTGCTTTCCTCTACACGGTGACAGGAGGGCTATCCCTGAAGCTTGTAAGTACCGCTCTGGCGAACGAGTCCAGCTTCCGGGGCCCTCCTTGGCATACTCAATGAGCACGGCGCGGGCGGCACTTGTTCGCGTAAGATTCGTATCTTGGCCTACGAGCGGAGACCGCTTTAACCAAGCGGCCATCGGCAGCAAACTAGCTTTTCATGCGTACCTATCAGATGCAGTGTCGTCGAAATGACTAACGCGTGTTAATAATTGCTTGCTTGCTTCGGACTCGCGAGAGGAACAAAGTGAGCGCTGCAGAAGCAATAAAACGAACATTACGCGAAATTAGAAGCAAAGAAAATCATTGGCGACAATATAATAATATTGCCTGGCCCGTCAGTATATGAAGCTCCACAGTGCAAAGCGTTTTGTAGAGAAATTAGTACATCGCTTGAAACGTGCATATATTCAGTAATTGTGTACAACATTACGCGAAAAGATTGCGAAACCACATATATCTGCCACTTTTTCCGAACTGTTGCGCAGGAAAATGTCCTACCAAAGATATCTAGTAAATATTATTCTCGTGCTTATAGCGAAGGATGCGCTCAGGCGTGTCCTAGGCACTTATAATCAACACTGCAGCGTGCGGCGGCTACCTGTATCTTTTTTTGCGAAGACAACATTATATGGTGCCGAAAGCGGGTAAACTATCTCCAACCGCGCTTGTAGGCCGCGTGTTTGTGATCTACGAAAGTACAACAGTTTCCTACCGGTTAGCGTAGCGTTGTACACGGCACCCACCCTCTGCGCCAAGTACCTCGCCATGAACTCTTCGGGCTGCAAGAAAGAAGGGCCGACACTAGAAAATAGAACAATCATTCATTTCGCATTATTCTTGCAAAATATTGGTACAAAGGCGGATCTATAGCTTTGAAATCTTGGACATCATTCCGCATTAACGTCTATGAAAATGTGAAATTCAGCTGCAAATAATTTTGATGAAAACTACGAAAAGAATTAAAGGGTTTATGGTGATACTCTTGACATTGTGAAAATGGTATATTCACTAACTGCGCAATAATATAATCATGGGTGGAAAAGGGGACCTGTTCTCAGTGTGGATGTCTTTAACAAATCTATTTCCTATTTTGAAATCTTTACCTGCATATAACAAGCTCAGAGCTTATGCTTATTTTAGTCGCAGTATTATAAAATAGCTTTATTCAACACTAAATATGCATTTTGTCGCGATTACATCAGAAGATTTCAGCGGTAGAGAAATGGCACAAATGTTCTCACCAGTCAATGCAGAAAAATTCTCATTCATATTCTCATTTAAAGAGACATAATGAGAGACATAATGCTCGTGGTTTACATATTGCGATTTCTGACGACCAAACTTATGCGGTGAGCTTCAAGTACACTTAGCATATGGCAGATACTCCGCAATTTCAGAACAAAGCGTAAAACAGTGGAGGAGCGGAGGCTATCTTTTCCATAGCAGGCGAAAGCTATCCACAGCTGCTTTTTGCGACGTTGCCGGGTGCTGAAGCCTTTGTAGGACGATGCTTAATATGTGAAAAATTAGAGAGTCTCTTAAATGTCTTAAGAGGAGAATGACGAAAGCTTGCCCTTCCTCTACTATCATTTGCATCTCTTTGTTCGCCTTTTATCAGCGGTTGTTGCAGTGCTACTAATAATTATAATTGATTTACAGGAAAGGAAGGGCGCAGTATCTGTCACACTTTTTCCGACAAGTGTGCGTTTGGACGGTGCACCATCGCTCCTGCCGCGTTGCGTTCTTTGGCGCGCGTTCATGTGTGGGATTGCAGATGAGAGGAACGCTAGACAAAACTCAGTAGTACTTGCGAGCGGGCTAGTTGGCTATACGACTCCGACGACCTCCGGCGCTGCATGGTTATACACAAACACAATACACACACAAGAGAATTAAACCAGGACGTTAACACAGACGATGCACTGTTTTATGTATAACCATGCAGCGCCGGAGGTCCTCGGAGACGCCAAACATGATGAGACTTCTGATTGGTCGCTTCGAATTTGTCGACTGGTGACGTCACTTATCTGTCGACCAATCAGGTGCGCCGCTCGCGCGAACAACTTTTGTCGACGACAGTATGAGTCATTAAAGGCTTTCGCCTTAGTAGGCATTATGCTAGTTTTTTATGCCATGAGATTGCTTGGCATCACGTGTAAATATGCTGCTACACAGGATACCGGGGTCTCGCAAGCAAGCCGTACAAGCTCACCGTGACGCTGGCGGTGACCTGCGAGGCCGGGTCTTCGTCTTGAGGCGCAAGGAAGCTATTGAAATCCTCCCCCGCTTTGTCCAAACATGCAAATAAAAGGCCACATGAGACGTAAGGAATACTGACGCCGTGGGAAGCAAATTCAAAACTAACTTCATTCTCATTCAGTCTGTTAATCTGTGCAAGAGGTTGTTTCAAAGCTAATATTATCTCCAGCAAATTTTGTCTGAGAAGCCTGATAGACAGCCTATGGCGTCAAACCGAAAGCGAGATGTCTCTTTTCAAGTTTATTGTGAGAAAGTAAAGTACTCTCTAAAGGTTCCGGTAAAACGTCCCCGGAAAAAATATCCCCAGAAAAATATCCGTATTTGCGAAGTATGAAACAAAATGTCCCCAAGCGGGGACTGCATTTCCCTGCAATAATGCATGCTACAGCGCTTCCACCTGCCAGCTTGGAAGTGACCGAACATCAAACGGATGCGGGGCATTCATAAAAAAAAAAAAAAGATGGTAGTAGTGACACAGTGACAGCGCCTCGTCTTCGCCTTATTTGCGGGGGAGATGCGAGCTGACCACCGGCTTTTATTGGGCCGGAAGCTTGAAGCGGTGCGTTAGGATGACAATGATAAACGACCGGGTAAGCTTCCTGCCTTCCCCAATAAAGCATCTCCATCACCATCGAACTGCAGCAAGGATTCTACACCATCTTGAGATGGAGGGTTTACCTCGTCACCGGAAGGTCTTCGAGGTAGTTCCATAGAGAGGCCTTCTGTTTTATGCGGTTCCCCAAGACGGAGCCGCTTGTACCTTTTTGAGCGGGTGGTATTACCGAGCTCATTATACGTGTCTAATGATTGCTGAACGAACTGCCGAACTCAGAACCACGAAATATATGTAGAGTCAGATGGCTCTTTCACCATGCTTTTTCGCAGTGAATGTATGGTAGAAAGAGTATATTGTAGCGTAACTCTCATAGAAGTCTGCGTGTTGACTCTGAGCGAGGCTTTAGTTTCCCGGCGCCCCCTGCGAACTGTGCGGCAAGCAAACACATGACGTTGTGACGTCAGAAAAGCGTGTGACGTCACAGTGACGTACTTTTGGCGGGGAATTTGTATTTTTACTTTTGGACGAAAAACAAGGCCAACTATGACGGAGGCAGAGCCACGCTCGGATAAGGCAGAAAAATGGACACCGTAACTGTTCAGCAAACTTTACTTGACATGGATTCCTACTGTCAGGTTTTACGTTAACTGAAATGTTACGGCATCTTTAACCACCTTATCATAGCATCGTTCTGACTACGTCGTCATTAGCCTAGTCTGTCGTTGCGTGGCATGTAAATGCATTCCGAGGCTTATTTCTTCGGGCACGTTTGTGAACATAAAGGGCCTTCAAGTGAATTCGGCAAGCACAAGAATCACATGGCTTGAGGGATTTCACTAAGGGCATAAATGAGTGAAGCTGTGCTGCATAGAAAGCCAGGCTTTATTAATTTACGATTACACTCATAGACGCTTCACGAGAATGCTAAATTTGAAATGTAGGAATACGACCACCGCTCATTCGCCATGGTCTTCATGAAATCCTCGTGATAACAAAATGACCTGAGCGTAGGTCTCCAAAAGAAACGCGATGAGATTATAAAAGGTTACAGGATTTTGCTAACAAGCAAAGTACATATCAGTGTTAAAGAACAAAGAAAAACGAACGCTAGTGTTAGAACACCCAACTGTAAGAGCTTAGGTAAGCAATTAAAATTGGGATTGCTAGTATTTAGAAGGTAATGAGTCTGAGAAGTGGAAACATCTGTGATATAGCTTCGCTCCAATAAATCTCACCCTGTTCACGATTCCATTATTTTATTCGCGCTTCATTTGCCACTGAGAGGAGTCAATGTGAGGCTACAAATTTACAACTTTAGCATTTGACATATTCTTGAGAAAGATCCCAATTACAATAGGAACATCCTTGTGATACCAGCTAAAGCACATTCAGCGAACGTTGGTGCGGTAATATGACGCAGTAAGCAAAACACGCAGCAAAGGGAGCGGAACGGAAGGCTTTGCGCAATGGGATACGCAACTTGGGGGCAATAAAATCTCACCTTCACCATTCAATTAAAACAGATGCAGCGATACGCCACTTATGCAGACGTGCATCCGTAACACAAGCCACCACTTTTGCGACGTGCCTGGGAGGCCGAGCCGAGCCGCCGAGCTGTGACGCAGCATTGTCCCATCTTCCGGAAATGCGCACATGCAGCGGCAACTAATTTCTTATCGAGCACACACAGTCTTCGTCTTGCTGTAAAACTCTACCACAACCAGCAGAATGCAATACTGACTGTTTGGTACAGATAACCCACACTGTACGCAGCAAGCAACGATGAACGTTGAACCGGGGCCGATGACGCACCCATCCGCGGATGAAAAAAAGCTTTGGTCTGAGCCATTTCTGAGCTTTGGGTAACTATGCAGCGGATACTAAATGACGAGAGAAGTCGCTAGAAAAAAGTTAAAATATTATTATAAATATGACTCGTTTTTCCTTACGCAGGAAACGAAAACTGCATTCATTCCTGAGCGTGAATATTATATTTGCTTTCTAGTTCTTTGGAGTAATCCTTTTTTTTATGCTTTAACATTTTACCACACAGTTTGCAGGGGCCCTTTGCATCGTTCATCCTCATCACCGAGTTGATACCGCTGGCGATAGGCAGCTGCACGCGTTTTCTTCCAGGTAACGGGACCTGTTGGTTGGTTTGGTTTGTGGGGTTTAACGTCCCAAAGCAACTCAGGCTATGAGAGACGCCGTAGTGGAGGACTCCGGAAATTTCGACCACCTCGGGTTCTCTAACGTGCACTGACATCGCACACCACACGGGCGCCTTGCTTTTCGCCTCCATCGAAAAGCTGCCGCCGAGGCCGGGATTCGATCCCGCGTTCTTGGGAACAGTAGTCAAGCGCCGTAACCACTGCGCCACCCCGGCGGGGTAGGGACCTGTTACATTGACCTTGGTGAATGTACACACGTCACACAACAGGGGGCCTAGGTCCTAAATGATGATTTCACTTATCGCAAAACCAAGAAAGAATGGAATAAAATGGGCCTATTTTGCGGTCCAATCTTTGCCTTAGGGACGTTTGTTCTCAGTGGCCGCTCTTTTAGGGACCTTTTCTTTAGGGGACGTCTTTTCTGGGGCCGTATCTTCCGAGTACCTTTTCTCCGGGGACTTTGATAATTCCTGACCCGCATCGGGTAATGCGCTGGCAAGGCTGAGAACGGGAAAGTACTGCTAATCTGTTACCAAGGCCAACTTATTTTAAAATATTACGTTCTATTGAGACAATTTATATTTTCATGATCCCCGCCGCAGTGGAGCAGCAGTTCGGCGCTCCCGCACCTGAGGATGCGGGATCGAATCCTGGCCGCGGCAGCAGCTTTTCGATGGAGGCGAAACGCAAGGTGCCCGTGGGCTGTGCAATGTTAGCGTGTATTAAAGAACCCCGTGTGGTAGAAATGTCCGGAGCCCTCCACTACTGAGTCTCTCATAGCTTCAGTCACTATGGGACGTTAACCCTCATAAACCAAACTATGTTGACAATCAGAAACGAAGGGAAAGAAATATTCTCCCGTATTGCGCGTTTTAGAATGAAATTAAGAATTGCCATAAAGCGTTTACAGCACGCTGTCAGTGCGGCCAGCCTGATCAGAAGCACGCGTTCGTATTTTATTGCACTGGCATCAAGCAGAGTGGGTCAGAGAAATAACTCAAGTTACCGACATTCTAGTGGAAATTAAGTAGAAGAAATGGGCATGGGCAGGACATGTAGTGCGAAGAGAGGATAACCGATGGTCGCTGAGGGTAACAAACTGGATTCCAAGGGAAGGAAAGCGTAGCAGGGGGCGGCAGAAAGTTAGGTGGGCGGATGAGATTAAGAAGTTCGCAGGAGTCAAGTGGATGCAGCTAGCACAGAACCGGGTTAAGTGGAGAAATAGGGGAGAGGCCTTCGCCCTGCAGTGGGTATAATCCGGCTGATGATGATGATGATGATCAAGCCTATTGTCACGTAGGGGTGACAAGCCCAGTACCTCAAATGAAGGGACTGGGGTTGTACTTGAATAAAACTCATTATTGGGATGACTTGCGCGCGCAAAAGAACTAAGAGAATTGGCGGCAGCGACAACAACAAACATTCTCGTCGTTCGTCTAACTACGAATACGTCTCGCGCACGTCAATACTCAGTTTAAGGGGGCTAAGAAACGGCTAGATAAAGCCACACACAGTGGCTATAGCACAACCTGGAACATTGCAGAAACACATGCGAGTGGCCGGACTGTTAGAGATATATCTCAACGCATCTTGCGCGACAAAGAATATGATAAAGCGTCGTATCGGGACAATGAGCGTCAACACATAAAGAATACAGAAAAGATCCGCGCGCTGGAATCAGAATGATAAGGCTGCGTGCCGGCGGCTATCAAAAAATAACCAATAAAGATTTGAATTGTGCACGGCATTACTTCCCCTTAAAAGGCATCACCTGAATGTTTAAAAATAAACACAGAAAGGTTAACAAAATGTCCGAAATTCAGATAATTAGGGCCTTTAGCGCAACATGAGCTATTTCTGGGTCAACAAAAATAGCGCAGAGACACGACAAGGAACAAGCAGGAACACACACGAGCGCTAACTTCCAACAGTTTATTACGGACCCCAGGGCAGTAAATATACACGACGTGGCAATGCATTGCGCAGACGCAGTACGCAGACAGGAGGATCAACAATTATCAGTGGTTTCTCAGATAATTAAGTTCTTTTTGCGATAAACCTACAGACGGTTTTGCAATACACATGTCACCTAGGCTATCTATGGCTTCAGCTTCGATGATTTCGCGGGTGAGTTTGCTAGGGTTTTTTGTGATGACCTTGCATGCCTCAAAGACAGGTTTACAATCTACACAGTGTCTGCAGTGCATATCAAGAAAACCACCTCTTTTTTCTTTAGCATTGTGGCAATGTTCACAAGGACGGTTGTAGTACAAAGCATGTGAAAAAGTTCGTTGAATGTAAGAAATCAATTGTGTATAACATTCCACTGGCATGCGGAAAGAAATATATTGGTCAGATATTGGTCAGGAAGGTGCCTCAACGAACGCCTAAGTGAACATCGCTACAATGTTAAAGAAAAAAGAGGTGGTTTTCCTGATTTGCACTGCAGGCACTGTGTAGATTGTGAACATGTCTTTGAGGCATGCAAGGTCATCACGAAAAACCCTAGCAAACTCACCCGCGAAATAATCGAAGCTGAAGCCATAGATAGCCTAGGTGACATGTGTATTGCAAAACCGTCTGTAGGTTTACCGCAAAAAGAACTTAATTATCTGAGAAACCATTGATAATTGTTGATCCTCCTGTCTGCATACTGCGTCTGTGCAATGCATTGCCACGCCGCGTATATTTACTGCCCTGGGGTCCGTAATAAACTGTTGGCAGTTAGCGCTCGTTTGTGTTCTTGCTTGTTCCTTGTCCTGTTTCAGAGCTATTTCTGTTGACATGTGTTACCAACAAGCCCCCAAAGTACCAGCCTAATATATTTCTGGGTGCACCCGGCGCCGCTGAGATGTGGCTGAATCACCGGAGTTAACTATGCATAAGTAAGAGGTGCGATGCGCCGGAGAACTTTGTATGGACTGAAGTACCGACAAAAGAGATTTTCACTCAGTCCGCGGCGGCGTATCGGCGTCCATACCCACACTAGGTATCCTGGCTTGTACTCTGCGAGACGTCGTCGTAAGTTGTATCGCCGGGTTTCGGTGCGCTGCTGGTCTTTAATACGCAGGGGTGCGAGTCGTCGCGCTTCGTCTAAACGCTGCAGGCAGATGGCGATGTCGATATTGTCTTCTGTCACATGCGGCAGCATCACGTCCAGCGTTGTCGTCGGCTCCTTGCCGTGCACAAGCGTGAACGGAGTCGCTCTGGTTGTATCCTGGACGGCCATGTTAAACTGAAGGTCACTTACGGCAGGACGGCGCGTCCCAGGTCTCGTGTTCGGCGTCGACGTACCTACATGTCGATCATGTCCGCGATTGTTTTATTCAGGCGCTCCGTAAGTCCGTTGGTCTGGGGATGTAACGTAGTGGTTTGTCGATGGCTGGCATGACAGTGCTTCAAGATCTGCCCTTGTTCCAGTTGCACAGTTTGGAATACGAATAGTGACACATACCTCTACGGGCACACGCCATATTCCTTCGAGAAGGCCGCCCCAAGAAAAAAGAGGATTGTGTTTATTAAGGTTTTACAAGTCACTCCAACGAAGCTTGACGGCGCTTGAGCTTCCGGGAGCGTACTGAACAGCACGAAGAGTGTGACTTAATATACTTCTTTCGCAATGACCGAACAGGAGTTTCTAGAGGGCGGGGAGATAGAATAGGCGTGCCACTGCGTGATACGCGCTCGTAGGCGTAAGTAGCGCTGTTTACCTTCCGGGCAGTCATCATCAATCAGCCTGACTATACACACTGCAGCGCGAACGCCTCTCCCATATTCCTCCAATGAACCCGGTCCTATGCTAGCTGCATTTATTTGACCCCTGCGAACTTCTTAACCTCATCCGCCCACCTAACTTTCTCGCACCCCCTGCTACGCTTTCGTTCCCTTGGAATCCAGTTT
Source organism: Amblyomma maculatum (assembly GCA_023969395.1). Lineage (NCBI taxonomy): Eukaryota > Metazoa > Arthropoda > Arachnida > Ixodida > Ixodidae > Amblyomma > Amblyomma maculatum. The sequence continues at coordinate 366,862 of JAJIZL010019794.1, read as the reverse complement.
GTTACCCTAAGCGACCATCGGTTATCCTCTCTTCGCACTACATGTCCTGCCCATGCCCATTTCTTCTTCTTAATTACCACTAGAATGTCAGTAACTTGAGTTATTTCTCTTACCCACTCTGCACGCTTCCTATCTCTTAATGTTGCCCCTACTATTTTTCGTTCCGTAGCCTTCTGCATTGTCCTCAACTTAACTACAACCCTCTTTGTAAGCCTTCACATTTCAGCCCCATAGGTGAGTACAGATAAGATGCAATTGCTGTATACTTTCCTCTTGAGTGATACCCGTACGCTGCCAGCCATAATCTGCGAGTCCTTCCCAAATGTATCTCCATCCCAATATTATCCTCCTTGTTATATCCTTTTCATGGACAGATCTGTGGTTACTACCAGTCCTAAGTAAACATATTCGTCTACTATTTCCAGTGCTTCACTGCCTAACGCAAACTGCTGTTCTTTCCTGAGGCTGTTGATGATTACCTCAGTCTCCTGCATATTGATTTACAAACCTACATTTCTACGTTTCCCGTTCAGGTTACCCCCGGGCAGTAACAATGACTGAAGTTATGGCGCTTTCGGAATTATAAATATGACATGCATATTACTGACCGCGGACTACTATCGCATGAAGAAACCAAGAACTGAAGAGTTTTTGTCAAACGGTTCAGCAGTGAACAGTAATTACCCACCAAAAAGTTAGCATTCCTGAGATGTATTAAGATACACAGCACCACTGACAACGCAATACCAAGAAATCGTGCTCCTAACACAAGCAAATACTTCTTTACAAAGTCTGGCCGCGTAAATTGAAACACACAATATACAGTACGTACATTGATTGGAATAATGATTTAGTTTTGCTTTTGTCCGTTGTCAAGGCTACTACGTCCCCAGTTGAGTAGAAAGCTTCTTAGTGCATGTGACCTCCCTATTTCACATTGCGTTCCCATAAGTGACTACCACAGTGGCCAGCCACTCGACCGCGGCTGTAGCAGCAGCAAGTAAATTGGTTGCTTACTGTCAGAAGAAGACGACTGAGCACAGTGCGTCAGGCTTATGTCATTAAGGTGGCCTAGAAGGGCGTAGGTATCGTCTTATGGCTGTGATAGTGGTTGGGTTTGATCTTCCACTAGTTTGAAACGAGGTATTCCACTCGCGCAAATGGCCCTAATATTACTCATGGCAATTTAGTCGCTAATGGGCTACTGATAAGGCCGGTATTAGGACTAAAATGACAAAATTACGGCTGATGTTTTATTTGCTGACAGCGCGTTGCGCGATGCAGGAAATAAGCCTTATCACATGCAGTGTTCTCACCGAAAAGGAGGCCAGCTTTCGCAGTACCAGCTGTAGCCGACTTGACACCAGTAACAGCGTACACGGTGTAGGAGTTGTGAAAATCTGCGAGATGGGACAGCAGATAAATAAAAGCTCTCACACACTCTCTCTTCACTTAATGAAAGGAATGTTTAGGACCACCTGCATTAATAGATTGGTTCCTTATAATGAAAAATGCGCTCCTTGTATGAATGAGTTAGTAGCGATGAGCGTTATTAGAAATGCTGAAATGCAGGAATTGCGCCAATTGAACATTTCATGAAGGCAACCTTGCACGTTGAGTAAAGCCTAAAGCGTAAAAAAAACAAATAGGTACGTGAGAGATACAGAGGACACAGTATCTTTTGCGCTTCAAGTTCCGTCAATATAAGCAAACTCTACCAAGTAGCAAAAGAATGAGCCATGTTGAAAGCATGTATCCCAGGACATCATTTTTCGCTGGCGAGTTCATGACAATACATGGTAGAGCGTACCTGAAGAGGCAGCGCTGCGAACGGGGCCGAATTTCAATGGAGTCTTTCTTCTCGCAAATAGCGAAAGAAGCGGTGCAGCAACTGTAGCACGCTCTTCAACGCGTTATAGGGGGTTTCTGTCTTTGCCAGCAGAGTGCACCGCACGAAACAAAGTATTATCTATTTCTATTCCACAGTCAGTACTTTGAAAGTACTTTGTGCTCGCAAACGAAGTAACTCAAACGACGTCGTGATCATCAGGCTTCAGCCGGCGCTTCGATCCCACACCCTTCAAAACGGGCCGCAGCAGGCGAAGCGTTGATAGATACACAGAGACCTCCACCCACGGTCTGCTCTACTTACCTGTAACAGAAGCGCTAACGTCCAACTGCTGAATTCCGAATTATTTTGCCTTAACATGATGGGTTTCAATTGAATGGCGGGAAAAATTACAGACGTTACGTTTTTCGGAAGGAAAATCAAATTTTACTGTTTGACAAAAATCAGCACACACAGCAAGAGTCATAAGAGTCAAAATAATATTGTAAAGTAGTGGTGACGAGGTCGACGACACAAATGAAGGGGTCGATGATTGCACTAAACTCTTTATTTGGGCTGACTTGCGCCCGCAAAAGAACTAAGCAACTCGGCGGCGGGGATAGCAACAAACGTGCTCGTCGGTCGTCGGACAAAGAATGCCCGTCACACTCGGCAACGCTCAATTTAAAGGCTGCACAGAACAATCTAGATAACGTCGCAAACAGCTACCAGCACGGGCTGGAACATTGTGGAAAGACACCCGAGTGGCCGGAACCTTCGAGACAGATCTCGGTGCATCTTACGCTACAACAAAACTGATAAAGGTGTGACTCGCGACATCGAGCATTAACAAACAAAGATTACGGAACTGATACGCGGTCCAGAATCAGAATGATAAGCCTGTATGCCGGCGGCTGTTAAAAAACAACAAATACTGTTTTGAAGGTTTCGCGGCAGTATCAACTATAAATGAAGAAATGTCAAATTTGAGATTGCAAAGAATAAGGTTCTTTATGTTTAACCAGTTGTCTTCAGACAGAGGTCTTTCCTTTTGAAGATGTAGAACTTATTCTAAGGGAAAAAGCAAACATCTAGTTGACTACCTGGAAGTTTGCTTTGATGGACCAATGTGTAAATACCAGGAACTGGCACGCCCACTGTTTGTTTTAAAAATGATATTGGTGAGAGAGGTTTTAATATTTGTGTCTATAGGTACCAACTAATATATTATAGCGCCGTGAAACTCACATTTCTATCAAACACAGCTACGGTCACAATTTTTACGCTTTATAACAGTGCTGTAGTATCCGCAAAAGCTTAGTGACTAAGCAGTTTGCTTCATGTTTAGAGATCTACCTTCTGAACCCCCCCTCCTACAAAAAATTATTTAACCAAACATACAATTCATCATCATCAGAACGTATATATCCACTGCAGGGCAAAGCCTCTCCCATACTCCTCCAATTTACCCGCTCCTGCGCTAGCCGCATCCGCTTGACCACTGCAAAGTAATTATTCTTATCAGCTCACCTAAATTTTGTCGCCCCCCAATGCCTACCTATCCTCGGAATAAAACGTATTACTCTTAACGACCATCGGAGATCCTCTCTTTGATGTATGTCCTTCCAATGTCCATTCCTACTTCCTGGTTCTCATCAGAATGTCATAAAATCAAGTTATTTCGCTGACCTCCAGTGAACACGTTTTGTCTCAACCTTAGACTGATCTTTTTTTTTTTTTTTTTTTTTTTACAGCTCTCTGCGTTATCCTCAGTTAAATAGAGCCCTTTTCGTTAGCCTCTACGATTCCGCCCAATAGCTGTGTACCGGTACGATGCAATTGTTATATATTTCTCTCTTGAGTGATACCGTGAAGTTGCTAGTCACAATCTGCGAGTAATTTTCATGTGCACGCCAGCCCAATATTATTTTGCCAGTTTCTTGCCTGGGTCGAATCTGCGGTCATTACCTATGCTAAGTACACACATTGCCGCGCACCATTAAACTCTATTCGTTGTTGGTTTTTAACAGCAGCCGGCATGCGGCCCTATCACCGTGATTTTAGCGCACGGATTGATTATGTGCTCTTTGTTCTGCTCGTTGTCACAGGACTCGGTTTTATCATTTCCGTTCTTGCAGAAGATACCTCGAGATGTAGCTCGAAAGATCCAAGCCACGTGCGTGTACGTCTACAATCTTCCACGGTATGCTAGTCATGGTACACGGTTTTATCTAGATCTTTCTTCGCCGCCTGGCGAATAAAGAAAGGTGAAGAAAGGTGTGGCGTAATGGATTTCTTCGAACCCTTTCGAACCTCATCTGTGGGTAAGAAGAGGGTCATCGTGGCCACTGACTACCTTGCCCACTACGCCGAAGAATAAGTACAGCCTAATGGTACTGCGGCAGAAGTCGCCAATTAGTTCTGTGTGGAACGCATTCTCCTCCGATACAGCGCCCCTCATCACGGACAGGGGAACATCATTTAGGGTGGAGATCATACAAGCCGACTTGACCTAAATTCATACAAGCCACCGGCGTACTACAGCGTACCATCCCCCGACCAATGGACTTACGGAGCGCCTCAACATTACGATTGCGGACATGATTGCTATATACGTCGACGCCGCGGAGCACAAAACCTGGGACGCCATCCTCGCTTACGTCATCTTTGCGTATAGCACTGCCGTCTATGAGGCACAAACGGACCCTGTGGAAACTTGTGTACGGCAGGGAGCCCACGACAATGCTCGAGGGAATTCGGCCGCACATAACCTACGAGGAGAACCTGGACGTCGCCGACTATCTTAAGCGAGCAGATGAAGCTCAACGGCGTGCTCAGCAGAGCGAAAACACCCACCAATGCACCGAGGCCTTAGTAATTTGCGACCACGCGATGCAGAATGCAGGCCGGGAAACCAAATGTGGTTTTGGGCGCTGATGCGTTGCCGAGGACTGAGTGCAAAGCTGTTGCGGCGGTACGCCTGCCCATACAGAGTATTTCGACGCATAGGACAGCTTAACTAAGAGGTCATCCCCAACGGAAAGATCGCATCTCAGCGGAATCGGGCTCGACCAGAAATCGCACACGTTGTACGTCTGAAGCCGTATCACGTGCGTTAAAGTATAAGTGATGTTTAAATTTTCTGACGTTTTGTTTAAAACATCGAGGCGATATTTTTTAAAGCGGGTGTAAAGAATAAAGCTCGTTTTACGAAGGTTAATTCCACGAACCATTAAAACTCTATTTGTTGCTTTCAGCGGCCGCCGGTCGATCTTATCCGCGTGATTGTAGCGCACGGATCGATTATCATGCTCGTTGTCACCGTCTGCGGTTTTATCTAGATCTTTCTTCGTCGCCTTTATATTAAGCGCTGACGAGTGAAATTGGTATTCGTAGATAGACGACTGCCCAGCACGACTGTTGCTATCTCGCCGCCGATTGCTTAGTTCTTTCGCGAGAACATGTCAGCCCAATAGAGTTAATTCCGATGAAGTTCAAGCCTGCTCATTTGTCGCCAACAGCGTTGTCATCCCTACGTAACATCTGATGGAGGTGCCCAGTCCTGACACTATGGCATACAACCGACGATGGCACCTGTCGAACAGAAACCACCTTTGGCTTTCATCCAGCCACGTGTGAACCCCCTCCTTCCAAGGACGACCGGATGAGGATGCGGACGACTGGCTTGACCTATATTTAAGCAACACTTGCTGTTGGGCTAGTTGGTTCAAATCCATATTTGAGAACCCAGCGCCAGAACCACAGCGCCAGATCATCGACAGAACCACAGAATTCTTATAGCTTCAGGTCCTTTCGCAGCTGCGAACATTGGTGCGCAAGAAGAAGGTGGTGTGCATGAACCCCATACTCGTAGGCGAAGGAGTATCCCTACCTGATGACGTGCGAGGACTGCTCAGCCGAGGCCCAAAGTTCGCTATTTAACCGAGACTGTCACCGCCAGAACTTCTGACATCGCTGAGGCAAGTTTCTGCGGCTTGCTCCAAGTGATGAAGCAGACCGGTGCATTTCGGAGGGAGTAGACATGCTTAACCGCTGTGAAGGTGCGCGCAGAAAGTTCCCATTAGAAAAGAACTGTGGTATATTTGAAAGAACAGGATTTTATTTTGCTGACTGCAGACAAAGAAGGTGGATTTAGCGTTTTAACTTGTCAGGTATACTTATCAAAGGCTTCGGAAGCTATCCAATATTCCTTTGACGTGCGCAGTGGTGAGTCTGTTTTGAAGACCAAAAACGGAGTGAAGAAAATGTGCAAAAAACTAAACCTGCAGCAACTTTGCAATTCTATTAAGGGTAGTAAAATACTTAGCCTAGAAATGTTTTTTACATCAAAGACGCACAAACCAGGTGTTCCTCTCCGTGTTATCGTGTCAGAAATAGGAACTTGGCAAAAGTGTGTAGGAGGGATTCTGCAACAACATCTTAAAAAACTACCTCTTATAGACCCGTTCTTGGTAAAAAATTCGGGCGCTGTTGTAGAATTTTTGAAAACACTGCAGAAAAAAACAGTTATAGGTTTCTCGGTGGACGTCGAAGATCTTTATTATTCCATTCCCCATGATGACATTCTCAAATGTATCAGTGAATGTATAGATAATTTTGGCGCGGTTGCCTTTCAAAATGAATGTGGCATTCCTGTAGTAGGTTTCTTGGATTTTTTATCAGCGTACCTTCAATCACCTTTCGCCGCGTGGAATGACCATGTGTTTCTGCAGAAACAAGGTATCTACATTGGATCTGTCATAGTGCCGGTTTTAAGCAACCTGTATCTAGCTAAACTTGACAATGCTATTAATAGACGGCTGGAAGGAACGAAGATCCTTAAGGTCTTCCGGTTTGTTGGTGATTTTCTGGTGCTCTTTGAATGCAGTCATGATATGTTTAATCTGGAAGTAGAAGCAGCCCTAAATTTGTTTTCACAGTGCCTGACACCCTTAGTTTTAGCCCATGAGCGGCCCAAAAAAGACGTGTTACAATTCCTTGTACTCAGTCTGGAATTTAAGGTAGATCATATATATTGATTCTTATAGCGCTGACGAAACACCACAGGAAGAAAGACACAAAAGAAAGACACACATGCGCTTCTGTCCTTTTGTGTCTTTCTTCCTGTGGTGTTTCGTCAGTGCTATAAGAATCAAGATCATGTACCAACTAACCCGTCAAAAAGTCCTGCTGCATCATACATATTGGTCATACAAACCAAGGGGCAATAAGCCCATCCTTCCGTTTGACTCAGCCCACTCTAAGCTTGTAAAAAGGAATATCGTTCAAGCTGTTTTCAAAAATGCTCTCACAAAATCTTGCATTCACTGCACTGAAAAAAGTTTCTTAAGGCAGACAGCCAGATTGGAACAAGCAGGCTACCCTCCTAAGCTTTCGGCCTCTGTTTCTGAAAGTATGCTGAATAAGTCAAAAAGACCTTTAGCTGAAAGACAACAGATGCGCAGAAAGAATTTGGTTGTTCTGCCATACAAGCACCAAATTTCCCACAACCTGAGAAGAATTGGAAAAAGAGTTGGTGTAGAAGTAGTTTTCAGTCCCCAGAGCGTTTAGCACGTCTCTGCAATCGCGTAAATAAACCTAAAAAAAGTAAGGAAAATTTGCACCACTCGCTACCAGCAGCCCTTTGTTCAGTGTTCTAAGTCAGTTATTTATTCCATTCCTCTGTCTTGCGGAAAAAAGTACATTGGTCAGACGGGTCGTTGCTTAAACGAGAGACTGAAAAAACACAAATACAGTGTAAACGGTCAAAAATCGCGCCATCTAGGCATTCACGTTAGGGATTGTGAACATGCGGAATCAAGATGCTTAACAGAATTCGAAAAAACCTCAGTGATAGGGAGACACGTTGGTAAGCTAACACGTGAAATTATGGAAGCTGCCAGCATTCAAAGGATGAATGATCAGTGCGTAAGCACTGATCATTCCTTCATCACTGATTGATACCTTCAATTCTACTGTCAGAAAAAGAAGTAGCCTTTCTCTCAAGATAGTATAGATTTTAACAGAGTTCGAAAACTTTCACCTCTTTTTGGTTGTGTTTTTTAGTCGTTTATCATTGGTGATCCTTTTTGGCCGTGTTTTTTGTTGGGCTTTTATCCTGTTATCGTCATGTTCACAGTCCTGTCAATGTTTTTATTTCTAGCATTCAAACCTTTGTACCTCTTTTCATCGCGGTTAGTGCCATGTTCACATTCTCGTTTGTACAAACATTGTTGTTGTTTTTTTCTGCTTTTAAGTGTTCATCTTTTTTGGGGGGGTTATCGGCAATGGAGATAACTTTCGTGCAGCAGAAATTATTTATCAGAGCTTATCCCTCATAATGTTTTTGTTGTCTTTGGCCAATTCTTTCTTCAAGAAAAGTTTTTTCTCAGCAGTGGTTTGCTCCCTGCCTTGATCACGTGTTCTGAAATACTGGTCACCTTCTTTCGAAAATAAAAGTTGTCAGTTCAGCGCTCCGTCCTGTCTACCTTCGTTCTCTTGTGTTGCGTTCTGTTACGTGCTGTGTTCCCAAATATGGCTTGACCTGTTTCAACACGTATCACCGTACGACGCCTTGAATGATGAAACGAGGCTAAGGCAAGTTTGCTTTTCTCTTCGAGATTCTGCCCTAATCTGTTTCTAAAATTACGAGATTTTGTTCAAGGATTGGGAGACATTTAAGAGAGAATTTTTGACGGCTTTTGTAAATGTCGCCCGAAAAAAACTCCCTGACCCACCTTCAATCCCGAAAGCAACTGCCTTAAGGTGAAGAGGCGAAACCACTCTTCTATTGCTCCGATCTGAATATAACCGAGGAGGAAAAGGTCAGCTACCTGATGCGCGATGTAAAAGACGAACTCCGTGCCGAGTGTCCTACGCGAGCCACCGAAAACTCTGCCAGGATTCACCCAAGAGGCAGCGAGCATTGAAAAACATTGGACGCCGAAACCCGCCAGTACAACCGGTCTCTTCAAGCCTTCCCAAGAAGCCACTATGAAGTCTCATCTAGATGCGGAGATACCCGGCGGAAGCGAAGAATTGCAATGGACTCCTGCCATCTTCCCAACAGTCCCAAATAGCCACGTTTGCAGACGTCGTCCAGCAGGCACTGGGAGTCCCTCAAGCCAAGGCTCCAATGGTTCTGACGCAAGAGCCAATTGCAATGAACTAGGCTGCCGCATTAAGCCGTCCTACGCCACGACGAGACTCCCAAGCCCTCGTCGAAGCGAACGCGATCTTTTTGACCGCCGCTCCTTCTCTTCATCCCGCCAAGCCTGTGAACGACCGTCCAGCCCCAGTAAGTGCGACGCCTGGAGGACGTCCAACCACCGCCTGCATTGCTTTACTGCGGTGAGGCCGGTCATATTTTACGGCACTGCCCGTGCAGACGCATCGGCCTGCGCGGTATCGCCATCGACGCCGCACGACCCAGTCCTGAGGAAAGACAAGCAGAAATCGATACCTACTTGCGCAGGGCAAAGTCACCATGCCGTCGATCCCCTGCCGCCGACGACAAGTGACAAATACGCATCCATTCATCACATCGCTCTAAACCTCCTTGACGGAGACTTGAGTGTGCCACCCCAATCAAGCTTCGTCGCCTGCGTGGGCAACGCAGACATTGAAACTGCCGAAGGCGTCATTGAACGATACAGCCAGTTGCTTTTGGAAAGACGGTTCGACATCATGAGATGTATCACCCACATTGGAGAAAGACCGGCTTAGGTGCTGTTGACGAACTTCACCAAAGAATGCCATCATCTTAACAAGGGCACAACGATCGCTTTCCTCGACGAGCTAGCGGGCAGCCCTTCTCCAGTCTTCGCACTGACTCCTCGGCCCACGCGAAGACGATGCACCCAACCTATTCAAGAAGCCCACGTTCGACGTGAACGCATCACTACCCCGAGACAGACAAGACTGGATTCGCAGTCTTCTTGAAAGCTACAGTGAGTGCTTTTTTTCAGCGCCAAAGATGCGACGGACGCCGTTTGCATAGCACCGCATTATCACAGATGCACACGCCCGACAGCTTCGTCAAAGCTCCTACCGTGTATCTTTGTGAGAATGACAGGCTATACGTGATCAAGTAGAGGAAATGCTTCACGACGACGTCATCCAGTCATCGAAGAGCTCCTCGGCCGCACAAGGCACACGACTAAACCTAGTGCCTTCGGTGGCACGCTGGCAGAGGTACCTTCGCCGGCGCCGCCGGTGTCGACGGCATTACCGACCGCAGAGTTATTGATATCCGAGCCTGGTTCCCAACTCCTGGTTCCTGCTCCTGGTCCCCCGGCTGCAGCATACATCTTGCCGTCTCAAAATGCACATCAAGCCGTGAGTGATCTGTCCCCAGGGCGCAGCCCGGAAATGGCTGACCAGACTCCACTTGGTGATGGAGCACCCACCAATGTTCGTCAGCAACCGAGCACGCTAATGGACATCTCTTTAGCGCGACCATCTGGACGGGTGGTTGAGCGCGATGCTCAGAAGCGTCCTTCAGAAGACAGTGCACCGGGGTGTTCTTTTTCGCAAACAGTTTACAAGGCAAGCATTCCTGTACAACGACTGATCACCCGGTATTTTCGACACCCGGATTAGCATCCTATAAAGTGACCATTAAGGCTCTGACAACCAAGTGCCTTACTAAGACACCGAATACAGTTATTCAGGCGAACCTGGGCGCATGTCTTGGAACCAAAGGGTTTCTGTGGCTTCACAGCCAGGACTGTGCTGCTCGCAGCTATGGTCTGAGTGAACGAAATTAGCCGCGACTTTTAGTCAGTTAGCCGATATGTTGGCGGTTTCACTGTCCCACGCCCCAACTGGGGGCGGTGCGCTTGATTTCCACCGTCCTACGCGCCAACTGGCGGGTCCTGCCAGTTGACGCTTGGGACAGTGCAAGTTGCCGCAAGCGCACCGCGTTTTGTAGTGGCGATAAAGAATAGCTTCAAAAGATTCAGATGATACAAGTTTTATTGTCTTTTGTTAAAAAGAAGAAGATATGGTCGCGTTTTATAGCCATATCAAGTTTATTTATTCACTGAACATTTATTTAACCCCGCCGGGGTGGTGCAGTGGTTACGGCGCTCGTCTACTGCACCCGAGGATGCGGAATCAAATCCCGGCCATGGGGCCGCTTTTCGATGGAGGCGAAAAGCTAGAGCGCCCGTGTGCTGTGCAATGTCAGTGCACGTTAAAGAACCCCAGGTGGTCAGAATTTCCGGAGCCCTCCACTACGGCGTCTCTCGTAGCCTGAGTTGCTTTGAGACATTAACCCCACGAATCAAACCAAACATTTATTTACTTATTCGCACCGCACAGGCTCAAATGAGCCCTGGGTGAGAGAGGCTTATCAGAAAGAATTGCGCAGCGATAAAAAGCAGAATAATGGTACAACGAACATGGTACAAAGCAAGTTCTGGACAAACAGAAGGCGTTCAAAGTTGATCCCAAAAGGAAGTAAAATCAGCATGTGCAGAAAAAATTTGTAATACGAAGAAAACAGGTGCCACGAAGAACATTCCATCGCCTTATAACTTTAGTCATGAAGATGAATTGAATGACTGCATTTTTTCATACGTTGGATTGAGTTAGACCTTATTTTATATAAGAGTCACGATGAGTGAGGAGGTGAATGCAGTGGCAGAAGCGAAATACACAGAGTTGACATATTTATGAAGTAATCATAGAAGTAAAAAAGAACGGCGATATAACATCTTTCGCCGCTCTGGTATCTTGTGTGCACATGCGCGGTTCCTTTTGTAATTCACCCCTGAGTTACTTGGCATGACAATAGAGAGATCTAGCCTACCGTAATCTGCGATCTGCTACCGTAACCCGGCACCGCGCGTTCCACTGCTCATGAGCAGATCCCCTTGATGCCTGTAGATGGCGCCAAATACTAGTTGTCGGCACGGTCCACGGCCAAACCACAAATGAGGCCGTACAGTGAGATATGGGCTGGGCATCTTTCGAAGTACGGGAAGCTCAGAGTAAATTATTATATGAGGAACGCCTGAGGAAATTGGACAGTAACAGATGGGCAGCTAAAGTATTTAAATACCTGTACTTAAAAAGCGTTGACTCACAATGGAGGAAAAAAACTAGGAAACTAACCAGTAAGTATGCTAGTCACAAGGACGGAGAAATAAAGAGCATTAAGCAACAGGTGAAAAACACAGAGGGTAAAAATTGGAAAAATTCGATGGAAAAGAAACAGAGTGTGCAATTATACCGAAAGTGGAAAAGACAGATCAGGAAGGAAGCTTTCTTTGATAACTCAAGAGGCAGCGCCCTAAGTTTTGAAGCTAGATCAGGGTGCCTTAGAACACGCAGCTGCAAAAAGAAATTTAACAATGAAGATTACGCATGTGCTGTATGTGACAACTCCAGTGAAATAATGGACCATATTATACTAGAATGTAATAGTATCTATCCGGAAGTTTATGCAGGCGCAGTCATTGTTCCTGAAGCTGTGGGGTTTAGGGATACCAGTGGCCGGGTGAATAAACCGGCGGTGGAAGCTAGCAAAAAACGACTGGAAGATTGGTGGCTTAAAAGTAGAGAAGTGACATAATGTCAGTAATGTAGAAACAAAAATTTAATAAATAGAATGATGGCATAGTTAACCAATCTAAAACAATTATTAAGATATAGGGAGAAAAATGAGCATGATAGCTACTGCTACCACCCAGTTTCAAAGGGGACGTTCCTATATTCCATCCATCCATCCATCCATCCATCGGCACATAGACCTGCCACGTAGGAACCAATCAGCTTGTGCGCCCCGCACACGAGCGGTAGAGTGTCATGGTGGCGGATCGCGGATCACGTTAAGCTACATCTCTCTAATGTCACCAGCAAATCGCAGAATAAAGATATTCTCCATCAAACCTGTTCACTAACTGCTGTTATTCCAAGCCTCTGAATACTTCCTTTAAGCAAGCTGTCAAGTACTTGGGAGATCGTGTCCCCTTGTTTAAAACGTTTTCTTGTAATTTTATGACTTTCTTTATGCACAACAATGGCTGCTGCATTATGCACAACTAAATAAGGTGCAGCGATGGCACAGAGATAGAAAATCCGCCTCGCATGCTAGAGGATCGTGGTTCGAATCCCCGTGCCGCAAAATTCTCCACCGGATCATAAAAAAAAACTCCGAGTCTCGATAGAATTGCATAAAACAGGTTTCGGGTGTGACCAGAACAGGAGTTGGCCACCCTGGTGAAGTAACTGGCCTTCCCATGATTAAGCCTACAAAACCCCGGCCCTCATTCACCAGCGGCGGCGGAGCAACTGACCACGTCGGCAGTCAGACCTGTGACGCAGCGGGGGTGATAAGATTCTCTGGCTCCATTGGACAGGCCACCATTGCAATTCATCCTGGCAACGTTTACCGCTAGAACCCTAGCTAGTGAAGCTAGTTTAGCAGTACTGTTAGAGGGGCTAGAGGTTATGAAATGGGATGTCGTAGGGCTCAGTAAGGTTAGGAGGCCGAATGCGTCCGGTACCGTTTTGAAGGATGGTCATGCACTTTGTTATCGAGGTTTACCGGAGAGGCGAGAGCTAGGAGTAGGTTTCCTCGTCAATAAGTATATAGCTGGTAATATACATGAACTCTATAGCATTATGAGAGGGTGGTAGGCATCATATTTAAGCTTAATGAGCGCTATAAACTGAAGGTTGTACAGGCCTACGCATCTAGATGCAGTCATGACGACAAGGGAGTTGAAAGCTTCTACGAAGATGAAGAATCGACAATGCGGAAGGGGAAGACGCAGTATAGTGCACCAATGGGCGACTTCAATGCTAAGGTAGGAAAAACGCTGGCAGGAGACCAGGCAGTAGGTGTCTATTGGTTCTAGGAATAGCAAGGGGGAGTTACTAGTTGAGTTTGCAGAGCGCAGTGACCAAAGAGTCATGAATACCTTCCTCAGCAAATGGAAGAACCGGAAGTGGACATGAAAAAGTCCTGATGGGAGGACAAAAATGAAATCGACTTCATACCGTGTTCTAACCTCGGCATTATGCAGGATGTAGAGGTAAGCAGCAAAGTGCGATGCAGTGACCACAGGATGGTAAGATCTGAAATTAGTCTAAATCTGGAGAGGGAACGAAACAGATTAGTAAGGAAGAAGTCCATCAATGAATTAGCGGTGAGGGGCAGTGCAGAAGAGTTCAGGAACTTGCTATAGAGTAGACATTCAGTTCTAACCGAGGACGACGACTTTAGCCTAGACGCAATGAACGATCATTTCACAGAGATCACTGAGTGCGCTGCTGACGTAGGGGGTAGGATAGTTAGAGAGGATATCGGTAAGTTGTTTAAGGAGACGAAAGATTTGATTACGAAGCACCAAATATGAAAGCTCTCAATCCAACAGACCAGATAGAATTGGCAGAGATATTGTTATGGGGATGTACTTAATGTAACGGCACTGCGATGGGCTAACTCGACGCTAAGACTTCAGTAGCCATGCAGTATCTATGTTAGCGTTGTCCTCTTTCTCAACGTTTCGTCGTGCCCGCGTTTCTCGGTCGTCCTCTTTGTCAGTGAGCACATCACTTTGGTCCCGCGTTTCCCGATAACACTACCCCCTTCGGCAAAGGCAACGTCCCGGTGCGTATTAGGCGTGCGGTGTGGAGGGGGAGTAATATGGCTTGAGGCGGGCGACATGTACGATTTCGGAAGTGGGTGTGGCAGTCGCTGACTTTGGTTGGAGCGGTGCAATCTCATAGGTCACGTCGGTCACTGGGCGTAGTACATGGTAACGACCTGTGTAGTGGGGCAGAAGTTTTTGACACAACCCCACACGACGGCACGGAAGTCAGAGCAACACCAGACATCCGGGAGGATAGTGCACATCGCGGTGGTGAGCGTCGTAGCGGCGTTTTTTAGCTTCTTGAGAGATGGTGAGATTGTGACGAGCAATCTGGCGAGCAGCGTCGGCTCGGGCGATGGTATCGCGGGCATAGGTTGTGACGGGGCCAGCGGCGGGAAGCAAAGTGTCGAAGGACAGTAAGGGGTCTCTTCCAAAGAGAAGATAGAATGGAGAGTACCCAGCAGTGTCATCACGCGAAGAGTTATATGCAAAGGTGACAAATGGCAGGCTAATATCCCAGTCGCGATGACTGTCGGATACTTACATTGCGAGCGTGTGGGTGAGTGTGCGGTGAATACGCTCCGTAAGGCCGTTCGTCTGAGGGTGATACACAGTGGTGAACTTGTGCCGAACGGAGCAAGAACGAAGTATTTCCTCAACAACTCGGGAAAGGAAATAGCAGCCACGGTCGGTAAGTAGTTGACGGGGAGCACCATGGTGAAGTACGACGTCGTACAAAAGGAAGTCAGCAACGTCTGTGGCGCAGATGGTTGGAATGGCGCGAGTGATCACGTACCGCGTGGCGTAATCGGTGGCCAGAGCAATCCATTTGTTTCCCGACAAAGACTCGGGGAAGGGCCCTAGGAGGTCAAGGCCAACACGAGAAAATGGCTCAGTCGGGATAGCAATCGGCTGTAGGTGTCCAGGTGGTAGCACAGGGGGTTTCTTCCGCCGTTGACAGAGGTCGCTAGCGGCTACATAACGTTGGACAGAGCGGTAGAGTCCAGGCCAGAAGAAACGCCGGCGCACGCGGTCGTATATGCGTGAGAGGCCAAGTTGACCAGCTGTAGGGGCGTCGTGCATTTGTTCGAGAACGGCAGAGCGTAGGTGTTGGGGAACGACCAGCAAGTGCTCAGCGCCATCAGGTCGCATGTTGCGGCGGTATAGCGTATTCCCATGAAGGAAGAACAGGGCGAGGGAGGAGTCACGGCTGTGTGTGCGGAGGCGGTCGATAAGAGAACTGAGGGTTGGGTCCAAGCGCTGTTCGTCAGCTATGTGGGAAAAGTCCGATATAGAGAAGACACAGGGGTCCCACTCATGGTTAGTAGAGGAAGGGGGATCGACGGGATAATGGGACAGACAGTCTGCATCCTGGTGGAGCCGACCGGATTTGTATACAACGGAAAAGGTATACTCCTGCAAGCGCAGTGCCTAGCGGCCGAGGCGGCCAGCAGGATCCTTGAGGGAAGAGAGCCAACATAAGGTGTGGTGATCGGTAATTACAGTGAAGGGCCGGCCAAACAAGTATAGGTCTGATTTTTCCAACGGCCCAAACAAGAGCCAGGCACTCCCGTTCCGTAATAGAATAGTTCTGTTCCGCTGATGATAGCAGACGACTGGCGTAGGCAATCACGCAGTGTTGGCCGCGTTGTCGCTGCGGAAGAATGGCAGCAATCCCGTGGTTACTGGCGTCGGTGCGAAGTTCCGTTGGGGCAGACGGGTTGAAATGGGCCAACACAGGAGGATTGGTGAGAATAGCGATGAGGGTGGAGAATGCGTTAGCCTGCTCTGGTCCCCATGAGAAAGGAACGCCTTTCTTCAGCAGATTGGTGAGAGGACGAGCAACAGTGGCAAAGTTCCGCACGAACCGACGAAAATAAGAGCACAGTCCTATAAAGCTGCGGACATCACGGGGTGAACGGGGAGATCGAAAAGCACTGACAGCGCGAACTTGTCGGGAACGTGACTTAACGTGGTAGTTGCGCATGTCTTTGTATGTACTTTTCGCATATTTGACAGCGTTGAAGCAATTCCTCAATATTGCTGCTTATACTTGGCCAGTAGATAACGGTTCGAGCACGTGCCTTAATTTTTTCGGATCGTATCTGCGCAGCACAAAGACAAGCCAGTACCTCACTGTGCTCTCTGGCAGGGATGATGAGGCGATTCTCCGGAACACAAGGCCGGCTTCAGTATGCACCTCGTCACGGAAGCTCACGTAACTTCGTAGCTCGGAAGTGACGTCAGCCTTGTCGATGGGCCACACTTTGCTTGCATACTGGTTAAGCATCACTATCCTTGTATCAAGGACCGTCTCCTGCAAAACCTTCTCCAGGCGCCGGTTTGAAGCTTGAAGAAAAGTGATAGCGATAAAATGAAAATGCGTACACTTTTCTACGAGCTGTGCTTTATTAGAAAAGCGTGATAACGTTTCAGCGATGAACAGTTCTTTTCTCGGGGTGTACGTGACAGTTATGTGGTATTTATGAAGGTTCAGCCGCATACGTTGCAGACTGAGAGGGCACTGACGTAATGCAGTTTTGAAAATCATTTAGAGCGGCTTGTGATTAGATTCCACCATGAATTCTGGCTGCCCAAAAAGGTAGTCTTAGAACTTCTCACAGCCGTGGACGATTGCAAGCAACTCGTTCTCTACCTGAGCCTATATTTGCTGTTTTTCTACCAGCGAGCGAGATAGTAAGCTAACGGGCGTCCATTCTGCATTACTACGGCACCAATTCTATTTCGGCTGGCACTTACTGATAGGATGATTGGTTTGCCCTTCTGGTAGTATGCCAATACGGGAGCTGTAGCTAGTGCGTCGCGCAGTGTTTCGAATCTCCCTTGATGTCTGCCTTCCCAATCCCATGCGGCATTCTTTTTCAAAAGTTCTCGGAGTGAAGCTGTGTGCGTTGATATGTTTGGAATGAAGCGGGGAATGAAATTATTTATATCCGAGAACATCTGGCTGCACCTCTTTCTTGTTACAAGAGGCCGGCACGTGGAAGATGTATTAAAGTCTCTGTCGATCCAGGCTCAGCCGTCGCGGGTCAACACGAGGCCTAGGTACTTGGCAGAATCCTGCAAAAAGTCACACTTTTTCTGTTTAGTTTTAAGTTGTGCCGTTGACACCATCTCAGCACGTTGAGAAGATTTGCGTCAAGCTCTTTTTAGTTCGACGCCAGACTAGAAGGCCGTCCATAACGACTGAGGCCGTCCATAACGACTGCTATGCTAGCGATAACTTCTAGTACTTTTTGAATGGTGCGCTGAAATATTTCTGGTGACGACGAAATACCGAGACGTAAGTAGGAATCCGCAAAAACCGTAAGAAGCACTCATTGTGCCAATTCGATAGCTTTCTTCGTTCTGTTTTATCTGCTAGAACCCTGTAATGGCGCCCAAAGTCGAAAAGTACTGTGCTCCGCACAGAGGCTGTCTATTATTCTCTAGCGTTGGCATAGGATAATGTTCCCCAGCAGTGCTTTCTTCAAATCAGATAGATCGAGACATATGCATACCTTGTTCATTATGACGATAGTAATATGCGTGGAGCACTCAACTGGCTACGTCACCTTGGAAACTAGTCCAGCTAGTTTCTATGTGGTCTAGTTTCGGCTTTACTCTGTCCTCGACTGCGAATGGAATCCGGCGTGTTTTCTTGGCCACTCCTTGGGAACTCAGTTTGAGCTTCAGGTAGTATAATATACCCTTGAGCTCGCCTAACCCGGCGAAAACATCTTCATAAGGCTCAAATACGTAGTAGAAATCCTCCTGCTCCAGTGAAGCAATTCGACGGACCAAGCCCAGCTTCTCCTTGCTCACTTTGCTATCCGGTGAGGCGGCAGACGTAATCGCTCATTTGACAAAAGAGGAAGCAGGATTACGACCAAGTCAAATCGAGTCTGCTAAAAAAGTACAGGCTGTCAGCAGAAGCGTTCCGTCGGAAGTTTCGGGAGTGTGATAAAAGCAAAAGTGAGTCGTATACAGAGTTTGTCCACAAGCTTATGCCAATTGTATGCGCTCATTACGGCTGCCTGACCAAGTTTATTCTGTACTGGACCGTCTACTAGCCCCCCGGCTATCGGTCCAAATATTCTTTATGTATTTCGTTTCCTACAAATAAAGATCACTTTGATTGATTGATTGATTGAAAACATGTATGAGTGGCTTAAAGAAGAAAAAGCATATGGTGAACACGATAAGGTTGTGCAGTGTATCAGGCTGGAATAGTTTTACAGTCGGTTACCCGAGAACGTGCGGTACTGGGTCTTGGAGGCCAGACGTTAGAATGGTGGAGAAAGCCTCCGAGCTAGCTGAAGAGTATGTGACGCGTCGGGATCTTGCAGCTAAGGACGGTCAACAGGGATAATTCGGCTCGAAGTTTTAGAGACCGACGTTCACGCCCTTTAGAACCAAGGAGAATAAACGTGGAGCGGATGCGAGTGAAAACAGTCCGGCCGAACATAAAGAGACAGTGGTAGCCGAAGCCCAGCGCAAAAAGAGGTTCGATGCAAGGTGATGGCGCGTCTGTTATACGTGCTAGAAACCGGGTCACTTTTCGGCGCAGTGTCCGGAAACAAACAAAAATCGTGTTTTTGTCGCTAAGCAGTTCTGACAAGAACATGAAGCGTCTCGAACCGTGCACCCGAGACCTCCTCGTGAACGGTAGTGTCGAGTACCTCGTGATTCTGCGGCTACCATGGATGTGGTGCACCCCTCTTAGAACCAGAGACATTCACGGGTGAGTGCGCGTGGATCAAATAAGCCATGGAAGCTCACAGCATGCGTTTGCCCACAGCCAAAGTGCTTATTGAGGGTCCTTTCGGGGCACTTGAGACAGAAGCGTACGATAGTGTCTGCGGAGACACGAAAAGTACCCATAATGCGTACGGAGTCCAACTTTATATGGACGCCAGCCAAGACTACTGTATTAGTGGGCGGAGCCTCTGGGCTTCCCGAGGAAATTATAACTCCGGGCACTTGTCAGCAAGTAGTCTGGGACTGCCTGCAACTGAACATTGACGTACCCAATAAGTTGAAGACCAAATATTTCGCCTTGCAGAGAGACTTAAAGCACAGTTTGTAAGAATAAATGCGGCCTTCGTGGTAGGCGCGGCTGCTAAACATAGTTTCCAAAAATTCATCTGCAGTTTTCGCTCATCGCAGCGCAGGGAAAATGAGGAAAAACTCGTACCTATATCGAGCAGCTGAGTCAGCGCTCCAAGTACCTCCCTGCGGCGTTGGTTGTTCTTGGCTTGCTCCTGCGCAATACAATATCCACAGCAAAATAAGCATAGCTTTGAGCACTGTTGTTTGCCGAAGGCACAGCCGCGTTAGCATAGTTCTCGCTGATTTTAGTGGCTTTGAGCTATGCAAGAAAAGGATTCTCTTTTCGAAACTAATCTATCAGGCATCCATCATGTAGAAAATAAATCTTCCAATGTCAGCTGAGTGAAGTTTAAATACACCTGGCTGAATGGCTGGTTAATGTGCTTGCCTTCACAATTAAACCTGCATTAGGTGCTTTCGTAAACTTCAATTTCCATTATGTTAAAACAGCGCTAGGAACACGAACAGATAGAACGACAAGCACACATTGCACTGTCCTCTTATCTGTCCGTGTTTCTAGCGCTGGTTTAACATAATGTCCAACCAACTCGCCCAACAGTCCACTTTGTTCAATTTCCAGTTTGCCCATTGGAAACAGTATTGCTCCACTTTTAACAATATCATTCACCGCATGAATTTTGCTACCATCACAGTGATCAAATTTCATCTATAGACCCTATTCACTATCAGGTTTAACAGGCGGCAGTTGTGGCAACCCTGTGTTGTGGAGACGCCATAACGTTGGGCGGTTTGAAACTAAAAGCACCCAAAAAAATGTTTCCGACGCGTCGGCAACGGTCTGCCGGCGTCCGCCCTGCTAAGCGCCGTTCATTTGTCGGACACTTGAGACACCGTTTGCAACGCTGTCCGACCAGAGCTCAGATTTCACCGATGCCGTGTCATGATTCGCCGTAGGCCCTCTCTCTCTCTTTCTTTTCTCCTCTCCGATGTCGCGTTGAGCGTGCCATGGTTGCCAATAAAGTTGCAATGACGTCATGTGAATAAGCTCTATAAGTCGTTCCAGAAGCATTCGGCATCCCAACATATCTACCACTATTTCCAGCTGGTGATCATTCTACCACTCATACTAGCGTTAGTTTCCTCGATGTTTTTCATTAATGAGTTTTAGAAACTGCAATCGTTCCCACGATTCAGGTTACATGAACATGCAACATTTCTTGCCAGATGTTCTGAAATTCAGCGTATTTGGTTACTTTATCGGTCATCGTAACGAAAGGAGTGGCTAGAAGGCATGACAAGACAGAATATTTTATTCCTGAAGCAGCGCTTAAATAATGGGTCACTCGCTGATCTTTCATGGGATAATCTTAGACTTGCTTTAGTTTCTGGACGCCTAATAGTCAGCTTAGACGAGTACGTGTTTCGTACATAAATGAAATTTTTGGGATATTTGCGTGCCATCAAGTTGGGATTTGCCATCTGATCAGAGGTAGAACTAGACTGCTGGTGCGTTATCAAGATGCATAATATATACTTGACTGAAATATATTGGCATACTGGTAACGAGGCCGAAGGCAACCAGTGAGCCGACTTGAATTGTAGTTAAATGAACTCTTTGTTGTCATTACTTTCACCAGAAAAAGAACTAAACAACACGGCAACGGCAATAATAATAATAATAATAATAATAATAATAATAATAATAATAATAA
>JAJIZL010019794.1:319463-345634 GCA_023969395.1 Amblyomma maculatum | reverse complement strand
TAATAATAATAATAATAATAATAATAATAATAATAATAATAATAATACTTTATTCACTTCAAAGAAACAATACAGGACGCGGACGCGCCAAAGCCGCAATTGGGCTTGCAGGGCGCCGTCCGGCAGCAGCAACAACCTCTGTTACCAAATCACAGAATTATTATTCTTTTTTTTTTTTTTTGTGGACGAAAACAGCATGAACTAGAGCTACTCAAGCTCGGCAATAGCACCTCGTAACTGCCTGCGAGTGTCCAAGTTGAAAACGTCATCAGGCAGCTCATTGAATATACATGGGATATAAAATGACCTCACAGACATACCAAAATGAGTTCGTACTGTAGGCACGAAATATCTAGGAATGTTCCGTAGTGGAATAGGTTTAACATTAGGCAACCTAAATTCGGTGTTCCAGAAATATCTAAGTACAGTGATTTGTTTGAAAACAGTGTCAAAGGATGGCAGACCTGAAGAAAGGAATACACTTTGCAGTTTATGGGGTGTTGAATAGATGACACTCTTAGCCATATTCTTGAGAATACGGTTTATCCTATTTTTCCATGTTTCAGAACAGTTAAAGAAACAGCACATGCCATATCTCAGCAAAGAATATCCCAAGGACTGTGCAATTAAACGTCTTATGGCAAACGGCAGGTAGGCCCTTGCCATAGAGCAAGCATGCGACGCCTCTAAGCTTCCTACTGAGGTGCGCCATATGTGTGTTCCAGGATAAATCGCTGTCCATGTAAATGCCAAGATATTTCACGGTCGGAACACATGTAATGGGGCAGCAAGAACATGCAGTGCACCTGGAGCTGTGCAAAACAACCGCTGCGTTTTTAGGGATTGGTTTGTGTGCATTGCGAAAGCACACTAGTTGAGTTTTTTGGGGATTTATTTCAATTAAGTTACATTGAAACCAATCATATAGCTTGGTGGCATCCTCTTGAAGTTGTCGGAGTGCACACGAAAAATCTGCATTAGCTGAGATGAGGAGGGTGTCATCAGCATATTGATAAATCTGTGATGAAGTTATAACACTGGGAAGGTCATTAACATAAAGATTAAATAAGAGAGGTGATAAGATGGATCCCTCAAGAACACCACTATGTAAGTCTATAATACTGCTTTGCACAGGTCCAAGTTCCACCATTTGGGATCGCTGAGACAAATAATTTCTTAGTAACATTTGAAAAGGACCACGAAATCCATAGCAATACACCAAGAGTGCACGTCGGTCGTGGAACTTCAAATGCCAGTTGCACTTGTCAGCGCTTAATTTAGTCTGCGAAGCATCTAGATAAAGGCACAAAAGACGGCCGGAACCATCTGGAACATCGTCAAAACGGACACGAGTGCTTGGAATTGTTCGAGATACATCACGGCGCATCGCATCTCGCGGGACAAAAAAAAAAGATAAAGCCACGTCGCGTGACAACGAGCACAGACAAACAAATCGCTCTGTGAGCTACAATCACATTGATAAAGCCGCATGCTGATGGCTGTTAAGAAACAATAAAATTTGAATGGTTCGGGCGTTCTCCCCCCTTAAACGACATGGCCTCGATGCTTACGCAACAAACCGTGAAAGGTAAACAAAATGTTTAGAAATTTAAACATCTAGGGCTCTTAGCGCACGTAATTGAGCTTCAGGCACACAGCATGGATGATTCCTGGGCGCGTCCGAAGCCGCTCGTATGTGGTCGCGCCATCGGGGACGACTCAAGTTTTCCGATGAGTCGAAGGATCGTGGTGTTGCAAGAGCTAGGTGTATGAACGAGCCTCACCGGTGCGGCGCACAGCTGCTCGTAGTGTGCCCGGCCTCCGACAGGCGGCGCCACCATGTTTGGGGGGGATACCATTACATACTCGAATGTAATGGTATCCATCCGGAAGCTGATGCAGGCGCAATCACTGTTCCTGAAGCTCTCGGGTTTAGGGATACCAGTGGCCGGGTGAATAAACCGGCGGTGAAAATTAGCAAAAAACGACTGGAAGATTGGTGACTTAAAAGCAGAGAAGTGACATAATGCTAGTAATGTAGAAACAAAAAAATAATAAATAGAATGATGGTGTAGTTAACCAATCTAAATCAATAATTAAGATATAGGGAGAAAAAAGAGCATGATAGCTACTGCTACCATCCCGTTTCAAAGGGGACGACCCTATATTCCATCCATCCATCAAAGTCAAAGAGCAGCGCTCGTAGACATGCAGGTAGACTCGCGCGGATTCGGACAGAACACGGCAGTGCGAATATTCTGTCTTTCCATCATACCTGTACACTATTAGAAATCCGTTTAAAAAGAGCATATTAGTTTATGTCGTTTATAGTATTCAAACACACCCCTAAACGCATCGCCTCTATTGCATTTCGCTTCTGCTGAAAGCGGACCAGTTTGGCCATGATTTGAATCCGGCAAAACGCATTCAGTGAAATAAATATTATCCCACTTCTTGGGAGGCGGCCTCATTATTTAAACTCCGCGGGCAGCAAATTATCACTGATCAAAATTTTCAGGAAAAGCAAAATAGTCTATTACGCGCGCGTATGCAGCCCTTCATGCCATGCCAAGACTGCCGTTCCTCAATCGAAGTATCACTCCCATCAGAGAAAGGGAAAAGAAATATTTTTCTCGAAGCAATATCTCTGTGCACTGGAAGCGACGATGGTATAAGAAAGCTCAGACGCCGTGCCCGCGCTATGGTACGCAAGAGGCACTGTTATATCATAGCTCACTAGAGCTGAGTTAAAGCTCAGCTACTTTGGTCATCTGATGAGAAGAGAGGAGTCGCTGGAGAAAGATTTGATGTTGGGAAAGGTTGAGGGTCGCCGGAGAAGGGGTAGGCAGTGAACGCGATGGTTAGATGGCATCCTCGAGGCGGTGCAGATGAAGTTATGTGATGTTAGGAAGATAGTGAGAGACCGGAAAGCGTGACGTGATATGGTCCATAGGGTCACGAAGAGTCGGACACGACTGAACGACTGAACTGAACTGAGAGCACCGCCGCCGCGGCCGGCACATGATCTGGCCGCAGTGCTCTCCGCTGATTCTGCATGTAAAAGGTCCCCCCCCCCCCCCCCCTTCTCCCCTTCCCGTGTCGAGCATATCGACGCCGCTGAGCCCTCAAGACGCAGTCTTCATAATACAATGTATGTTTCTCGCACGTCATTTGCACTGTTCTGATGTCTGAGGCGTCAGTGCTCAAAGCTAATCCTGTAAAAGACAGCAGCTCATCAAGCGTTCGAACGTTGGCCATTTCCAGTGGTATGAGGATTCCTGTTTTCAGTCTCCAGCGATAATACAAAACAGACAATATGCGGAAGTACCTCAGGGCACACCAGACGGTCTGTGCTCGCTGATAGCTGAAACAGCTTCATCTACCTTCTTCCATGAGTCGCGTGTGGGCTGTTAGTCCACGCAGCACACTTCAGCAGACCGCATACGAGTTTTGCGATTTAAAACGCGCGAGAGCGGTGTCTGACTGCGGCTCTTCTGCCAACGGGAGGGGTCATATGACATATTTGTTTGTATCGTTCAACATGGTTGTTGCGCGTCTAATTCCTTACGACGCTGATCAAATCGATGTAAAAATGGCTCATTCAAGATTTATCTTATTACATCGTCAAGATTTTTCAACTATACCGATATTTCCTGGCTAAGTGAACAGAACAAAAAGGAAACCATACACATTTATGCTTTTATATTTTCCGATATGAGAAAATTCGTCAACAAAGCAAAGCGCTAAAAACTACAAAGGACGAGGAGGGGACAGGACAATAGCACTATTGTCCTGTCCCCTCCTCATTCTTTGTGCTTTTTGACGCTTTGCTTTGTTGACGATGAACCACACGCCCGAACGTTTTCCCTTCTAAAGTGAGAAAATTACAGCTATATACACCAAAAACAAATAAAGGCTATGTTGCTGGGGCTTGAGGACCCAAGACGGCTCAGGCAGTGATGACGCCGTAGCAGAGGCCTCGGGACCATTTCGGCCATCTGGGGTTCTTCGACGAGAACTGACACCACTAAGTACTTGCCTGCCATGCTTTCCGCCTCGACCGAAATGCTGTCGCCGCCGCTAGAATCAAACTAAGATATCCCAGCTCAGTGCACTAGAGCCTTAATGACTAAGTCACCGCTTTGTGGTAGTAAGTTAATAAATAAGTCAATAAAATCTAACTGTTTTCTCAGCGCGTACCATGGCTATTTCATCCGCTTCAATGCTGCAACTACGCAGATGTGTAATTCACTCTGCACGTCCGGCGGAGTTCACCCGGGGCCCGCAAATATAAGCCCGGCCCATGCCCGGCAAAATGCACATAGCCAGGTCCTGACAGGTCCGTTGGTCGAGCCGCAACGGGGCATTTAGACCGGCCTGAGCCCAAGCAGTGCTGTAGTGTGAAGAGCGTGCTACCTTCACCTGACGCTTGAACATGAGGCTCGACCATGTTCTGTTTTTTCGGTTACCTGGGGCTGCCTTTCAGCGGGTTGCTTTCTACTTTTCGAAGTCTTCAAAAAGTAGGCAGGGAATATCCTTTGCCAGCAACGCGCGATGGGACACGCTGTTAAAAACACGTATATTGTACTCTGCCGTCCACGTTTTGGAAGCAAACCTGGGTTTAAAATGCCTCACACAACCATAGCCTGTTCATTGTAGAGCTCAGTCCATCCTTGGTATGGCCCGCCGCCACAGCTGAAGCCGTTATTCGTCTTGTGGATTTGAAGCAAAAAGCGTAAGTGTTGCGTTGCAGTAATTGTAGCTCTATTACAGCGGGGCACAAAACACTTTTTCCCAATCACATGAACGCAAAATATACCATGATAAAAGAGATGGAGCGGAGGCGTGAGCTCTTAGCGAGGAAAAGGAAACGCGCGCGCGATGCAAGTCGAGAACTGACTGCCGTACCTTGCAGTATCTTGTGGCAATCAGCGGACCTGCGACCACCAGAGGTAAACGCCGTCTCTCCGCAGCCTGCTGAAATCCAAGGATAAATGGCGCCATTTGCTCTTCGGTCCGGAGCGGCCCTCACACCTCCTCTATTCTAACGCCATGCTAAGGACATTGTATGGGAAGAAGTACCCAGCAAGTGCTTTTTACTCAGCCCACGACGG
The DNA here is from genome assembly GCA_023969395.1 of Amblyomma maculatum. Lineage (NCBI taxonomy): Eukaryota > Metazoa > Arthropoda > Arachnida > Ixodida > Ixodidae > Amblyomma > Amblyomma maculatum. Next base: position 340,520 of record JAJIZL010019794.1, on the reverse strand, counting down.
CGTATCGGGGTCCAAGCCCGTACTTAGTCTCCTGGCTTGGATTGTGCGTCGCGTAGTCGTAAATTGTATCGTCGGGCGTCGGTGCCTTGGTGGCCCTTAATGCGCTGCCGGGAGAGTCCTTGGGCTTCGTCTGGACGCGGAAGGTAGGCGGTTACGTCGACGTTTTGAAGCGATAGATTCGCTCTGCTAGGTAAAACCGGGTAGTTGTGTGCGCAATATGATATTGAGAGCGTGCGCCACCTGCGGTGGAGAGAATAGTCACGTACGCTGCGCAGGCAGAATACATTTATTATGTTGGAGTCCTTAGACAGACTCCTCCCGCACCACATATGTATAGCGAGCAGAGAAAGATAATCGAATGAGGGATATAAGTGAATAGGTCCTTTAGACAATTTGTTTTGATTAGGCGTTATTAAATAAACGGGGTAGAACTACTAAGCGACCCACAACCGAGGAAGCGGGCCCGGGAAGGCCCTATGTATCTCCCGTGGTAAGTATGGGAAGGGATAGGTATAGGGAAAAGGGAAGTAGGAATGAGGATAAAGTTGTGGGAATTTGGAGGGCAATGTAGGCAGCGTAGGATTTTGATTGACAGACAATTTGAGTCGAGCTCCCTTACAGGTCTTTGTAGAGGGTGAGCACTCGCTATTAATCGAATGTGTGGCCCTCGGCCCCAAGATCATTCCACCCCCATAAGGCGTTTGCCGGATTTCGGGCGTCTGAGACAGGTTCCCTTCTCGAAGGAGGTTCCCCGTCCTCAAAGCCCAGTTCCCCACTCCGACTCTACTTGAGGTACTAGAGAGGTATATTTTGCTTAGCGTTGATCCCTACTTCAAGGTACTAGGAAAGGGCCAGACTTTAATCTGGCGCACACTGATGGATACTCTTCCCCGGTTTTCGCCCGGTGCTTCCACGCTGTTCCTCTCGTACTAGGCTGGTCATGATAGCAGGTTCTGCATAGAACTCCGGTGCACTTTGATGCGTTTAACGGAACGCTGGTTGGGTTCGATGTAGCACCTAGTCACCCACGGCCAAATATACCGGCTGCTGTCGCTCGACATTCAATTCAGCAGTGTTAATCGCCTCTAAATATTGTTCTCTCTCACGGCACTGGAATTGGGTCAAGCACTGTCGTGGCCTACCTGCCGTACAGAAGTTGGAACGGGGTTGATGTGGTAGTCTCCTGGACAGCGGTGTTTTAGGCGAAGATCACATATGGTAGGATAGTGTCGACGTACAGGGGTAATCAAAAGTTCGCATACTGCTCCGAATAGCCACGGAATAACTGCTCTCTGCTATCGCCGCGCTGCTATCAGATGCTCGCCCTGCCGTGCGCTGGTGGCGCGGGTATGCGCTGAAAAGGGATCCAGGCCCTTCGTCCTCGCTGCATACTAGCTATCCTTGAGGGAGCGTCTTTCGGGAGGTTTAACCGTGAGAACCACGTGACCTTCATTATCTGTGCGTGCCTTTGAGCGCGCAGCACCATCTCGTGAAATAATGTACAATGCGCTAAAAAACCTTTTTTTTACGTCAAACTTGTAGCGGCATCTCGTATAGAAGGCGAAGGGAAAAAAAGCCACTTGGCCATTCAGGCAGCGACCGCGGCATGGGAAGTTTTCTCCTCCCCTGAATAGCTATAGTGTATCTCATGGGATAATGTTGTACTACGCGATAAAAAACGGTTTACTGTTTTTATTCTTGGTATTGAATGAAGTCCCAAATCGTGACGACATATGTCGTAGGGTATCGCGGGGGTGCATGTTGCTTACTGGAGGCGCGTCTTTTTCTTTGATTTTCGAGCATGCTTTTAAAGGGACACTAAATGAAGAAAAATGAAGTGGGCTTGCATCGGTAGAATGCCAGCATAGATCCGCGAAATCACGTGTGCTCACTCAGAAAAATGCGGTCCATCTGCGGACTCACTCTCACTCTGACTCACCAGGCCTGGACTCACTCAAACTCATGAACTCAAACTCACGCATGATGACGATTCACTCGGGCTCACTCAGACTCATAACTAATCTGGACTCACTCACTCATCTCGACTCACTCATTTTGGAATCGCGACCCATCTGCACTCACTCACTTCGACTCACGACTCATCTGAACTCAGACTCATCATGGACTCACTCATTTCAACTCACGACTCACCTGAACTCACTCATCTCGACTAACTCATTTTTGACTCACGACTCATCTGCGCTCACTCACTTCGACTCACGACTCATTTGAGCTCACACTCATCTGGACCCACTCATTTCAACTCACGACCAGTTTGAGCTCACTCATTTCGACTCATCGGGACTCACTCATCATAGACTCGCTCATTTCCACTCTCGACCAGCAACGAGTGATAGTCCTAAAGCTTGTATAGGTAGGCGGAAGGCAGTAAAGAGAAAAACGCGGGAAATAAATAGAAAAAAAAGTGTGACAATACATGATTAGACCGTTTTCTTCAGTAATGAATGAGTTGAAAGGTTACAAGAAAAGGAAAAAAATATGGTAGGGATTATCTCTTTTAAGCTGATTACAGTACGAAAGCTTAGTCGTTTTAGCTATAGCACGGGCCAAATGTTTGAAATGGCTATGGCCAGTTTGGTGGTTGCCATCTTGTCGGGCACAGTCAATAATGGTTGGATACCGATTATAAAGGTGAAACTTCGAAGGCGGCCTGGGCCAAATTCTGGAAATCGTCATGCCCAACTTTATAGGTAACCATAGTGTCGAGGATGGTCAATGCAATTAGGAAGTGATCGCTTGTGATGTAAATTGTCCAAAATCAAATTTCGAGGGTTGGTAAACCGTGTGTGACCCTAACGAAAATTTCGAGGTCCATCGTGTTCGCCGTAATCGAATTATGTTGTCCGTACGTTTTGGTCCGAAATCGGCACAGGTCAATATGCTGGGGTGAAGGGACCAAACTTGAGGGTGGGCTCGGTCAAATTTGGAGGTCACCCTCTTGTTCGCCATAGTCATAATAAATTGGACAGATTTTTGCCCAAATCAGTCGAGGTCAAATTTCGGCGGTGGGTGGGCAAAATATAAGGCGGCCCTGGAGGTCACCAATCGTGGTCGCCGTAGGCGAATTATGTTGGACAGGTTTTGGACCAAGTCGACCGAAGCAAAATTTCAGCTATACCGGAATGCGTTTAAATTCTCCATGTACGTAGCCACGTATTTATGACCTCCTCAAACAGCCTACCCAATAAGGGCAATGGCACACAAAAAGAAATATCGGACAAGATTCTTGGTCTGTGGTGATGAGCCTGTGACTTCTTTTGCAATAAGATAGAACATTAAAAATGTGGTTACACAATGGTCTCTTCGAGCTTATCCTGATATTACCTATCCGGGTTCCGGACTCACATTCAGATCATGATTTGAGTTGTGAGTGAGTCCGGACTCATACTCAGATCATGATCTGAGTCATGAGTGAGCCCATGAGTGAGCCCGAATGAGTCGACTCATGAGTGAGTCCACTCTTACTGAAAAAGCCACTCTTACTGAAAGCAGAGCTGTTATAATGTAGTAAAGAGGAAGAACAGGAATACAGGTATCGCCGCTACAGCCGAAACGTCCGAAACTCTAAATTACAAATCACGTGACGCGCAATGGATGCCGGAGGCTGACAAATGCGAGTTACGTTGCCCGTTTGAATGCGGTTGTAGGTTTTGCCTCGAATATGATAACACGCTTTTGTCATGCGTAAACGACGGCGAAAATCAACGCAAATATTGCAAGGCAAATATAAATATATACTTGGCGTCGCCACAGCCGTCCACTTCAATTTCGGTTATGTTCTGGCACAAGCACTTCGTTCGTGCTCGGATAGTTTCGTTTTGGACCTGCGGCACCTCAAAAACGAGCTCGGAGCAGCAGATGCGCCTACTAAAGTGCGTATCGAATGAAGATCATGACTCGAGACGCACCTGCGAAGTATTCTCCGTTCCCCGCGCGCCAGCACACGGAGTCTCCTCTTGCGTCATAGTGTGCGTCATCAGACCCTACGTAGTGGGAGAACAGTTTGAATTCGACCGGCAGGAACAACAAAAAAAAAAACCTGAACTTTTTATCGCAATATCTCAGCAATAATTTGATTTTTTGCTGCCGGCTATGCGGCGACAGTGGCACCAAATGCCGTTTATTAGATTTTAATAGCATATTTGGTGTCTTTAATGTCTCTTTTAGTGGTTGCTAGTAGCTGGAGTCAAAAACGTGAAATTAGGCTATAGAAACAGGAGTGGCCATTCGCATTGAGACCGGTTGGACTGTTTCTTCTCTCTCCGCCAATTTGGCTGCCTACGTTCGTTTCTTGGAATCAAGTGAAACGGTGAGTGTGTGAGAAATTCTGTTCTTTTTGATGTCGACCTTGTGTTCATTGCTCCGTGGCAGCTTACCCCCGTATGCGCAGTGGTGTAATTGAAAACACGATAAAAAGAATGCCGCTTGTATGTCCTTTTAGCTAATTCAGGTCGCTGCTTATATGTTTAGCGATGGATAATAGCGCCAAGACCCCACCCCTCGACCCCCCACACACACACTGAAGTATGCCGTGCACCGAGCACCTCGGTCGGATTCGCAGTACGCTGCTGCGTGCTGATTCGGTGCATGCAAATAGATAAATGAGAGGGCGCACACCAATGATCTCTTTAGGTCTCCCGTCCGAGTTGAAAGGAAAACATAGCTCTCACTTATTGAAGTATTTTATTGCTCACAGCCGGCATTCAGTAGTCGATAGCAAAGCAGTTCGATATCAATCACAGTGGATCGATGGACTTACACAAAATTTACATGGCATCTCTTTTTAGTTTTTGTCAGATGGAATGTAAGATAAAGCAATCATAAGACAGTCTACATAATGCAGGGGTCACAATACAGGGTGAATATCTCTGGCACAATTTTCTTTCATGCAAAATACACTCTAAATATCACGACAGTGTGCCCGCATCATCATAATTCTTATGCCATTTTTCGCAGGATGGCATTGAACTGAAACAAAATTCTCGATCACATCACAGCTCTAACCTGTTATTGGAGGGTGATCCACTCTTAGGGTGAACGTGCGAGTGTGCAGCCGCACTCTTTAGAGTGCTCATGCTTTTAACATGGCCGCACATAAAAGCAAAGTAGTGTGCAAGCAGGATGATCTGAAATCTGTGCTTTGCCTCATCTGTCAACGTTTATGCGCAGCCAGTACAGATGCATTGAAGAGTGCGGTCGCATACTTCCATGTTGGCCGTAAGAGTGGATCACTGTGTACATTCTGTGAAAGCGTTGCTGCTAACCTTCGGTCTTGCTTTTCACTTCCTATTGTCCAACCCTTTATGAAGTTCCTCTATAGGGGAGCTTCAAGGTAGCTGATAAATGAAGTAAATGACTCATTTCTTGCAGCTGGAAAAGACAGGACAAACTAGTGCTGTTTTATTCTTCAAATCTGTATGTCGTCTACTCTTGTGTGTTTTCTCAGTGCATCTACTTTCTTCCGCACCCTTCTATATGTCTTCCAGGATTCTTCTAGCCCAGGTTTGGTGCAGGTTACTTTGTTTAGGCGTGATCGACTGGGTATTTATTTCTTGCCTGGACAGAAATCTCGTTTGTTAGGGACAGGGTGTCGAAACATCATTTTTTCGGGTTCGGTTCAGGTTGGGTGTCGGCTCCGGAAATATATTCCGTTCCTGTTCGAACCAGTTCAATCCTGCCCGCACGGGTTAAAACGGGCTCAGAAGAAAAAACAAGTTGCGGTGTGCTTTCCCTCCAGTTTTCTAATACGGAGTTTTCTTTCTTTTTCCAGTATATCGTAAATGATAAACATTCATATATTACTCAGTCTATTGTTTTTGTTGTCAGATGTGACGGGCTCTAATTGGTTGCACATACAGTAGCAAAAGGTTTGACTGACGCTTACAGCAGGACGCTTACAGCAGCTAACCATTCAAATGTTTATCTGTTTATCGTTTCGACAGCCTCCGGCCTGCGATCTTATCATTGCGAATGTAGAACGCGAATCTCTTCTGCATTCCTTGGTTGTTCATGCTCTTTGTCGCGAGACGCGGCTTTATCATTTTCTTTGTTGCGGCAGATGTTCCGAGATGTTTTTCAAAGAATTCAAGTTACGCGTATATATTTCTACAATGTTTGCAATGCCATTACGCCTTTCTCCTCTTTTGGTGCCTACGACTTTGTCACTACTACGTGATATCTGATGGAGGTGTTGCTTTCGTGTTCCAGTCTATCCCTTCAAGCGACCACAGCCCTGTTCCTGCCGCCCTGGAGGACCAGCCAACAGGTGACCAAACCAGTCGCTAACTTCAAGGCCTCCAACCAGAACACGATCTGCTACCAGACTTTGTTCCATCTCGTTACATTGGCCGAGTCTACACTACCGGTGTTCTTCCTTAAGCCCTGGGAGCCCCATCTTCCAAGGACTGCCCACAGGAGATGCGGAAGACTGGCTCGACCTGTTCGACCGCGTTAAAACATTCAACGCCTGGAAAGACGAAGCCAAGCTAAGACAAGTCTACTTTGCACTCCAGGGGTCGGCCCGAACATGATTTGAGAATTATGAGTCTTATTTAGGGCTTGAGACATATTCAAGATGGAAATTTGGAAGGCTTTCACGAGTAGAATGAGAAAAGAAAGAGCCCAATTCTTCCTTCAATCAAGGATTAAGCTCCCCAATAGTCGGTTATGGCTTACGTCGAAGAGATGAAGCGTCTATTCCGCCGCGCCGATTCCAACAAGAACGAGGACAACAAAGTGAACCTACTCATGCGCGCTGTGAAAGATCAGCAATTTGCAGGCCTTCTACGCCAGCCGCCACAGACAGTGGTGGACGTTTTTCAGGAAGCAGTAACAATTGAGATTTTGAGTACCATGATGCGCCAGTACAACCGGCCACTTCACATGCGCACTGCAAATAAATGCACCACTCCAGCTACAAGTTCGGATAGCCTGCGGGAACTCATCCGCGATGGCGCTCGTGAAGAACTGCGCCATATTCTACCGTCATAAATATAGCCGCAGGTTGCGGACATCATCCGGGAAGTCCGACAGGCGCTGGGCGTTACTTAAACGAGGGCTCCGACAGCTGCGACGCAAAAAAAAACAACAACAATGAACTATGCAGCTGCGTCACAACGACCTGCTTTCCGGCAAGAGGCTCCAAGCCCCCCTCGACACGAACAAGCCACTCCTGAGCGATGCGCCTTGGACTCAGCCCACCAAGCCTACGTACGATCATCAAGCTCCAGGAAATGCGATGCCTGGAGAACATAGAACAACCGCCAGATCTGTTTCCATTTTGATAAAGCTGGCCACTTTCTTCGTCACTGCCCGTACTGACGAATCAACCTGCAAGGTTTCGCAATTCGATGGCCCACGGCCCCGCCCCAGTAAACGACCGCAAGAAATCGAGAACTATCTGCGCAGCGAAGTGTTTGGCCCATCAAACCATCAGTTAATGTCCCCATCGCCGTACAGGGCCCGCTTTGCGTCGCCAGGAGGCAACTATGATCACAGTATGCGAGGAACGTCCCCTAGCCTCCGTAGGGGAAACTATTGGTAGCAAGCTTTGAAGGTGAGGTTGCTCAACTGCTAATAACTGATGATCTTCAGCAGCCGACGATGACTAAAGACGATGCCGCTACTGCGCCGACACTCCTTATGAAGACCCTCTCTACGATCACGCACCCATTTCAAGTCACGCCGCCGCTGCGTACGACGAAAAAATCGACAACTGGACCAGAATGCAAGCCGACACCACCGCCCAGTGAAGTAACAACGGTATGCCTCGGCCGTGACTTCAATAAACGACGTAGCCGAGATCGGAACCAAGGCCCACGTCTAAAGCGAGGACTCGAACGAGCGTCCTTGCAGTTACTGTCGATGGTCGCACAGTCAATGCCCTAGTATACACCAGAGCTACTATTCAGCCATCAGCGGACCGTTAGCCTCCGAGCTCAGGAAAGGTACGACCGCTTGGGAAGGCCGGCTGATTCGCACCGTTGGTGGTAACCTGACTACTCCATCGGAGCGATGCATTGCAAGGGTATTTACCGCACGAGCTTCGTGGTTCTACAGAAGTGTTAGCGCGACGTGATTTTGGGCATGTAATTTCTCAATGAACATAGAGTGATCATCGGCCTCTGATCCAAGCTCACCAAGAAGTCGGCAGACAAAAACATACCTACTACGACGACGTGGACGCAACGCGTTTCTCTAAGCGTCCTCCACGGAGACTTGACCGAGCCGCCCAGAACAAGCGTCTTCGCCATCGTGGGCCACGCAGACATCGAAACCGCCAAAGGCGTTGCCGAAGAAAACGCCCAGTTGCTCTTGAGTGTGGACTGAGAATTGCAAGAGGCGTCGCCCATTTACGTCATGGACAAGCTCAAGTGCTGGTGTCGAACTTCACCGAACCGGCTAAATGATAGTTTTTTTCCACGAATTAGCGGACATTCGACAAGTATTCGCCCTCCCCGAACAGCCCGCAGACGATTCTTCTACCCGTGGAGATCAACTCACGTAATCTCAGCTTACCCCAGAGAGGACAAGACCAGATTCACGCTGCAATTGAAAGCTACAGCGAGTGCTTTTCGTCAGCGTCGAAGGTAAGGCAAACGCCGTTGGCAAAGCACCACATTATCACGGGCGATATGTCCGACCTCTGCGCCAAAGCCCCTACCGCGTACCGCTGCGAGAACGCCAAGCCATCCGCAAGCGAGTCGATGAAATGCTTCTTGACGACGTCATCCAGCCATCAAAGAGCCCCTGGGCAGCACCAGTCGTCTCGATGAAGAAGAAAGACGGGGCACTGTGTATTATCGACGATTCGTCAAGAAGTTTTCGCGCCTCGCCAAACCTTTTACGGTGCTTACAAAGACAGACGTGCCATCTGAGTGGAAAGCACCACCAGCAGAAGCATTCGAGAAACTGAACGCCGCTTGACGTCCCCACCTGTGCTTGGACATATGAAAACGAGGAGACTGAAACACATATGGACGCAAGAAGCGTCGGCCTAGGCGCTGTCTTCGTTCAGAGGAATGCCAGATAAGAAAAGGTTATCGCTTACACTGGCAGGTCCCTCTGCAAAGCCGAAACCAATTACTCGACGACTGAGAAGGAATATTCCTCGCGATCATCTGGGCTACTTCGAAGTTCCATCCGTACTTACACGATCGTCCATTCAAGAAAGTAAGTGATCATCATGCATTCTTCTGGCTGGCCAAATTTGAAAGACCCTTCCGGGCGTCTTGCACGATGGAGCTTATGCCTCCAAGAATTTGATATCACAGTGGTCTACAAGTCCGGTCGCAAACATTCCGACGCAGACTACTTGTCCGAGACATTTGTGGACGCACCATCAAAAGAAGACGCCGACGCCTTCTTAGGACCGCTAAGCGCTAGCAGCTTCTCTCAACAGCAGCTCTCGGACCCTGAGTTGAAAGATCTAGCTGAGTATTTAGAAGGAAAGATCCCTCCCCCTCTAACTCTGTTCAGGCGTCATTTGTCTCCTTCGCTCTGCATAACGATGTCCTAGTGAAGAACTTCACCCCAACAAGACCACATACCTCCTTGTCGTGCAGAACAAACTAGGAAAAGAAATTTTGCAGGCTTACTACGATGAGCCGACAGCAGGGCCCCTCGGTATGGCGGGCACGTTTCATCGGAGTCAAGACAGGTATTACTGGCCGTGGTTACCTACTGACGTTGCCCATTACGTGAAAACGTTCCGTGAGTGCCAGCTACTCATGACGCCCCCGATCAGACCAGCTGGGCTACAAAAGCTATACGGCCCCGGACCAAACCTTTTCAACAAATGGGGATGGATCTGCTCAGTCCCTTTCCGACTGAATCGGTAATAACTTGGTCATCATGGCCACCGATTACCTTACCCGCTACGCTGAAGCAAAAGCACTGCCTAATTATATCGCAGGAGAAGTAGCAAAGTCTTTCGTTGAGCGCATTCTCCTCCAACCCGCATCCCCGAAGTGCTTATCCCAAACAGGAGAAAAGAGTTTACAGCGGAGCTCACGCAAGCTATCTTAAACTACAGCCAGACAAGCCACCGGAGTACGACCACCTACAACTCGCAGATGAACCGCCTCACGGAACGTCTGAATAAAACTGTAGCAGATACATGCTTGCCATGTACGTCTATGCCGAAAACAAGACCTGGGGCGCCATCTTGCCGTACGTGGTCTTCACGTCGTATAACACGGCCATCCAGGAGAAGACCAGGGCGACCCCGTTCCGGCTTGTGTATGGCAGGGATCCAATGACCACACTCGCTGCAATGCTGCCGCACATAACAGACAAGGAGAACCTGGAAGTCGCCGCCTACCTTCAGCGTGCAGAGGAAGCTCGACGAGTTGGACGGCTGCGAATTAAGGACCAAGAATGCATCGATTCTCGACGATACGACTTGTGACGCCGCCACGAAAAGTTCAAGCCTGGAGACCAAGTCCGGGTATGGACGCCCAATCCGCCGTCGCGGACTTAGTGAAAAGTTGTTACGTCAATATTTTCTGCAGTACAAAATCTTTCGCTGCGTCGGACAACTCGATTATGAAGACATTTCCAGCGGTGCGAGGGCATCACAACAGTGATGCGCACGCCCAGACGTCGTAGATGTTGTTCGTCGTAAGCTATATTACGCGCGTTAAATATTCCGTGATGTTTACACTTCGTAACATTAATGTTTAAGTTGCTTTGTTTATTTTAAAGAATCAAGGCGATGTTTTTTTAAGGGGGGAGTAATTCCGCGAACCATTAATGTCTATTTGTTCTTTTCCGACAGCCGCACGCATGCGGTCTTATCATTGCGAATTTATCAAGCGAATCACTTCTGTATTCCTTATTTGTTCCTGCTCGTTGTCGCGAGACGCGGCTTTATGATTTCCTTTGTTGCGGCAGATAATTCGAGATGTCTCTCTAAGGATTCCAGCCGCGCGCTTGTATTTCTACAATGTTCCCAGTTATGCTGTAGTTACTGTCCGCCGTTTTATCTGGATGTTTCTACTCCGATTTTAAATTGAGCGCTGACGAATCAAACGGGCATGCTTTGTTCGACGACCGACGATCACGATTGCTGTTATCGCGACCGCCGAGTTTTGCGGGTGCAAGGCAGCCCAATAAAGAGTTGATTCGAGTGCTATTACACCGGTCTCCTTTTTTGCTGTCTACGACTTTGTCACTACTACGTGACAATGTGTACCTTATATGTGACTGTATACTGCACAGAACCGGGTTAAGTGGAGAAATATGGGAGAGGCCTTCGCCCTGCAGTGGGTATAATCAGGCTGATGATGATGATGATGATACTGCACAGGACATGGACGCCTTTCCCTTCCGCGTTTCTCTGGAGGTGAAAAGCAATGCACCCGTGAGTCGCGGCTCGAAAGGCGCTGATAAATGTCTCCTCCGTGACGTATTCGGGTTGGAGATATTATCTTATTAGCTGGAAAACTGGATTAATCAGTTATCTCACTCCTGTAGCCGCGACGCGATGCAACCGCCATCTTGATGCGCGTCATTATTGCCTACATGGACGCGCTATATATATTCTTCTAAAGCTACTTTGAAGCTACGCTGCTATGTTTAGTCGCATATTTTATAATAAGCTTGGCATGGCATCATGGCTGCTAGCGCATATGGTAATATGTGCTCAATAAATGCTGCCAACGTTCTTTTTTGGCAGCATGGAAAGACCGAAGGAAGAGGATATTGTCAAGGATTGTTGAAGTTATCTGAGTTCGATGAGAAGAGTGAATATACTTTACTCGAGAAAATGCTCTCTCGACCTTTACTTAGGTAAATGGCACAGAAAGTGCTACTGTAGCTAGTAATACAGTTCTGGGCACAGCAACGTCTCCTCCTCCCAAACTTTCAAAACACTCAAGTCTTTGCTTGTTCTGAGCACCTTTCCAAATGCGTAGAGCAGGCTCTGTACTTCCTCAATTTTGAGAGAACTGCCGCTGACTACGAGTCCTTGCAAGCAGTCGTCTTCTCTTTCCCCAAGAAGCTTATTCTTAACTTGTAAGCTCTTTGGCGAAGATTCTTCTGCCGTCTGTAGCCGTACTCGATCCCCGCCGGCTATCCTAAGAAGCCGCTTCCATGGGGTGACCAAATGGCATTTTGCTCGGCACCTTTCCTCGCTGATCCACGCGTGTGGTATCGAGTATTTCACGCTGCAGTTTACCGTTTGCACAATTACTGCTATTCTCTCCCATTTTTTTCCCTTTGGGCCTAGTCGTAGGCTCCTTCGGTTCGCTTGACCCCTTCCCTTTCTTACTTTTCAAGGTTTTTATCCCGACTACGTCATCACAGCGCAACCCGTAGACCAGGTCACTCATTATTTACTTTTTATTTTAATTGTTTCCTTCCAGCTTTCAGTGCCACTTTCTAGACTGCCTTAGTGATGGTAAATAAAGCGATGAAACGCGTTCTTTTTGCGACACGTAGTTGTACGGCCGAAATGAAAGCACACCAAAACGGAGCTTGTGAATTAATACTCCTAAGGAAGATGAAGTATTGTCTGAATCAGACGTGTTTTCATTGCGGTCCATCAGCTTTGCACATTTCACTAATGAGTTTCCGTAATGACATCGCTGCAGCTTTGCTGCATGTGCTGATAAGCCGCCCGCTGTTCTCCAAGTCGCGCCGGTGACAGCTGTCGTCATTCACCGAAGCTTTGACTCGGACTCATGAGACGCCTTCGTCCTTCAGGCACCAAGTCTCCCATCAAGCGAGCAGCCCAATTGACATCTGAGTCAGAAACACGGTTCCAGGGAACTGCCCATAAGGGAGGGCGCCTTTCTTCTCAGCCTGGACAGTCACCGCTTTAGAAGGTGATGATGAAGCCGCGTGAGTGCTTTGATGTTATAACTTTGTCCCATCGCCTTCTCCAACCAACCTTTGACAAATACCTTGGAACGACAGGATTTCAATGCTTCGCTATTCACCGCCATACTAACAGTATAACCATTGGGTGCGCTCCCTCTCCGACGTTGACCGGCTCCGGAAATTGGAAACTCTGCCTGGCTCTGATATACCCCAGTGTGTACAGTACAAGCTTATCTGGCATTTAGATCGACCCTTCAGCGTTATGTCGTGTCGGGTGTCGACCCGGATACCGCCCCCAAAGATCTTACTTCTTTATTGGACTTTTCTGCACACAAGATAGTAGAAGAAAGCTACATGGGTAAAAGGCGTACATGTCTGATTACGCTGAAAAGGCCTCTGTCTCCTCCGGCTCGCACCTCATTTTATGGGGGAACCTTGTAGCACCACCTGTACAAACTCGGAGTGGTGCATTGTTATCGGTGCTTCCGCCCGGGACACATGAGAGCTTCCTGCCCTTGTCTAGTGCCCATCTCTACGAAGGACTCTGATTCCAAAGAATATCGCTGTGGCCTTTGCCATCAAGAAGACCATAACATTACGTCCAAAGATTGTCCAGTAAAGTGCCGCCCCATAGAGAAACGCCGAATGGGCTACCAGAAACAACGCGTGAAGCCAACGTGCAACGTCGAACCATTTTTCACTGCTTCAACCTAACGAAGATGACAACATTGCAAAACCTGGTGTAATTGAAGGTCCCTCAGCGGCACGAACATATGATCAATTATTGCGGCTCGACAAAGCAGGCTCCGCTAAAAGACCTCAAAACTCGGACCATGCAGGTGAACCTAAAGGCGACATTTTCAAATTGGACAAAGAGCTTACAGTTCTACAGGGGCAGATTCAACATCTGTCTTAAGACTATCGAGCCTTGCTTGCACAATCGTTCATTTGCCCTTCTCATCATACTCCTACTGCGTCTAAATCACCTGTTCACAGTTCGCTTGCCCCTTACGAACCACAAGCACCTTCCACATTGTCTCCTGTTCAACTGCTCCACTTCGCGGTACAGCAACTACAACTCACAAAGGTGCTAATTGCTAACCTTCCTCTAGTTTCCAAGACGTGGATCCAACATTGAAGAGCCACTGGTACGTGTTGCAATGAAACATCCATGGTTTCGTCAACAATGCAGGCGAGATCCGTACACTACTGCGAATTGGTAAACTTCCTGCGTGGGCATTTCTTCTACAAGAAACAAGTGCTCTAACCCCGCTTTCTGGCTTCATTGCCTACTCTTGCCCGAGCATCCCAGACTGTTGATGCAGTGCTACGTCCAAAACACCTGGCAAAGCGGTCATATATGTAGCCGATTGTTACACCCGAACTGAGGTTTTACTGGCGTTATGGTGCCACCAATGGCAAGAGGTAGTGGCTCTGCTAGTTCGCCTCCCCCGAACCGATATAATTCTTGTTCCGTGATCTATACGTCCGTACAGTGCTGAAGCACCTAAATATAGCTGGGATGTATTGTGCACCTTTGTTATACATACCCGGGATGTCCTACTGTGGTTGGAGGTGACTTTTAAAGCCCCGCATCAAGCTTGGTGTTATCCCTGTTCTACAGTGCGGGGAAGGGTAGTGGTGGACGCATTTACGGATGCAGATTTTGTGCTCCTTAACTACCCAAGCACCGCAACACGACGTTGGAATGCTCCCCGATCACCGCCTTCCTCTCCAGACCTCATGGTGGTGTGGGGCGCGTGCTTTTTCACTAGACTGTGGGGTAGTGACCATTATCCATTACTAAGTGGTATAGACCCACAATGCCAGCGCTGCCTTAGACGTTGCTGCTTGGGCATAGGGAGCATCTTGTTGAGAACGCTACTAAACAACACCCTGCTCACAGCTATGGATCCACAGGAAGCTTTGCACACTGAACTGCAAGCTGGAACTTATTCCAGTTGGGTAGAGGAAAACAGACCGCCTTCAGATATGCACCTTCTTTGGCCATGGGCAGCTTGTAGCAGGTTGTAATTACCGCTTATTAGAGAACTCACTTTTGAACACCGAGACACACTACACCGGCTAACAGGAGCAGCACGCCGACATGAGAAGTGCTTTTCTCGTCAGCGATGGCAGGACTGGTGCGCATCTCTAAAAGCAACGTCTACTACTCAATAAATATGACGCACATTCCGGTCAATGGATATCGGCAGGCGTCCAAAGGACCCCGCTGGCAAGTCCTGTCTAGCATCTGGACAGACTCAAAGCCAGTTTGCATCAGTGGTGGTCAGGCAAATATTTCCGTATTTCGACCATATTCCACCTCCATTCACCAACCCGAATAATCTCCCGTCAGAAGCGGGCTCACGTCCAAGCAAGGAGGACCTTGAAGGTATTGAAAAACATTTCACAAATGCCGCGTTTATTGCGGCTATTGACCAAATGAAGCCGCGCAAAGCTCCCGGACCGAGTGGACTGACATATGAAGTGTTTCAAAATATTAAACAGCCAGTTTTAGAGTGGCTGCTTGAGGCCCTGAATGCAATTTGGACCCCTGGAGATGTCCCGAACCCTTGGAAACGTGCTGAGGTGGTGCCAATCCGTAAGTCCGGGAAGCCTCCCTTGCAAGCTACTAGAACGCGCATGTTAACCATTCGCCTGTCACGGTAGCTTGAAAGGTACAACTGGTAGCATTCAGTTCAGATTGCCTTTCGCCCTCATTTGGGGACTGAAGATGCGTTGGATCACCTTTCAAGTATGGTACTACTAGAAGAAAGATCCCGCAAAATCTGGACCATTTTAAGAGTGGACGTCCACAAGGCCTACGATGTCAGCCACTCAGCGATTCTAGCCATTCTACGCTGGCTACGTTTCTCACCCAGTGTATGTAACTTTGTCAGATCATTTTTAGAAGACCGTTCTATTTCCATACGGGCTGGTAAAGAACATTTTAGACACTTTAGCGTAAAGAGGGGTGTGCCTCAAGAATCTGTGCTTGCAGAAATACTATTTAACATGACGCTTAATTTTACCTTTGGCCTGTCAATTAGCAAGCATTCCTGACACATTTTATCTGATGTATGCAGACGACGTAACGGTATGTTCACTACACACGGATCTAAGCCGCCAAGAATTCGGCTTCAGACTGCTCTTGACGAGACATCCGAGTGGTGCACGCAGATTGGCCTAGCGTTCTCAGTAGAAACGACAAACTTTGTCTATCACAAACCGATGGGGTAGAAGCAGGCTTCTACAAGAACCATTACAGCTGTTGATGAACAGGCATCTGCTCACTACCACTTCGTCGATGCGAGTCCTTGGTTTCGAACTGGGCAGTTCTGGTTCAGCAGCGCCATGGGTTTGATCTGAACGATAAAAGGCCGCTAGTACCCTGCACCTATTTCCGCGTATTGCCCAGAAAACTGGCGGCGCTAGCAATTACATGGCTCGAACGTTAGTGCGTACTGTATTACCGCCTCGGCCTGTCTATCAAGCCCAATTTCAACGTCTCACATTAAGAGATTGGGACCGCTTGGAAGCAGTCAATAGAGAGACAATGCGCCCATCACTGGCCTCTCTCGCCTGACATCCATTTCCACTTTCCAAGCGGAGGCCCAGCTGAACATCATTGAAGAGCGCGTCGAGCAGCGGCGTGCGCGCGCTACCTGAAGCCTCAAGCTATTCCTGAAGCGTCGGCATTAGCGCATTATTTTGATTCGGCTTATACGCTACTTCAAGCAACGCCTTCGGAAACTCCATGGAAACGACCATAGATGATAAACAACCGACCGCTATAAGAAAAGCGCCGAGTTCAACATTCGGTGGAAGATGTAGAACCCGATCATTGCACAGATACTACAGGGCTGCTTGAAGCTTATGTAAACGCAAGCACTATGAGAATTTACATACTATCCTCAATTGTCAAATGCTTCCTGAAATAGCCGTATATGTTCATATAGAACAAAAGAAACGCACCTTTCTTCTCTAATAGCAGAGCTCGTTGCCATTCGTGACAGTTTGTCCACATTAGCAGAACGCTTAATGCTGCACCGGCGACCATTTTGATCTTACAGAATCTACCCAACCAGTCGGAGACTTTTACATAATACTTTTTACCTAATCAACGGTATCTGTAACTTGTCCTGTGCGTGTGGCGCGGGCTCCCCACACTACGCGCCGTCTCAGACAAATTGATGATGCATCCTGTTCCAGAGGGTGACATATCCTCTGCCTATGTTAAAGTTGTTCACAGGAGATTCTGTAGTACCTGCAAAATCATTTCTTCGCCGCTCCACCCGTGCTTTATTTCCATCGTGTCGATGGAACCTGCCACGCGGTTTAACTGGCCGTGAGGGGGGTGCCGCTGAAAAGAATCCGAGTGGGGGCTGTGTTAACGCATGCCGTCAGATGTTCTTGGACCACCCAGACAGCTCCCCTGAACTGCACTTTCTGCCCAGTTCCCGCTACACAAGCAACACTAGACCACTTCCTAAAAAACTTGTGCTGTCTTCGCGTGGCCCGCAATGTACACTCTAGAAGCCCCGCTTACGACTCTACCAGACCGCCGGACCCAAGAGTATACGAATACATGGGCCACACCACCGAGAGCTTTTGCTATTCATTGGGGCCACTTGCCTGTATCAATATATATAGACCCTTATGCGGAAGCGCATACTTGCGCAATAAAAAAAAAAATAAAAACACCTACCAGTAGTTCCACTCATTTTTGTTCCGCCCAGTCTTCGCATTTGAACGTCGGGGCTACATTCCTGGCATAAATTAACTTCCCTGGGGAAATAATACAAGCAGTCATCACTCGAGACAAAAGGAAGAAACGACGAAAGGGGAAATCGACTTATATATTCATCCTTGTGCTGAGTTCAGATGCAGCTCAAGAACAGAGCCGCCATCAGCGTCGGATCATCGTTCTGACGTCTCTGCAACTATATTGAGTCTGCTGGCGTCGCATCGCATACGGCTGCTATGCACGTGCAATGTGACTTATTGCGATGTCGAGCGAAATAAAGTGATTTGGGTGACATTTTTTGAAGATTCGTCATTCCTTTTTTTGATTTATACATGGCTATATATTTATTTATCTACAAATATATAAGTTAACTTACTAATTACCAGCTAGTATTTTACTGCCTAGGAATGCTCCTGAATGGGGCAACTTTCTCCACGAGTGGCGCCATTGCGCAACGCAGAGGCCACTCATGTTCGCGATGACACGCACCAGAGATTGGTACTTGCCTGTGGCAATATATTCTTCCTTTGCTCTTGTCACATTTTCGCAAGAGACAATTTTTCAATATTGTTTTGATGTTAATGTTTGTGGTGTGCAGTGGCGCTTTAGAAATGAGCGATGACAGCGCTTCACAAGCATCGATTAAAGAAAAATAGTGAAGGGAAGTTGCCACCAAAAGTGTGTAAGAACCGTAGCACGAACGGGTTTGAAACGATTTCACCGATTTGTTCCGGTTCGGGTTCAGATGGCGGAATAAATCCGGGTTGGGTCGATTCCGGGCGAGAATTCGGATTCGCCTCTGGTTTGACACCCTGGTTAGGGATCCCCTGACTAGGAGACCACTGGTGGATGCTGTACCCTGAGATATTGTGTTGAGTGCTGCTAAGGCATGCTCATAATCAGCATCAAGTGCTTCCAGGTCACTGCAGTGCACAGCCTTGTTTCTCAGGCTGTCGGTCGCACTTTGCAGCCTTGCTCTGAGGCTCTATTATTTTTGAAGTTTTTGAAGAATACCGAGGCGTCATTCTCGGCCTTCACTTTCTTTGAGAGAATGGTCGATATGAACCTTCGGAATACATTTTTTACATTTTCACCGGCATCGCTACCACCAAACCCGTCACGGTGAATTGCAGATCCGCACTGCGTATTTCTGACGATACTGTAAATGCTCCTCCACGGGCGAGTATTCTGGACAGGGCCACTTGCGAGTGTGGCGGACAGCGTTTTGTTGAGCCAAATGTGTCCTTCTCACCATGGGTGTTTGCGTCGCACTGAAGTGTACTCGTGATGGCTCGCCTTTGTTTGTGCCGGTCGCACTGAAGCACTCGTGACCAATTTCAGCAGTGAATATCGTCATTTATTTCGTAGCACAGCAATAGCCCACGTACGGCTCTATCCAAGAGGTGGCTGCATTTTTCGCATGTCTAGAAAACAGACCTGGTGGAGTCGACGAAGAGGCAGTAAGCACCGTCCACATAAATGAGGGTCTCCCGCCCGCGTCAAGGCAGCAATTGCAAGAATGTTTGCTACAGTTTGAAGACTGCTTTATCTCGCCGTCTAAGGTAGTAAGTCAGGTGCCCATTACTAATCACAAGATAATTATGCATGATGGCGCACGCCAAGTAAATCAGCAGCTTTGTCGCGTCTCTCCCTGAGAAAAAGGCCGTCTAAAGAGAAGTGAAGGAGATGCTTAAAGACGGCGTAATCCAGCCATCCAATAGTCCTTGGTCTTCCCCTGTGGTTCTTGTGAAAAAGGAAGACGGCACGCTGCGCTTCTGTGCGGACTAAAGGAAACTTAACAGAGTGAAAAAAAAAAGGATGTTTTTTCGCTACCAGGTATGAAGGACTCCCTCGACAGACTGCGCCAAGCAAAATATTTTTTTCGGTAGACCTGTTGTCACTCCGGACGGCCTCTATGAATTACGTGAGCTAGCCTTCAAGCTCTGCTTTGTCCCGGCACCATTCCAGAGAATGATGAATAACGTGCTCACCAGCCTTAAATGACAAGCGTGTCTGGTATACCTGGAAAATGTAATATTTGTTTCAGCAACCTTCTCGGAACATCTACAGTGGCTTAGAAAAGTGTTAGAAGCCGTCCGTTCAGCAAACCTTTCTTTAAAGCAGCAAAAGTGCCATTTCGGGTTTACATAATAAAAATGTTTCGGCCATGTCATCAGCGCTGAGGGAATACGGTAAGAACCAGAAAAAAACTTGTGCCGCTGCGGACTTCCCGGTTTCCACTGATAAAGTGCCGTCCGTCCAAGGATTTCTAGGCCTTTGTGCGCACTAGCAGTATTTCATCAAAACTTTTGCTGAACCGGTCAGTCTTCTAACCCTCTTGATGCGGGATGAGGAGCCATTTTTGTGGCGCACTGAGCAGCAAACGGTGTTTGACGATCTACGACGGCGGCTACAGTCACCGCCAGTACAAGCCTATTTCAACGATGATGCCGCCACCGAAATGCACACGGATGCCAGCAATGTCGGTATTGGAGCGGTTCTCGTTCAGCGCCCGAGTGGTGTCGAAAAAGTGATCACAATTATGCAAGCCGCACACTTTCAAGCGCTGAATGTAACTACTCTACGAACGAGAATGAATGTTTGACCGTAGTATGGGCCACCACAAAGTTCCTTCCTTATATATGTACGGCAGGCAGTTCCAGGTTATTACTGACCACCACTCATTGTGCTGGTTGATGAAACTGAGGACCCATATGGAAGGTAGCGCATTCGGCCTTACGCTCACTTCACCATTTGACTTCACCAGCGTTTACGAGTCTGGTTGCAGGCACACCAAAGCTGACAGCGTGCCGCGTGCACTCTTGAAACTTTACCAACACAACGCAGAAGAGAACGCACTCCTTGATATAGTCCCGTCGTCCGAAATCATTGCAGAAAAGCATGCCGAGGAGAATTGAAGCTGGTCATCGAGCCACTAGAAGGTCACCATTCATTGATACTCTCACACCTAGTTCCTGGGCTGTCATCCCTCAGTCTCTGTGGTGGCGTGTTGTATACGAAAAACTCCGCCTCCAGAGGTAAGAGTTACCTCCTTGTAATAAACGCCGCCCTGAGCAACCAGATACTGCTGGCCTGCTATAAAGAGCCGACCTCCGGAAACCTTGGATTCACGTGAAATCTTGCTAGAGGGCGACAGAAGTACTGTCGGCACAAGCTTTCCTCGTGTGTGAAGCGATACTTTCGGACCTGCCATGAATGCCACCATAGGAAGAGGCCGCCTCTGAAAACGCCTGGCATGTTACAGACTACCAAGCTTCCTAAAACACCATTGGAACAAGTCAAAATGGACCTTCTCGGACCATTTTCTATGTCGTCGGGAGGAAAAAGATGAATAACTGTTGGTACAGATTACGTTAAAACAGAAGCTTGGGCATGTTGGTAATTCATTGTGTAGAACAGCGCGAAAAACACGACAGGGACGAACGAAGACAAGACGAGCGCTG
>JAJIZL010019794.1:287915-319063 GCA_023969395.1 Amblyomma maculatum | reverse complement strand
AGGGACGAACGAAGACAAGACGAGCGCTCGTCTTGTTGTCTTCGTTCGTCCCTGTCGTGTTTTTCGCGCTGTTCTACACAATGAGGTACAGATTACCTGACGCGTTAAGCAAAAACGCAGGCTCTCCCTCAAGGTACGGTGTTCGAAGTTGCGTACTTTTGTATGTAGGCAACTGTTCTCCGACCCAGCGCTCCGTCCATCGTCATTACAAATCGGGGCAAGATATTCATAGCTCAGCTTGTCCATGACATCTTCGAGCTGATTCACACCAGCTATCGCAAACTACGACACCATAAAATCCTCAAACAGATGGGCTCACAGAATGGCTGAAGAAAATGCTGGCCGACGTATGTACAGTCATTGTAAAAAATATACAGCTCAAGGGGTTCGCTTCTAAGCCCTGTAACGAGGCTCCTGGAAGCAATACTGAAATGTATGGGTAAACTACAGAAGAGCAAGGATGAAATTGGTCATCTACGAGGTTTCGAACGCTGCAGATGATCAACGAGCTCTGTTACGGTGCTTAGAAGCAAAACCCTTGGGCTGTATATTTTTGGCAAAGGCTGTACGCAGATGTGGATCATAAATGTTGGCACCAAGTATTCCCTTACGTTAGAATCGCGCACAACACCGCAACTGAAGAAATAACCCGCTTTGCAAAACTCCGTCTAATCTACTGAAGAGAAGTTCGGATGATGCTGGACCTCATGCTCCCGTGCGTAGATGATAACTTGACACCAGACGCGGGCACCTTCGTCGATTAAGCCGTTGTTGTGCCCGGGCAAGCCATCCGGATTCTGCTCAACAGATTGCCAAACTTCTGATAACACCCCTTCGCAAGCCTTGGTGCTGCTCCGCAGAGCAGAAAAGCATTGCCAAGAGGCATTGGCGGACTACATATTTCATCATGCCCGGAATTGCAGATGGTACGGCGCTAGTCCTCTAGCGGCGGGTCGCTTTCGGATAGCAGCAGATTTGAAGTGAGCGATCAGCGAACTCGTTGAGGGGACCTGTCGTGCCGCCGTCACGTGCTGCCTCCGAATGGGGCAATTGTAGTGCACACGTCTTTTCCAGGTTATATAAGCTATATAAGTAAGCGCACAGCCTCTGGCGACGGAGACCTCCACGAGCATTCCTCGAGCGTCATGACGCTTGCAAGGAGAGGACGTGTCGTAGGCTCCCCGGCTATCACTCCCCTCCGGCACAACATTGGTTGGCAGAGTTGGGATACCCCCGGCGTGACCGTGGAGCTACAGTGGAAAGAGGAAGCAGTCGGATGTCCAAGGCGTGGACGTACAACTAGCTGGCACCGGAGATCTTGCAACGCTAGATGGAAGCTGCGGATGGACCGGCAACACGCACTTCGTCGCGGTGAGTACCTGTTGTTTCCTTCAAACGCCAGACTTTCTCTGACTCAGGTTATGGTAGCAAAGAGAAAGGTTCGAGTGCAGTTTTGCGTTAGCCTTGCGTGCTTTAAGCCAAGATAAAAAGTAAAAACCAAGGACTGCTAAGAGGCTAAAGAAGATACTGTATGAAATACTTGCGCGTGTTTTGCTAGAGTGAGTTAGTGAACGTCAAGATATACTAAAAGACAAACAGCAAGAGACCGGTGTGAAAGATGAATAGGTACAAGGTCAGGGAACTTCTACAAATTTTTGATGAGTTGCGCATAGATTCGGGCTCAACAAAAAGAAAAAAAAAGGAAATTCTTGAGAACATGCGGGGAAAGGAAGTGACAGGTGAGGAAGCCAATGATGCCCGAGAGGATATTCAAAGAATAATGAAGAAGCGCGATGAGCGTGAAAGGCTAGAACGCGAATAGCGATTTGCCCGCTTCAAAAATCTTATGCAGCTCGATTCTTCAGCATATGAAAAAAGATTAGAAAGGCATTGCTATTGAAGCTAATGCTTCGATACAGTGATACACTCTACAACCATTCGCCATCACCGCGGACATGGCAGAGTATCAGAAGATGTCGAGCATATCTAGAGAAGGAAGCGCTTTGAGCAAGACAGTTGGGCAGATAGACTGGTAGCGCTTCGCTCCGCTGAAGCGGCGAAAGAAATCAAGCATCTGTTAGACAAGGGCTTGGAAAACTACGATGAACTAAAAGACCCATTACTATTCAGATATCGGTTGTCACCGCAGGATCTCCGTAACAGGTATCAGACGAGAAAAACAATACCAAATCGTGCTTTGCTTTGGCGTAACTGTTGAAAGCCTCTGTAACCGAATGGATATACAGGGCAGAAGTTTCGAAGCAAATTGATCTTGCACCAGAGAGTGAGACACAGCTTTGGGATGCGGCCGATCAAGTGATCGCAACAGCGAGCCGATCGAGCCTCGAAAAGGAAAGTCTCGAGCTACCTTGGTGGAGCCACTGGCAGCTGAAACGGTCGGCGCCGGCTCCATCGGTGAGAAATCTGCAGTGGCACCGGCAGGCGGCGTGAACTGCATGTAGACCCACGTAGCTGTAGATGATCTGGTTCCCCCTAATGAGAGTGGGCATCTGACACTAACTGAACCGCCTATTGAGTCAAAACCAGAAATAGCAGAGCGTGGCGGAGATGACAAATTTGTAATTTCCAAAATCAGCGTCGTCGTACAGCATGACACGCAGAAAAACGAGGTGCGGTTCATGAAAATTGCGCAGCCAATGACTCATCAGCGAAGGCAGCTCGACGTGGCATACAGCGCCCTCACGCGTTCGAAAACACCAAAGCTGTCGAAGGAACTTGATCGCCGAGCGATGCTGCACACCGGCGGATCATGCAGGGTAACCCAAGCGGAGGGTCTGCACAAGAAATGCCTAGCTTGGAGGTTTGTGTGTGCGAGCCTTTTTTCGACATGACAGGGAGTGAGGCATGCGCTGCTAGCCGCGATGCAGCGACGCCGGCGCCATCTGGCAAGAGCTGGCTGCCGTAGAAAAAAAAACGAAGAGAGCTCCATGACAACGTTGATATTAGTCGAGAATATTATTTGTTCAGTGCCCGTAGAAACCAAGGCACGGGTTGACAGCGCAGAGAAAGGACTAAGGAGCGTTCTCGATGTAATTTCAATGGAGAAAGATGATCACGGAAGTGTTCTTCCAGACGTTACAGAAGGCAGTCTTGATGCAACTATGAAATGCATCACATATTTATTTACCAGTATCGTTAATGAGATGATGTGTTTAAATCTCACGCCTGGACACTGGACAGTGAATTTGGAAGGCCCTGGCAAACGAGCCCGCCCGCTATCCAAGCCGCGTAGAAGCAGCTCGTCTTTCTGGCGCAATGTCAGATGGCGGTGCTGCTGTTGTGTCCGTGCAAGCCATCCGAATCCCGCTCAACCTAACGTCAAGTTTCTCCTGCTAACACCCTGTCGCAAGCCCTGGGGATGAATTACGGACTCCGCTCACACGTTTGTGAGCGTGACGTCAAAATTGCGGAGCCGTGACGCAGCCTTTAGATGTCAATAGTGACGAAGTACGAAATCGTCCAATTACCAGTGCTATTTAGCGGGGCTCCGCCCCGGTCCTACGCAGCACGCCGTCAATGGACCGCCACTTGTCCAATATTGGAATATATTGGTCCCAATAATGATCAGTATTAGCGTTTGATCGGGGCGTACAAAGATCCAAGATATAATCCAATTTGATTTGCTTTCCTATGAATACCAGTATTGGCATACCAGTATTGGGGCACGAAGCGTTTAGTGTTCCTGTTGACAGTAAGCTCCAGCGCCGTTTTCAGGGAATACTTCAGCTCGTCGTTTCCTCTGTCTCACTCGAGCCCCAACACTCTTGCCATGGCTGAAGTCGTCGTCGCAGTGTCAGCGCAGGCATTTCCAACGCCGTCAGCATTGAAACGTTATAGGAGTTCGTTGTTGGAACTCCACTTTCGCCGTTTCATTCCTGCTGAGTTTATTATTTGCTGTGCCTGCTCATTAAATTTCGTCTCTTCTTCCGTGTAGCTGACTCCGGTTATCAAATCGTCGACGTAGAGGCAGCTACCTAAGATTTGTGCGGAGTGAGAGAGGTCCTCAGAGACGTTAGCCAGATGATGTCGTATGGTGGCAGCCAACATAAAGGGACTACCTGTGGCGCCAAAAGGCACTCTTGTTATGCGCCAGACCTCTGTATCACCCTCTGATGAGCCCTCTGATGATGCAGATGAATCACAGAGTAATCGCAGTGCGTCGCTGTCCTCACTTTTGACGCCAATCTGTAGAAAGGCCTTCTCAATGTCGGCAGTCAATGCAATTTTGTGGCATCTAAAATTCAGAATAAGCCGCAGCAGGTCGGGGTTTAGGTTCGGGTCGGTGCTGAGGGCATCGTTGAGTGACAAGCAGCCTTGTGCTTTCGAAGATGCATCGAACACTATGCGAACTTTGGTGGTAGAGCTCTCGGAACGGAAAACAGCACGATGAGGCATATAATGCACTCGAGACAAGATGCTGTCGATTTCGTCGGCTGTAACCTTTTCAGCAAAACCTTTATCCAGGTAGTCACGGATGGCTGCATCATAGACCATTAGCCTGCTCTTGTTGGGTCTAAGACGCCGCATCAACCTGGCCAGGCGTTCTCTTGCTACAACTTCGTTGCTGGCTAGCCTTTGGTCAAGTTCCTTCCACGGGAGGCTTGCTTCGTATCGCCCATCGGTCAAAGTCAGAGAACGAGTAAAGTCTTCTCTCACCTGCTGCTCCTCGCTTCCAAGTAGGCAGCTGTTGGATGAGATACCGAGGCTCTCCAGCTCCCAGAACGCTCGAAGTTCGTCTGACAGGTTGGCGTCCATGTCACAGACGCTGGTGCGCAGAACGGCAACGGTGGAACACGACACACCTGAAGCACACAGGGGTATCGGCCCTTGCAAGGTCCAGCCGAAGTCAGTCTTGAGCGCAACCAAGGCCCCTTGCACTGTCCTTACCTTTGTGTGCACAAAAGTCCAATAATAATCAGAGCTTATTAGAACTTCGATGCCTTGTGTGAAGAGGCGAGTTGGTGAGATGGTGACATCCGCTAATTTCAAATCAGCCACCTGACTCATCTCAAGAGCGTTTTCTGGAAGCAGCAGTTGGTCGGAGCAGATTTCTTCAATTTCGAAGGCTTCGACGCAGTGCTCCTTGCGGTCGTGCTGGCTTCGTAGCCTGAGCTTCATTCGGCGTCGTTTTTTCTTCATAACGTTGGTCGAGCCGCCGAAAGGATAAATGGTCACTTCCTCTTCACCGATCACCTCAAGACCCAGTATTCGCGAGAGCTTCTCTGTTATAAACGATCGTTGACTGCCTCCGTCTAACAGACAGCGAACGAGGCGTTTTCTTTTCCGTCCGTTGACCCACACCTGCGCCGTCTGCAGCAGCACGGCGTTTTTATTGCTGTTTCTGAGACGCTGTTGAGTGCAACCCAGTAGCGGTCTCGCCCTCAGCGTTCGGTGCCGGTGGATCACAAAGCGAGGTGATGTGTCGTCGGCCACACTTCACGCAACGTAGTGTCCAATTCTTACACCCTTTCGTCATGCCCCTTCTTCGCGCATCGGTAGCACCTTCCTTCCTTTCGCAGTTTTCTTTTCTTCTCATCAATTGATATCGGAGCATTGCAATCTGCAACCTCATGCCTCTCTGAAGCGCAGAAAGGGCATCTTTCCTTGCTCAATTTGGCACCCACCTGGAGGCTGGCCGCTGAGCCTTTGCCGTAGACGCTGTTGGGACGCCGTTCACTGGCGCGTTCAGGTCGCGTTTGCTGAGGAGCGTTCGTGCTTTCTCCGTGCGCCTTTTCCCTGCTCTCCACTTCCAGCAGAACTGATTGCAGAACGGCTTGGAGACTCGAACTGTCGAGCACGTCCTTGTCTGCACTGTGGGCATTACGGTACTCAACAGCCCATTCGGCCAGCAATACCCAAAAACAAAGCCGCGCACAGCATCGCACCATAGCTGTCCGATTTGACACCTAAAGTTTCAAGTCCTGCGATGTTTCGCTGAACATGATCGTGGAGGCGTCGCAGCGCGTTCACGTCACTGAGAGCTCTAACCTGGGGAAGGTTTAACAGCTGCGCATGGTCTTGCACGAGCACGTCCTGACGCCCGAAACGCTCTTTGAGTGTCTTTACAGCGTAGTCGTAATTCTTCTCCGTCGCTTGAACGCCGGTCAAAGCGGCCGCCGCCTTTCCTGTCAACGCTGTCCGCAGGTACAAGAACTTTTCTATGCTGGTCAAGCCGTTATTCTCGTGGACTGCTTGCCGAAATTGTTGCCGGAACGGTTGCCAGTCAAGCTTGTTGCCGCTGAATTTCTGAAGCTCCAGCTTAGGCAACCTAAGTTGTCCCGACCGGGCAGCAGGTAATCTGGACGCGGTTTCTTCTGCATTCAGTGTGCTTGTTGCACCGTTAGAATTCGTTTCACTGCAACACCGAAGCTTTGTCCGCATTCGTGTCATGAGAGCTTGACACTGACGAACGCCTTTGTATTCTTCCGCGAGGCCTTCGTCACGAACATGCGGCTCTATCAAGGCATCTAACTGTTTCAAATCTCTCGAAACAATGTCCAACTCATCTGATATTTCCGCGAGGAGGTCTCGTTGCTGGGGGCCGAAGTCATCCATCGTCATTAGTCGCTCAAGCTCCTCGTTGAGTCGCTTCAGTTCGGCTCGCGTAACTTCTCTCTTCGTTTGGAGACGCTCCATCGCTGTCGTCCGTTGCAGTTGGAACGCTGGTTTCAAGTTGCCGTTGTTTTTCGCGAATATCCCGGGTTTCGGCACCAAAAAATATGTTCGTTATTTCATGACGTTGGGGAGAACTTTTAAAACAACAACAACATGAATTTTAATTATCCAAACTGCACTCACTATGGACACTGTTCGGAGAGCGTCTCCATGAACTATGCACCGCCCTCCCCCGTTGTCGCTGAGTGTCTCTTGAAGGGAACACGCGCACGAGCGTCTCTCCCTCGCGCCACCCACCGAGCACACCACACAACACACGCGCACACAGCTGTACCCCGCGGTGAAGAATGGATGATTCCAGTCCGTGTACGTCCATTCCCCGTTGTCAGTGGGATGGCCCAAATGTCGTGCCGTGAAGACTACAGTAGCGGAGGCGGCACCCGGAATATTCAACAGATTTATTGCTATCCGATATTGCCAATCCAACCTTTTTTTATTGTTATTTCAGCAGAGCAAACACAGCATCTGCTGCAGGGGCAGAGGCTAAAGGCTGTGGCGCCGGACGAAGGCCTCTGTCCCTCTGCAGTCGACTAAAGTGCTGTCATATTACCGCATAACAGAACGTAAAGTACAAAAAAGTGTGCATAAGCAAACCCAACAGAATCACATGACACTATACGACACCATAGCAATATATACAACAATGAAATGATATCCAATTGAGATCTCCTGTACAACTATACAAATTATAGCTAGTCACTTATGAAAAAATAACGATAATAGAGATAATATACACTGGAACACAAGGCAAAATAGATCAAATACCAGGTCAGTATACAATACTAGAATATGTTCTGCAGAAACATGGCCAAGATAATAATCAGTCCCCACACATAACTCCAGATGTTATTAAGACATCTTTAATGTGCTTTTTAAACTCACCTTTACTGGTTTCAAAATTTATTGCAGCTTCTAATTTGTTAAGAATAACATTTTGGTATGTGAATGTTTTCTTTGCATAGTTCGTTCTTGTTTTAGGTGTGCGTCTTTTATTATGTCGGAATGGATAAACAGGATTTTCTTTCCTGTCGCAGACATACAGTTTTCGGTGTTTTATGAACGTTAGTAGTTTGTAGTAGTAAAGCTGGTCGGCCCTCAATATTTTGTAATTTAAGAACAAAAAAGTTCGTAAAAGCTGCGAAGACCCATTATAATTTTCATAGCAACGCAATATTTTCTTCTGTAATATTATAATCTTATTGTAATTAGTATATGTTGTGGTTCCCCACACCATGATACCACAGAGCAGTTTTGAATAGAAAAGTGTATCATACAAAAGTTGCTTTATTCATATGGGAACTATATGAACTACTTTGTATAAGCAACCAACCCAAGAAGCACATGCGACCGGCCCGATATTGGAAATTGATTAGCGACGTCTGGTCCACCAGTGGCCCGGCGTTGCCAATGCGCTACCAATAATGGTACAGCCATGCGATAACATTGACCACTCTTGGACCAGTGATTTACATGTTCCCTCCATGATTGGTATTCATGGGCTATCAACGGGCAATAATGACCTTGCGTATAGAATTGCTTGCCAACATTGTATACAAAATTATATATGATGGCCAATATTACCCAGCCATCGGCATGTCTTGCCCATAATTCGTGAATCATGGCATACATTGGTAAATATTTTCCTGCCAGTATATATATGGCTTGTCAACATTGAATATAGATTGGCATTCATTGGTCAATATCATACCGCCAGTCATAGTGGCTTGCCAACATTGTATGCATCTTCAGTTCCAGTGGCCGATATTGCCCAACGAGTGGTGGCCACTGATCTACATTGAACATATAATGGCATGCATTGGTACATATTGTCCAGCCGGCATTGGGGGCTTCTTAACATCGAATATATCTTGGCATACATTGGTCAATATCCCCCTGCCAATCGTGATGGCTTCCCAGCATTGTGTATATCTGCAGATAAAATGGTCGACGATGGCATACAATGGTGAATATTGTCCTGCCAGTACAGCTGACTTGTCGACATTGAATATATCTTGGCATATACTGGTTAATGTTATCCCACTGGTCTTAGTGGCTTTCCAGCAATGTATACTTGTTGGTTCTAGTGGGCAATATTGCCCAATAAGCTGTGGCGACTTGCCAGCATTGCACCTATCATGGCATACATCGGTGAATAATGCAATGCCAGTATTAATTGCTAGTCAGCATGCAATGTATCTCGGCATACATTGGTAAATGTCCTCCCGCCCTTCATCTTGGCCTCCTAGTATTGTATATCTGCAAATAAAGTGGTCCATGTTGCCTGACGAAGTGTAATGGCTTGCCAAAATACCATACATCTTTACATAGGTTAATCAACATTCTCTTGCCATCATTGATGGCTTATCTACTCGAAACATTTACTGCCGTGCGATCGTCAATATTTTACTACTAGTTGAGATGGTTTCCCAATATTGCATCTATCATGGGTAATAGTGGTCGATATTTTATGGGCAGCTGCGATTGCTCGCCAACATTGCACGCATCATTGTATGCATTGATTGACATGATCCTGTTAATATAGCTGGCTTATCTACATAGAATACATTTTGGCTTACAGTGGTCGATGTTTCCCCAGCAGTTTTGGAGCCTTTACAACAATGAATATGACTGGGTTATAGTGGTCGATATTGCCCACTGAGGTTTGATGGCTGGAAAAACATTGTACGTAACATGACGTGTTGGGTGGAATTGGCTTCAAGATATTAATGATCAATTCTTAAACTGTATTTCCTGATATATATTTAACGTCTCGAGCAATACTGTCGTGTCCTTCGCGATGGCTTACAAGTATGTTTTACACATCGTCAACGATATAGTAACACTAGTAGAGAACATTTATTCAAGAAAAATGGCTTAGGCGGTAAGGGCCGGTTGGTAGGGTCCTCCCTCATTCCTCCGATGGCTTAACCACTGCCAGGCATAAGGCTTCATTTTCTTGACAAACCCATGCCATGAGATAAAGGCAGAGATTATTTAGCCAAAACATTTAGAAAGCCACGAAATGAATGATTGGGTGGCACTACGCATGCAAGCAGGGCATGCTTCTTGGAATGTTGCCATCGAGTCAGACGCGTGGCTTATGTCGTCTACGAAGCGCTTAAAATTTCCCGACTGCTGCGCTGCTCTCAACTGAGAAGAAGTTTAGTACAGAGGTGGAACGCGCAGCAGTTACAGGCCGTACCATTTCTTCTATACGTCTTCAAAGTGATGCGTGAGGCCGCTCATACGTCAAAATTTTAAGAATACTTCGTCGCCCTCCTCAATAAAATCGCAACAAAACAGGCGCATATTTTTTTAAGCTGACAACGGTCGCTGCCTATATATAGAATCACAATACAGTGCAGTATACAAGCATATACACTTCTGCAATCTGCAGTAGGCCAGTAAGACGTAGCACCTTCAAAACCATATATACTATAGAATGTCAGCCCGACTTAATTTGTTGCGATTAGGTTTCACAACCGCATCCTCAAGCCTTTTGTCCATAACTGAAAATGGACTCATAAATGCTTTACGTATGCATTATTTCATTTGCGTGGTGAAAGAAAAGATCAAATTCTGGAAAACAGAGGTCGAAGAGATTGTGCTAGTGAAGGCAAATGCTGCATCGTTTCATCATGTACGCTAGCTAACTCCTCAACGAGGCGCCAGCACCAACTGTATTCCGCCGTAGCACAGAAGGCGGGCTAGCTGCAGCATATTTTGTGTTCTAATTTACATCAGCCATAAACTTGCACTTGACTGCTATATGCCGTTGTGCTCTGCTTTGAGTGCTTCAGCAAGATACGAATGATGAACAAACCATTTAGTTTCTTGATGCAGCGTAGCTCATAGTCAAAAGGTAGATCCCCCACATAAAAAATATAAAAGCATTACTTTCTTACGTTCTCTACCTTCGCCTGGCAGAAAAAAATCTTGCTTTCTCAGATGTTCTGGAATGAAATGTATTTAAATTCAATAGCATTGCACGCTGCCAACTTTTTACTACAAGTTGTGTGCTTGCTGTGGCAGCTTTTAACTAATTCGGACTTAACGTTTCCTGGTAAAGAGTTAAAAGAGAAAGTATTGAAGAAGCTTGAAGCATAGAAACCCCACGATTGGAGACTGGAAATGAGTGTCAATAAACGTTTTCGTTTTATAGAAACAAAAAAAAAACATGAATGCGTGCTCACCACCGAAATATTTGTTATAGAATTATTGTTGCCTGGTCATGCCGCTCTTCAAGGAAATTATTTTTGCCCGAAAGCTGCATGAGCGCGTGTATAACTCTCATGACCTGCCTTCGAATATTTTTGCAAAGTCAGCCTGATATCACGCATTTATATGCTTGTTCCTATGCAGTATTCTGGGACGATTCTCTGTGCTTTTTAGGAATATTATCAAAACACATTGCAACCAGACCGAGGGTATTTCAATCTAGAAGTTACGTTCATCCGCTCTAACAGTTTAGAAAAAATGTGCCCTCTTTGCCAAAAGTAACCTGGCTGCTGCGTTTCCTTTTCAGCCGTGTTTGGAGCCCTTGATCTATTTTAAAAGGCAAAAAATGGTCTTTACAGATAAAAGTGATGGGGTTTTTTACCTTACAGGTGAATAATAATTTGGCATGTCCTGTAAAACGCTTAACTACAGGGCGAAGGAGTAAATCGGGAAGCCTGGGTACTTTTGGCAAAGACGGTACGTTCTTTCTAGCAGCGTTAGACAGGCGGCTATTGGCGACGCAGCGGCGCCATTCTTCGCCGTGGCAGCGTACGAATCCTTTGTTCCCACGCCTGAGCTGCATCCAGTCACCCCCGGCGGAATTTCAACTTGCGGTGTCATGAAACCATACGGACAGCGCTGCCGCGCTCGCGCGACTGGCGCCGGCGCGCTCTCAGCCTCTCTCTCTTCGATCTTCCCTCTGCTCTCTTGCAGCGCAGGTGCGCGCCTCACGGGTTGTGCGCTGCAGCTCCGCTTGCACACGGACAATAAACAGTAGAACCACGACATGCTTCGTCCAGTCTCGCGGAACAGTCTGCAGCTCAGTGTGAGTACCACTGACCCTTTATTTTAAATATATGTTCGTAACGGAGTAGGGTTTTGGGAGCATTTGTTACTTTATTTGCCTCCCATGTTGCTACACTTCCCTGCCAGAGTAAAGACTCGGGATTACCAGGACGGCCCTTTGAGTGCCAATTTCCTCTTGGGCTGCTTCGGTTGACGCTGCATGCACGGATGTGCTGGACGACTGGTAAGATATCCATTTTTTTATAAAATTTGGCATATTAACTGGAAATTAATCATTTTGTCATGAGCACCTAATCATTAAGATTAACAAAATGTGCCTATCTGCTGTTTATGTATGCCGAGAGTAAGAAAAGCTTTTGCTTCAACTCAACTGCACCGAAAAAAATGCACTCTTCATGAATTCCAATTTCAGCACACCGACTTGTACAACCTAATTTTGTAGCAGTGGCAAATTTTACTGCTCATGAATAGTTTTCCCAAGCTGTACTAAAAAAACAATTCTGCATAATATTGTCTCTTATTTTTGTTTTCGCTTGCAGATGTTTATACAAATGGAAGATGGTGACATGCGAGCTGCTCGAGCATACATCGGCAAGGGCTGCTGAAAGCTGCTATCCTTATAACAGAGAGCAAAAGGCGCATGCTAGAGATGCTGGTTTGACAGACGCCTGAAGCTGCCTTTAATCCGGCGTCTTCCTACAACCTGGGATCTACCGACACCTTGTCAATGGGCATAACCAGAGGTGAAGTCCTGGAAATCTGAAAGAATTCTGCCTATTTTTTTTTCACTATGCACCACATGCGCACCTAATAAATATCCAGTGAAACGAACAATTCTGGCTTTTTTGTGTGAATGCATGTATATTTTCCGGATGCTGTATTATATTATTATCTGCATGTAAAATACCTGCACAAAAACAAACTCAATCCCGTGTTTGGCGCATGATGGCCTTAGCTGCATCTGCGCCGTAACACCCATCAAATAAAAAATAGTCACAAAAACAAAAATAAACAATAATGGGATTGCCTGGATGCCAATGATGCAAAGCCAGTGGACAAGCTTGGGTGGGCGATGTTGGGCAGCCGATGAGCCTAGCTGGATAGCAGTTACTCAAAGCCAGTGAGTAAGCTTGGTTGTAAGTATTGGATAGCCAATGAGAGTGGCTGGATGGTATATAGGAGCCAGTGGATATGCTTGGGTGGAGGATAGTGGGTAGCCGTTGAGTGAGGCTGAGTGGCAATAAATAACCGAATCTGCCATTGGTGGCCTATATAGGAAAGCCAGTCTAGTAGATTGGATTAAATCTTGGCATGGGTAGCGCCCCAATGAAACACCATTATTGGTCCCAATATTGGGGCCGGTTTCCCCCAATATTGGGCTAATGGCGGTCCATTGACGGCGTGCTACTTGGGAACGGTTCGTGCCAGTTCATTTATTAAATGGTTCACGTGTGGCGTCCATGATAATTCTTCCTGGAACCACACGCCTAGGAATTTTTGTTCTTTAACCGAGGAAAGGCATTGATCATCAAACTTCAGTGTTATTGTAGTCTGTAACGGTTATTGACGGACGAAATACGATATAGGTTGTCTTTTTTTAATTCAGTTCTAGCATATTTTCCTTGAGCCACCGGGAAAGGTGTTTGGTTTCCAGTATTGTTATATCCTGTGATGCAAAGAAAATATTAGTATCATCGGCATACTGTTATGACCGTGCATGGTCCGCGCTTGCGCGCACTATTGTTCGCTTGTGGGCATGGCATTGATATGTGCTGTTGGTGCAAGGGCTCTAAGTGAGCCTGTTTCCATGAATCTTTTTGTGTGAGCCTGCTTTGCTTTGTCGAGACCCCGCAGCTGCCAAATTGGCCCTGTCAAGGGAACCTCAAGAAAAATACAAAGAAATGTCGCCCTGTGGGAAAAAGCCGGAAGTGCTTTTGTTCAATTATTCACCCTTCCTGTCGAGAGGCGCTATTGTCAAGTGAGGAATGCCTATTGTCCAAAGGAGACAATCGGAATGACACGTCCGCTGACTTACAGGAGAAGAAAGGAGCATGACGAATATGGCAATTAGAGGATTTCCCGGGAATGCAGGAGAGAGTTGCAATTGCCGGAAAGGGACAATGCTGGGAGCAGTATTCGGGGCGCGCACGTACACTTGGGTTTCTGAGAAGGAAATCCACTTGCCGGAACCACCATATCGGATCTTTGCAGAAGAATAGAAATGTACCTCCTCGCCGTTCCCAAGCTCTACCCGCCAACAAGTGACCACGCCCGACGAAACAATACCGGACCAGTCAGTGTATCAGACCATCAGTGCAGTGATGTGTTCGATTGGATGCCGATACCTGAGGGGCGTGCCCTGGAACTGGTTGGTCAGCATCTTCAGAGAGGGGCTGGACATAGGGGGTTTTAAGGACGTTGCAGAGCACGAAATGACGCTCTGAGCCCTGGGTAAACGGCTCATCCAGACGCTTCTCGCTATGAACTCTTAACGCTTGCCATTTTGCTGATATACCCTTTTTTCATGTAAATAAGTTTTCTCAAAGTGCCAATAAACCTGCTTGTATATATATTTTACCGACTTCGAAGATTAAATCCTTCATCAACCCGGTGTCTGCACGCTACCAAGTGAAGGCCGGGTCGACTTAGTCTCAGCGTCACGACAAAACATGATAACTTCTGGTGATTCAGATATTTTTACGATATCAATGATATAAGTTAGGAAGAGCAGCGGTCCCAATATAGATCCCTATGGAACACCTTGAGTTAGTTTTAGTTGTGACGAACTCGAGCCACTTATGCGTACAATCTGATAGCGATCATAAATATACGAAGAGAAAAGCTGCAGAGCAATACCGCGTACACCTTACATAGATAATTTCTTTAGTAAGATGCTGTACTGGATAGAATCAAATGCTTTTTGATATCCAAGAAAAGTCCCACTGGTTTTGCATTATTGCCATCCAGCCAGAGCAATTGGCAATTCGGCACATTATAGTGCTGTATGTTTCAATAATCAGTACCACGGCTAGTTGCTTTTTCGTTCTATGGCTAACAGACAACTATAGATCCATCACCTGCCTGTGCAGTGCAGATACTTTGCAGGCAGCGTTTTATTTAAACACGGGATGCTGAGAATATACATGCACAGAAAATAATACGACTGAAATGTTCCTTGCATGGTGATTTACCAGGTGTGCATGTGTTACAGAAGGTGGAAAAATTTAGGCAGAAATCTTTTAGACTTCAGTGCTCCTCCTGTTTTGCGTCTCTTGGCAAGGTGGTCTCAGGTCCCAGGTTGGAGGAAGGCGCTGAGTTCATCGCAGCTTCTTTTGTGGTTGGTTGTAGGGGCAGCAGCTTCAAGCAGCCTTTAAAGATATGGACTTGAGCAGCAATGTATTTCCTTTCGCAGATGGCACCTGGAAATAAAAGCAACAATAATAAATCCCATTAGGACAGAACACGTTTGGAAAGTGGAAGTACAGCTAGATCGTGGAGTAAAAATGCAAAATAAAGCCCCACCTGTTGGTCCTCAGGCAGCTTTCTCGTCTAGTTTCCTCAGGTTGAAATAAGCTGCTCTGTGAGACCGGCCATATTAACTTGGTTACATTGGTTGCGACATCTGGTAGTGTACGGCTTCCGGTGTGGATGTGTTGTTGATGCTGGAGACACAAAACAAAATGATATTTGCCGTTATCTACTTGTTAAGCGGTAGTCAGTGCTTGCCCCATTCTACTTGCAGTGCCTTTGTGATCGAACACCTGCAGAAGAAAGACGTCGTCATAACTGTATGCTTCAAATCAATAGCTTTCATTTGAATAGCTTTCATTAGCATAGATTGCCGAAAGAACTAAAGTGAAACTACAAAGAAAAAACGAGACACCAAAAATGGCAGTCGCACTCCAACCGTGGCTGCTAAAATTAGTGTGCACCGCATCACTACTGCAACTAGAACGTTTTAAAAGTTGTCAAAGGTGCAGCGCCAAAACAACATTCAGCACAGATGCTTTGGGGTTTGCACAAAGATACACTCAAATTGAAAAATAAAAAAGAAATCCGGAGCTTAGCGTACGCATTTGTTGTGGGAACAAGTTTGTACGTGTGGTAAAGTAAGAATTACGGTAGCTAACTCTAAATAAGAATCCCCTTTCAAATTTTTTTCATAGAGTTCTTCGCGCGGACAGTAGAAGCTCGATCTTGCACGTAGAAGATAAAGTGTCATGTTTTAGGCAAGTCCCTTTTCTCTGCGCGATATAACAATCTATAATTGTCGATAAGTGCAGTTTTGAACAAAAGGTTTTTAATATTTCCGCAAATAATCAAATTTAGCAGTAAAAAGAAGTGCGTCGGCAGATATTCTTTCGGCACGCGTTTATTTCTCTACAATTGATTGTAAAACAGCACCCTTTGGCTATTTTATGACACTTCTACTACTCGGGATTAGCGCAGGATAAAGATAAAACACGTGAATAAGCTACACGTCGCTTAGCCAATTCCAATAGCGCGTTCGTAACGGCAAATTACAATATAAAAGATTCGCTCGCCAATAAAATTCATGTCCCAGAAAGCTCAGCTTAACTCCGAGTTTTGATTATAGTATGTAAAAGAAACTGTTGAGACACACAACACACACGCGATGAAGCTGTAACCTGAAAATCACATAAAACACGCGTCATGTTTTACAGGGCCACGTATTTTTCTTCAATAGAAATTGGGCACCTCTGCGCCGTAAACATTGTCATTGTGATCAAAGTTTATGCATACAAAATAGTGGGCTGAAGGTACAGTTCAGAACTGACTGGCGTGGTACTGTCGAAATAAATGACTAAGTTCTCGCAAGCATATCGGTTATCGACAAGATGATCAAGGCTGACAACATACTGCACCAAATCAGGAAACAAAAAATTGGGTATCTTACCGTACGGCTAGCGCAGATTCGCAGACCTCAGATGTAACAATCGAAAATCAATGTTGCCACGCAAAGTACATGACAGTGATCTGATGCTTTATTTACACCTGAAAGAAAAAGTTGTGATCATACAAGGATACAAAGAGGGAAATATCCTCAGAAAGCTGTTCAGTTATGAACAAGCGACTAAACCTGCTGATGGTACTCACAGATATCTTTCAGGCATGGCCATGAAACGAATCGGAACTTTCACAAGGCTTGGTTTTCCAGTTCTGCTGTCCAAAGCTGCGGGAGCTCGAGCTGATGGGGATCGTGTGGCTAGCCGGACGCCTCTGAATCAGCCGCTTGTGTCGATTTTCGAGGCACAGTTCGAAGAGGGCAGAAGGATCGTTGTGTTTTCTCTCTACATTTTTTTTTGCTTGAAATCTGCCGAAAGAGCAGGCATAAAGCTCAAAAGAGGGTGAGCGAAATGCAAGAGCTCCCGTAGGACCGCGCGAGCCCAGAAGCTTGCCGGCCAGGAAAGTTAGCGGGAAGGAAGGGAAGAGTGCGGGGGAGTAGAGTGGGGGCATTGTGAGCAACGCATGCCCAGCCGGGAGGAAAGAAGGAATAGGGCCTTGGACAGTGAAGGTCGCTGCCCTTCCGCGATGACTGTTTCACGGGAAGAAAAGGCTACAAGACGATAAGTTGAAAGCGGTTTGGAGAATTGCTTTACTCAAGGTCTTCGGGCGGAGAGGCGACGAAAGGACGAGAGAATGGAAACCATATGTTCTTTGCGCTAAGCATGTGAGGAGGAATACGTGGAACTTTGCCCTTGGCTTTGCTAAAACAACGAGGAGTACGTTCGGAGCTGTTTGGTGGTCTCGACTGTTGGCTCGGTGACGCTTTCAGTGGCATGATAAATTCGATACATGCGTTCTACCTCCTTGTTTAGAGTAATAATCGCATACGTAAAACAATCTTCAGTTTTCACGGAATCGTTCTCAGTTTGAAGAAATGTACATTTTTTTACTAAAGATGGCACACGGGTCGCTATTCATGACGGAGTGCTCTTGAAACGTCATCACGCGCAACTGAGCGAGGCAGCAGCCCTTATACTTGCTGTATTCCTATTAAAGAAAATAAAAGCGAAAACGACTATAGCTACGAATACTTCAAGGTTAGAAATTCTCATGTTATTATTTTTTTTTTCAAATCAGGTCGACGTTTTCAAGCAAGATAAAATCCGCATAGAACTAAGCGGGGCATATAAAGCAGCTAGAAATACAAAATACTCGACGAGCTAAGGTCTGAACAACTGAACTGGCAGTAAAGAAAAAATAAAAATGAAGCAAGGGTACGAACTTGGAACAAGGTATAGTCAAGAGAAAGAAGCGCGGTATAATCATCTTTTAGCCCGTGGAAGCTGCGCTTGTGAAACCGGCAGAATATATCACAAAGAAAACCTAATTCTCAATAATGTGTTAAATTCTTCCAGAGTGGTGTTCTCTAAAAATGCCCCAAAACTGGTAAAGTAACTCACTCGCTTTGCTTTTAATATATATGAATTGCCATCAGCTGCATGGCTGACACGATGGGATATAATTATTTACTTCTCTGGAGTGAAACGCCTTCGGGGCAGTGATTATATGGTTTGATAATAAGGCAATGAATGCCTGAAGAATATGTTCTGTAGAGTGCTTATGAGAAAGCTGTCAAACGCTGTAGTCAAATCCACTATTATGAGCCTTATATTGCAGTTTTCGAACAAAAATACCTTCCGTAAAGAGCATCGTTACTATGCAATTTAAATTTTGTGACCATATATGCTGGCGCCACATGAGCTCGCATTCGTTGCACTGTAGGTTGCTTTACATTTTTATTTTTTTCCCATTTGCTTTGCCCCATGTGATGCCGTTGATATTTTTTATCTTCCACGTGCACACAACTGTTTGGCAGTGTGCACAATACAAAGAATACTAACCATTCCAGGACTGTTCAGATTGCTTTTCTTTGCAAGTGAATTAGCTAGACATAGTGTAAAATATGTTGCTTGTATTTTGTCTTTGAGCTTAAATATTTTATGTGCTGCCAAAGCCATTCAGTCTTTATCTTTCTGTTGCTGAAGCCCACAGCAGAGCGCGAAAGAGTACAGGAATAAGATGCAAGTTTGTGTTTAGTAGATATTAGAACTCAATGGCCTTGAAAGCAGCACAACATATCTGTCTATAAGACCAGCTAGTACTGAGGCGCGGTATATCGGCGCTGATGCTGAATGCCGGAAACGGCTAGCGTAATGGCGAATCAGTGCGTGTTTGATCGGCTAGCGCGATCGATCTCTCCACCTCTGCTGTGGCTTGAACAAGTTGGGTTTCTTGCTACTTGCCATCACGTAAAGAAAAATGCAGAAATAATGATGCTACGTGTGTGTGTTTCCAATCATGGACAAAAGTGTACAGGATGTGGATTCACCGGATATATTCGATCGTTTCTGCGTTTACTAGCCAAACGTTACATGGCGTTCGTTCAAGCGACACACACGTTCTGTTGCGTTCTTTGCATTTGAGTACCTTGAGTTTCTTAAACTCGCATCCATTTACCTTTTGCATGACAGATGTGTTCAAGAGCATGCACGTATGCTTGTGCACTAGTATGCGTATATATAGGCCCATGGAACGAAATTTCGTGCGCGAGAGTTCTGCGCGAGATGAGTTCAGGATTTGTGCATGGATATATCTGTGCATCGAATCTGTGCACTAAGGTGTCAATCACTTGTCAATCATCCTGATATGAATATATCAGGAAAACAAATCCTGTCTCCACCGAGAATCGAACCCCTGCCCTAGCGATTTAACCAACAGCGCTACGCCCTGGATCGCGAAACTAGCATCATATATAACTCTCCTTGTCTACCGTGAGGATGGTGGCGACGAGAATGATGCTGCAATTAGTGTTAATGACAATGCTGACAGCATCAATGGTAATGACGCTGCGTTTAGGTGATAGTGATGATGATACGTGATGCACCGTATGCAGCAGCTAACCCCCTTTCGCGAATTTCTGCAGTGTTGATTCCACGTGCTGTCGGAATTTTTTTAACCCATGGCTAAAGTTTGGAACACTAGCTGTCAAATATATTTGCAGGTCGTCCGCAACAATTAGCGAAGCACGGAAAATGTATTCAGAAAAAAATATATTCTACACTTTCCGTGATGGGCGCTTCTGTACATTTTATGTGTTAGGCTAAGTCAAACAATTTTAGGACAATGTATACATTAATCCCGATAAATATTATATATATGGTGGCCCAAATTATCTATGGCGTATGAATATCTTCTACACTTGAACGTAAACTGACGTCCGGGCTAGCGAAAAATTTAGTTGGGACGAAATTAGCTCAAAACCACTTTGTGACACGGGCAGACGCTCTTTATTTTTCTTTCCTTTTCATGCCTCAACATAATATATGTCAGACTGGGATACATGCACATTGAAAAATGTCTGTGTCGGTCAGAGCGGCTTCTGCCGTTTTTTTTGAGCGCCGCCGCAGCAAGATTGTGCAATGCTGGCCAGCCAAAGCTCGTTAGACAATATTGACCACTGGAAACCAAGATATATACAATGTTAGGATGCCACCTAAGCTGGAGGGACATTATTGACCAATCTATATCAAGATATATTCAATGTTGACAAGCCATCCTTAATGACAGAGCATTATTGTCCAACCTATGCCATTAGGGTGCAATGCTGGCTAGCATCACAGTCCATCAAACAATATTGACCAATATAACGCAATATGTATACATTGTGTGCAGGCCGCCATGACAGGCCGGTCACTATTGACCAATATATGCCAAGATATATTTATTGTTGACAAGACAATAATAATGGCCAGACAATACTAACCAATCTATGCTATGATATGTGCAATGCTAGCCAGCCATCAAAGCTCATTAGACAACATCGATCACTAGAAACCTAGATATATGCAATGTTAGGATGCCTACAAAGTTCGTGGAACAATATGAACCAATGCATACCAAGATATATTCAATGTTGACAAGACAACCATAATGGCCGGACAATATTAGCCGAGCTATGCCGTGATATGAGCAATGCTGGCAAGCTATCACAGTCCATCAAACAATATTGACCATTATAAACCGATCAGTATACATTGTTGGCAGGCCACCACAACTGCCAGGACAACAATAATGACCAATGTATGCCAAGATATTTTCAATATTGACAAGACAACCATATTGGCAGAACATTATTGCCCAACCTATGCCATGATATGTTCCATGCTGGCCAGCCATCAAAGCTCATTAGACAATATCGACCATTATAAACCAAGACATATACAATGTTAGGAAGCCAACAAAATTGGTTGGACATTATTTACCCCTGTATGCCTAGATATATTCAATATTGAGAAGCCATTTTTATTGACAGGACAATATTTACCAGTCTATACCATGGTGTGGAAGATATTGGCAAACCATTGCAGCTGGTTGGCCAATAATTACCAGGTTGCCTCATTGTGTATACAATATTGACAAGCTGTTCAATATGCATGGGCTTAACCGCTGTTAGCCAGTTGAATGCCAACAACGTATATGGGTGAAGTTCACTGTACCAATAATGGATATGTTATAGCGTGGCTGTGAATTATTGGTAGCTCATTGGCACCATTGGGCCACTTGTGGCCCAATGGTGCCCCCATTATAGGGACGATGGCATGTGCTGCCTGGGGTAGTTCTGAATACCCGGCAAACGCTGTTGCCACAGTGTGGCACAAAACTGAGCAGGGACCATCCCCTAACTTTTTATAACACAACACAATTACGCAATAAATTAAACAAAGAAAAGTTTATTTTCACAAGGTACTATTTTTAATATTGAATAACATTAGGCTCAAGTGAGAGCGCTCTTAGTTTGTAATTATACTTGCTATTAGGTAACTTTGTTTGCCGCCAGGCTGCGCGGGCGCCACCATGGCGTGCACATGGCCGCCTGCAAGCAAACAGCTGATTCCCTGAGAAGGTGCTGCTTTTTTTAGCGTCGTTTCAAATCGAAGTACCGTGCGGGTGCCATGCGTATGCTGAAAATCTAATAGAATGCAGTCGAAATTCAGGGCCTGTAGCGATAAAGTTTCATGGAGCACTTGACATGGAAATGGACAAAGACAACTTGCGGAGGTGGTTTCGGTCGGCGCCTACCAGTATCGATGAGAAAAGTGCTGAAAGTGCAACGTGCAGGCTCTGTGGTTCTATTTGTTTCAATTTAGGAAATACTAGACGACTGTAAAGCATGTAATGTAGGCCAAAATGAAGCTCTGTGTTTGCATGATCATCGGTAGGTATGTAGCTGGATAGTTTAGGAAAGAACATGATCATGGGAATGCCTCCACCTTTGCCGGGACTGGACCCGAAGCCTTCATTCACTGCAGTGCCACCGTGACAGGGCTTTCGATGCAGCGTTCATTGTAGTGTGCTCTGTATTTTTTTCTTTGTTCTCCATGACTGGGCTGTTTTGCTTTTGAGCGATACCTTATGCCCACACACCATTTGCTTGATGCATATGGGATGT
Organism: Amblyomma maculatum; assembly: GCA_023969395.1. Taxonomy (NCBI): domain Eukaryota; kingdom Metazoa; phylum Arthropoda; class Arachnida; order Ixodida; family Ixodidae; genus Amblyomma; species Amblyomma maculatum. Next base: position 296,865 of record JAJIZL010019794.1, on the reverse strand, counting down.
TTTTGCACCAGTTTGTATACCTACGGGATTTTCTACTTACGCTACAATCACTGTGAGCACTAAAACTCGCAATATTATGCAGTCAATTTGTCAGCTTTACACTGTTTAGCATTAAGCAAATGCGTTTTATGCATCCTAACAGTATGTGCAGGCCTGTAGTCCTGAAAGGCTCACTAATGGAGACTGCCCTATGCAAACATTGTACATAGCTCTACTTGTGTCATGTTTCTGCACTGTCAAGTACCATAATTTGTTTCCTGCTTCTGAAATGTGCCAAACATATGACAACTACTATGCAAGCCTGTAATCATTAAGCAACCATTCGTTTGTGTCTTGCCTATATGTCGCAGGTTTATGCACAACAATTTTGTTTCTTGCTTCTGAAGTGTGTCAGACCTGCGATAAGTACTGTGCCAGCTTACAGGCTCTAAAAAATTATTCTTGTGGGTCGTGTCTGTGTAGCACAATTGTGCAGCATGTGCAAATAACTGCCGATGCTATTGCAGGCAGTTGGTTTCGCTGCTGCATATTCAAGCGTGTGAAATACAGCAGGAAAATAAAGGTGCAGAGTGGATACATGTGCTTCTAAAAAAACTATCTTGAGACTTTTTCATTCCGATAGGCATCACAATTGCTGCCTCGTTGTGAAATAATTAATTACGTACTCAAACACATTCACGCACACAAACACCAACATCTATGGTTGCAAGCAACAGTGAAGGGGGTGTACGAAGACAAATTTGACTTGACAAATGAGGTCTTCTAAAGCATGGTTCGAGAAGATGCATTTTTACCACAACAAGTTTCTTGGCACAGACAAGAAACGAAGAGGAGCTGCGCTTGGCTGCCTGTGATGAGTTGTTCAGCTACGTGTGGTATATCTCACTGATTGCTGTGCTGGGATTGACGCCGCAGCGGTTGCCGCACCATGGGCAGCTGTGCCAGCTTCTGGTGGCAGGTTCTGTGAAACAGGCTCAAAACATGATTCTTGACTTTTCCCGAGAGGCATGCATGACAATAGTGATCCCACTTCCAAGTAACCGGTACACAGATGTGACCCTTTCTTGTGCAAGCCAGCAGCACCCTCCTCATCTGCAGGCAGGAAGACATCCAAAGAAGCTATGCAGCACGGCACATGCTACATGCTCTGGCTGGTAGAGGAGCGTCTAGTATTTCTGCAAGCACCGGCAGCGGCTCTTCAGCACGCCGATGCAGTTGTCCACCATTAACTTTGTGGAGGTGTATGCCTTGTTCTATAACCGTTATGGAGATTCCGGACCGGGATTCCATGGCACTGGCAGCCATGTCTCCAACAGGTGCCCCTCTCACCAGCATAACCGAAAATGGCACGCTATTAGGCACATTCTTCGTCGTTGTCGACCTCAACAGTCTCAAACTTCAACACCCTTACTGACACAACGGAGGGTCACATAAAGTAGCTCATTGTCAGGTTTTGCTGACATGCAGACAATGCATGATTGCACGTTTCAGCAACACTGCTGTAAGGACAGCCTTGCACTTCATATCGGTATAAATGATGCCCATTCCTACTTAATACAGGCATCAAACACACGCATTCCCATCTTCGTTTCTTACGCAGGCATTTCAGCAATATACTACGTGTCTTAAGTTTCAGCTTTTATAAAAGCCCAAGAGAGAGAGAGAGAGAAATCTTTATTTCAAAAAGAAAAAAGAGAAAAAGGGGGGGGGGGGGCAGCAGGCAGTGAGTGGAGTCTTCATTTCAAGACCCCAGAGGCCTGGGCTGCCGTTCTTGCCTGAGGTACCAGCCTACGCTGGGTCTCTAGTTCATAGCATAGCAGTGGCCTCCCACTGCGCCTCCGAATGGTGCATGTTTATATGTGGAGGTTTGGGGCCTGTGCACCCCCATGTGACGTGGCAGGCGGTGGGCTGGTCGTTGCACCAAGGGCATATGTCTGTGTAGAGTTCTGGGAACATTATGTTGTATTGATGTAGGTTGGGGTTAGTGTTGGTTTGGAGCTGTCTCCATTCCCGCGTTTCTTGTGCATTTAGTGCCTTGTGTGGAGGGGGATAAATCCTACGTTGTTTTCCTAGGTACTTAAGTCGCGCGCCGTAAGTCACTGGGACAGGAATGCTGGTTGTGAGATCGGGATTGGTGGCCGCTCGGTTTGTGTGAGCCCAAGAACGGTAATACATGTGAGGTATGTGGAGCCAACCATAGCTTATCTTGCAAAGAGCAGCGTGGCTCATTGTGAATTCGACGTCTCGCAGCAGGCCTGCCTGGACCTGTGTCATGCCTGTGTGCAGTCGACAATGCCGCCAGAAGAAAGCATCATGCCAAGATTCCAGGTAGGGAGGAACCATGTTGGCATCTCATATCTGAAAACAGGGATATCGCAAGGCCACTCGTAGACACCCGTTGTGCCGTCGACAAACCCGACGACGCCGGGTATGCTGCCATGACAAAAGAAAGCCTTTCTTCGCCGCCTCCCTAGCTGCACGCCGCAAACGCTTTCGAACTGTCGGTGCGCGAGGGCGATGTCCGCCTCGTTGCCAGTAGCTGCTTGGAAGCCACTAGCAGTTCGGAAAAAGCGCAGTGCACACATTATCTGCCGCCGCACAGACAGCGCACTCGGCCGCACACACTTATCTCAGTTCATCGCGTAGCACAGTCGCTGTACTATATCCTTCTCGAGTAGCAACATGCGTCGAAACATCTCGCCCGGCAAGTCAGTCTTCGTACGCCGTCCTTCGCTGATAATCGCGTCGGGGCGCTGCCGCTACCGCCTCACGAGAACGCCGGCCGCCGCATAGATCGCCGCCATTTTCCCTTTGTGAGCGCTCAAAAACTTTTTGTGAGCGGCTCGCTTCGCTCACAACCTCCGCTCACAATTGGCCCGTAGCCAACGTCATCACTTAGAGTGTGCTCATGACGTAAACAGGAGACGTCGATGACGTAAAGAAAGGCCACTCCTGCCGTGCTGCCGCTGGCCAATAGGAAGATTGTGAGTGTGATTGTAATTGTGAGCCATCTGTAATTCGGCCCCTGGTTCTGCTCCGCAATGCAGTGGCATATTGCCAGGAAGCATAGGTGGACATTGTGTTTCATTCCAGAAGATACGACGCCAGTCCCCTAGCGGTGAGTTACCTTCGCACCGAAACAGATTTGAAGCGAGCGATCAGCATGCTCGCTGATTAGGCCTCTCGAGCCGCCGTCACGTGCTACCTCCGGATTGTTCAGGCTATATAAGCGAGCGGACAGCCTCTGGAGACGGAGATTTCCACGAGCATTCGTCGAGTGCCGTGACGCTCGCAAAGAGGGGACGTGTCGTAGCCTCCCCGGCCGTCAGTGTGCGACTACAGTTGTGACTAGCTTGTAGTCTGCGGCCCCCGTGCCCATTTGCTATAAATAATGCCCTGTACATAGTGTATAAAGACGCCTTTGGCCATCTCTACGACGCTGACCAGGTTTAATCGCTAGCGCCAAGGGAGCAGGCAGCTCTCGATCACGAAACGAGTGACATTTTGCATGTAATTCGACTTCAGCCCTACTTTTCGCGTGACAGCAATGACGCTTCAATGTAAACTGCGTTTGGCGTTTCCGTTTTATTTTATTTTGTTTGGTTTTCACCACTTTCTTCACGCTTTTCCTTTTTCGCGCTCTATACCGCGGCATTCCCTTTTACTTTAATACGTTTCGTTTCTTTTTGCTTTTGTCTGTGCTTTGTACATAATCTCGTATAGGGACGATGCTTTTCATTCTCGGGGGGCGAATGTCGTGATCCTCGCTCGAACTACCTGCGAGCTAAGCAGTGATGAAGACGAAGCGGTCACGCGTTTGCGTGAGGAGCGCACGAGCTGGCCCTGTGCTGAGCGATTAAACCTTGGCTGCTATACGATCCCCTCTACGCCTACGACTGCGCTCCGTCTGGTCTGCGACAATGTTACCGCCAATCATTCAAGTCTGTATTTGTTCTTTTTTTCGACAGCCGCCGGCATGCGGCCTTATCATTGTGATTCTGGCACGCGGATCACTTCTGTATTCTTTGTTCACGTTCGTTGTCGCGCGATGCTGCTTTATCAGAAAATTTGTCGAGCAAGATACGCCGAGATCTGTCCCGAAGATTCCGGACACTCGCATGTGTTTCTGCAATGTTCTAGGTTGCGCTACTCACCGTTTGCATCTTTATCTCGATCTTTCTTGGCCGCATTTAAATTTAGCTTTGATAGGTGCGACAGGCATTCGTAATTGGACGACCAGCGAGCACGTTTGCTGCTATCGCCACCGCCGAGTTGTGTAGTTATTTTGATGGCGCAAGTAAGCCAAATAAAGTAATTTCAGTGCTTCTACGCCTGTATGATTTTTTTTCTATTACGGCATTGTCACAGTCACGTGAAATCTGGTGGAAGTGCTGAATTCCGAGACCATGACGCACCATCGACGATGGTATCCGTCGAACAGAAACCGGATTTACTTTTTTCCTAGGTCGGGAGTCTCCCTGCGCTTAAGGACGATCGGATGAGGTCGTAGAAGCCTGGCTCGACCTATTCAAATGCCTGGACGGAGTAAAGGAATCTAAGCCAAGTCTACTTTGCTTTCCAAGATTGTACACGAATTTGGTTTCAAAATCGTGATACCTTTATGAAGGATTGGGAGACATGTAGGAGAGAGTTATTGACGGCTTTTGCATATGTCGTCAAAAATAAAAATCCCAGGCCCACCTTAAATCCCGAATTCAACTCCGGAATGCGTCCGTCCTTGCTTACTTTGAAGAGATGAAGCGTCTCTTCCGCCACGCCAATTCCGACATGGCCAAGGATAATAAGGTAAACTTGCTGATGCGCGTTGTGAAAGACTAACTTTTTGTCGGTCTGGTACGCCAGTCGCCAAACACTGGCGGCATTCTGCCAGGAAGCAGCGAGTATTGAGAGGACTTTGGAAACAAGGACCCGCCAGTATAACCATCACTGGAAGTCTTCCCCGCAGGCCGCTATGACGGCTCTCCTACATTCGGTAATAACCTGCGGGAACTTATCCGCGAAAAAGTACGACGACTCCTGTCATCGTCCCAACAGCCCCGCTGGTGGTAACTTTATTACGCCGTCGGGCCGATGCATCGCAAATGTTAAGATAAATACACGTACCTACCCTACCAGCTTTGTCGACCTACAGAGGCTCGCGCGACGTTATCTTGAGCATGGATTTTCTTAAGGACGATCGGGCGATCATCGACCTCCGACCTAAGCTTATCAAGCTCTCGATGGACAAAATCATACTTACTAAGACAACTTCTACGCATCACGTCGCTCTCAACGTCCTAGACTGAGAATCGACAGCACCGCCTGATCAAGAGTCACCGTCTCTGTGGGTACAGGAGAAATTGCCGAAGGCTTCGTCCATGGGAACACCCAGTTGCTACTAGACAGAGGACTTGGCATCGCAAGACGCATCGCCCATCTCCTGAATGGACAAGCTAAGGTCATGGTAAACAACTGCACCGAAAAATAACCGCATCTCAACCAGGGAACAACGGTCGCCTTGCTCGACGGGTTAGCAGATATCAGAGGCGTCTTCGCCCTCTCCAACGAGCCAATTAATCACCAAACTGGCCAAAGCCAGCATCCGACGTTCTTTATCAACCCTGTACTACCCCAGAGGAGACAAATCGAGATGCCCACTCCTATTGAAAGCTATTGCGAGTGCTTTTCGTCAGCGTCGAAGATGTGACAGATGCCATTGGCAAAGCACCGCATCATCAGACGGATATTTCCGGCCTCTTCATCAAAGCGTCTATCACGTACCGCATTAAGAACACCAAGACATGCAGGAGCAAGTCGTTGAAATGCTTTGTGACATCATTCAGCCATCGAACAGCCCATGGGCGCCTACCGTCGTTCCGGTGAAGAAAGACGAAACACCTCGTTTTCGTATTGATTACCGCCACTTGAACAGCATAACAAAGAAGGATGTCTACCGATTCCACGGCATCGACGACACACTGGATCGGCTCTGCAGCGCTAAGTAGTTCTCGTCAATGGATCTGAAGAGCGGATACTGGCAAATCAAGGTAGACCAAAGAGACCGCTAGAAAACCGCGCTCAACACGCCAGTTGACCTTTTCCAGTTGAAGGCAATGCCATTCGACCTCTTCCCTGCACCAACGATGTTCCAGCGAGTAATGGATACCGTGTTGGCTTGCTTGCAGTGGCAAATTCGCCTTGTGTACTTAGACGACGTCGTTGTTTTGTCCTCAAGCTTTGAAGAACATACGAAAAGGCTTCGGACAGTGCTGGAAGCATTCAATTTATCAGGGCTAACACTGAAGCCAGAGAAATACCATTTTTCCCACGAGGAGCTGCTCTTCTTGGGCCCTATTGTGAACAAAGATGGAGTTCGCCGTGATCTGCAGAAAACAACTGCGATTGCACAGTTTCCACAGCCTGCCGACAAAAAGGCTGTGCTCAGATTCCTTGGCCTATCCGCTTACTACCGGCGATTTGTAAGGAACGTTTCGCGCACCACCAAGCCGTTGATTAAACTTACAAAGGCTGACGTCCGTTTTAAATGGGATGCGCCGCAAGCACAAACCTTCAATAGAGTTACTATACAGGCTTTGCCAGAGTTACGCGAAGGGGCCGCATAAGAAACTATATTGTGCAGTGAAGCCATACGTCGTCATTGCAGGATTCGATCAGCCAGACTGAAAGCAGTCAAAAATAAATATTTTGGCGGTCATAACAGAAATAAGTCACCGTGGCTACAGCTCGCACACAGCGCGGCACACCGTACCCATGACGGACGATGCAATGCAGTCGGAGTTTCCTTCGGGTTGGCTTCACGGTGCTAGACGATTGCTTGGCGGCGACAGAAAAGCAATGCGGAACTCTCGAAAATCCTATATAGTAACTCTAGCCTTCAACGAACTTAAGCGCCGCCTACAGTCCCCTCCTGTCCTATGCCACTTTGATGTAAACGCCGAGACAAAATCGCAACCGATGCAAGCAGTGTCCACCGTTCTCGTTCAGGAGAGTGGCGGACAGGAGAATGCTATCGCTTACGCCAGCAGGGGCATTTCCAAAGTCAAGGCCAATTACTCGACGATAAAGAAGGAGTGCTTCGCGATCATCTGGGCCACTTCGAAGGTCGCTCTTATATACATGGCAGACGATTCAAAGTTGTAAGCGATCATCACGCGCGCTGCTGGCTCGCCATTTCAGCAAATTGCGGTGGACGTGCTCGGCGCCTTTCCAACTTCATCTGCAGGTAGCAAGTGGATTATTGTGGCAACTGACTACCTTAGCCGCTACGCCGAAGCGATCGAAAGCCCCGCCTCATGGCACCGCGGCAGAAGCTAAGTTCTTCATCGAACGCATTCTCCTGTGACACGGCACACCGAAGTGCTCATCACGGACAGGGGATCATCATTTACGAAGGAGCTCACGCAGGCAATCTTGAACTACAGTTCATCTTTAGGAGAATCAGTCATATCACCTGCTTATCGCCTGTCGAGCCGTATTAATCATCATAAGACCGTCTGCGGCCCCTCCGCAAGAACTATTGCTCATTCTCGATCTTTTTTCGTCATATCATCCCGGGACTAAAATGATCTACCACAGGACGCCGTGCATCATATCAACGCCATTCATTTTAAAAACGCTATCAAGCCCATTGCATAACTCTCATGCCCATCCCTCATGTAATGCACCATACCAGGGGTCTTTGAGGTATCAAATAAATAAATAAATGAATAAATAAATAAATAAATAAACGAGTCATCGGAGGACAACGGCCTACCATCCGCAGAAGAATAGATTACAAAGCGCCTCAGAAAAAAAATCGCAGAAATGATCGCCATGTACGTCGACGCCGAACACAAGAGATAGGATGCCATCTTGCCGCACGTGACTTTCGCATTTAACACTGCTTTCGAAGAGACAACCAGAGCGACCCCGTTCAAGCTTGTGTACGGCAGGGAACCCACGATGACTCTCGCCGCAATCCTGCCGCACTTAACCGACGAAGAGTACCTGGATGTCGCCGCCTGCCCGACGGCTAGCCCGGCTGCGCATAAAAGACCAGCAACACACTGACGCCCGACGGTACATCTTGCGACGACGCGACACAACGTACAGACCGGGAGACCTAGAGTGAGTTTGGATGCCGATATGCCGCCGCGGATTGAGTGCAAAGCGCTTGCGTTGGTACTTCGGACCATACAGATTTATTCTACGCATCGGAGATCTTGACTACAAAATCATCTCCGACGGTACGACCACATCCCAACAGCGTCGGGCGCGCTCAAAAGTCCTCCATGCTGTGCGCCTCAAACCTTTTTACGCGCGATAATGTTATTTTAATGTGCAATATTTTGTTTATATTTCTGTGTATATTTTTGTAAGCATCAAGTCGATGCTTTCTTAAGGGGGGGGGGGGGGGGGGGGGGTGTAATGCCGCAAACCATTCAACTCTGTATTTGTTCTTTTTTTCAACAGCCGCCGGCAATCGGCCTTATCACTATCATTCTGGAACGCGGATCAGTTCTGTATTCTTTGTTTAACCATGCTTGTTGTCCCGAGGTGCAGCTTGATCAGAATATTTGTCGCGCAAGGTGCGCCGAGATGAGTCTCGAAGATTCCGGTCAGTCGCATGTGTTTCTGCGATGTTCTAGGTTGTACTTGTCACCATTTGCAGCTTTATTTCGATGTTTATTGGCTGCCTTAAGTTGAGCATTGACGGGTGCAACAGGCATTCTTAAAGAGACGACCAGCGAGCACGTTTGCTGCTGTTGCCGCCACCGCTTTAATCGGTTATTTGGAGCTTTTCAGTTTTTTTTTTTATTGGGGCTGGCTCGTCGTAGATGTATTGATATTTACTCTTTATTGGGTTGACGAGCCAGCCCCAATAAAAAAAAAACAACTGAAAAGCTCTAAATAACACACACACACACACACACACACACACACACACACA
>JAJIZL010019794.1:224147-287515 GCA_023969395.1 Amblyomma maculatum | reverse complement strand
TATATGTCCGATAATTCCAAGTGCTTTCAGAAGCTTTAGCCGTTAGGAGGTTTCTGTTGTTTGCCCTCTTATAGTGATTTGTCGATAACTTTGGATAAATTCTCAATGTACAGTGAGGGCTAAAGGCATGTCCTTTTTCACGAATTCAGTGCGTGGTGAGATCCGCTAATCTAGACTGTTCATGCGTGCAAAACTCTGGTCCCCACCGTGGCCAACGCTGGGACATGGCAACTAATAGCCCTTCAGTTTGACCCGAGAAATAGTAACATTTAAAACATTTTTCAGGGAGTATTTCGGGACCTTTGCCACAAATACCGAGAGAGCAGAAAGCACCTGCGGAAACGTAAACGTTTGTACTCTGAAAAGCGTTGCTGTTGTGGTTTTATGCACGACGCTGAATCATGAAACAATGAGTGAACACCTGTCCTTATCGCTTATTGAATTACGAAATCGTGTATGTGACGCCCATCCTTAAACTGCATTATGATTCGTTATGATCTTCACGCTCTTCGACTTGCAGTCTGTTCTGATCTTCAGTAACCCATGATAAATGCATTGTGTACATTTCGAACATCTCTGTTTGGTGGCTTAGCACATTTTTGTGCTCATGCTCTTATAGTTAGAACGTCTTTCCTTACAGACGGACTGAGAAAGCCCACAAAGCCGACGTTGATTATTTACTACTGAGAAGAGATCCTTTCTTATAGATCGAAAACGGCTCTACCATTCAGTGCTGAAGTAATATCAAATGAGGACGAATCACTGAGCTCACGAAACCACCTTGCAAGGGCAGAAATGCAATCTTGTAAGTCGCGTCCATAATTGTAGACGCCATGCAGCAAAGCTCTCAGCCGCATTATTAGCGAAAACGTGCCTAGGAGCGAACCGCTGATGACCTTCCCGTTTCCTTACCAGATTGCAGGCACGAATAAGCATTGCAAGAAGGGAATATCAGACGACACATTATGGTGACAGCGCACAAATCTAACATCTCACCACTCTCTGCTACTTCAGAAATTAGCACCGGCCTTGGCTTGCAACAATGCGCTGCCGGTGTTGAAACTGGGCCTGAGTATTGCCGCCGAGCTGACGGCCATTTCAGATGCCCTGAGCGGCAAGAGAGGACTACTCACGGCGGAGGCGTTGCGTATGTAGTGCTGGACGTCCATCAAGCTTCCTTGGAAGCTCGCCTCGTGTGTAGTCACCGATTGGCCCAGCTCGAACAGACTGGCCAGCATCAGTAGCGAGCCCAACCTGCGTCACAGGTGAGAGGCATTTTGGCTCCCACCGACTGTGGCGTACCTAGAACGACTGCGTACGAATTCAAATTACGAAGAACTTATAATGCGCGTTTTGCAAAGTAGTCTACTTTTCCTGTTCAGTGACTGAGCGTAAGGATACGTCTGGCGAGCAAAAGATGTGATTCACAGGATAAATTAGGCGAAGCATATGCTCGTTTGGTGGAAGAGGCCTCCAGATCAGAATTGTAGTGGCCGTACACCGTAAGTGAGATAAGCGAGTAAGACGAAAATACGCACTTGATTTTGTGTGAAAATTGTGATTTGGACGCTCTTTTCGCAGCGTTGAGGGTGGTGGCAGACTATTTTAAACGTTTTCCATTTAGCATACACCTGCTGGTCATGTTGGAGACTAAGATGCGATAGGGATCCGAACCGACGACATATCTACCTCTTTTTGTATTGCGTTAAGTTTTAGCGAAGGTGTCGACCAAGTAGTGAGAGAGAAACTGCTCTTCTTTTTTATCAAAATCTATGCCCACTATAGACTATTTGATACTTTGCCATACTCTGTGCTACACTCTCAGTACCCAAAATTTGTAGAATGAAACGGCTGCGTTCAAGATTCACTCGCAACTACTTTTAAAGAGAAGCGGAATGCTCTAAATTTTTTTACAGATATACACACAGAGGTTGTCATTTATCCCATCTGTAGTTTGACTGCACGTTTTCTTTTACGTCTTTGCAAGTTCGATGGGCTGGTTCTAAACGTGTGAGGGAATGTATCAGAAAAATTGTAGTAGGCCGATAATTTAACAGCTATCAATTGCGACGTCTCGTGCTACGCTCCGCAGTATTTTTCACACCGCTCACAGAGATCTTTATGCACGCCGAGCAGTTCTTTTTTTGAACAAGTCAGAAATGGAGACGAAAATTGCAAGACGAATGCGAAAGAGATTATATTTCAGACGCAGAACCGGCATTCTTCAATAGCAAATTACAGGGATTGACGTCTCCTTACGTGCAGTAATGCGCACGCCTTTCGGTTTCCATGCATAGGAAAATTATGAGTTTATGAGTTCCGTGTTTCGTTGTTTAGAGCCGCTGCTTCGAATCTGAAATCAAATTTTAGGAATCACCGAAACAAATTTGGGTGTAGCCTGTCCAAACCTGGAGGTTACCATGGAGTTGGCTATGTTAGAATTAATTTGGGTGCCAAATTTGGTACTATTATAATGATTACACATGCAAGGAATTACTGGCCTGGGAGGACACTTTTATGACAGGCTCTGTCTGCACGCACCGGGGTTAATATTTTCCCGTTTTGCAGAACCCAGAGATAACTAAAATATCGAATAAGTGCTCTATCACTTGATTGTTTTTCTCTGTCAAATATCTGGTTATACACCGTCCCCGGTTATATTCTCCCAATTAAGTGAGTTAATCACAGTATTACATGCCATATCTCCTTTCAACTTTTCTCCACTGACGCTAGTCGGCTCCCAACTTCTATTTCACCTCCTTTTCCAAATTAACTCCCTCTCTCCCCGTCTTTCCCAAACATGGAGAGATTTTACTCATCGATTTGTCACCTTGAACCTACGCATTCAGGCTGAAGCCGGACTGACCAACAGCTTTTTGTTATAAGCTGTCTCTAGTAACAAAGCTAGATGATGCGTATTGCTCCACTGTAGCTCTTTTGTTCTGCTTTATTGAGAAAAACTAATATTAGTCTCCTTTTTGCTTGGCCGGCAAAACCCGAGGTTTTGTCCCTGTGATTGCTACTGTGGCTTTGAGAACACTGTCGTGTAGCGGCGATGGTGCTGAAGACAGCAAATAGAGACTTGTGGTGCACCTAAATAAGCCCTTTACTGGGCTTACTTGCGACGGCAAAAGCCTTAAGCAACACAGCCGTAGCGACAGCAGGAAGCGCATTCGTCGTTCATCGAATTACAAATGCCAGTTGAACTCTGAAATTGGTTTACAGCGCACACAGGCAAACACAAGAAAGAACTAAGCGACAGGACAGTTCACTGCTAACAACAAAGGCATTTTATTGACCGATCGGCCTAATATATACAGCAGCTGATGTATATAATCGGCTTATAATAATTGTAATCGTCTTTGGTAAGCGGTATATTGGTCAAACTTCCCAGTTTAACCATATACCGCTTACCATACTGGGAGGTAGTACAATAAGGAGAGGTTGAGGCAGCATGCAACTGATAGAAATAATTCAGGCAGTAGATTTATTGAGCACATTAAAGTATACCATAAATATGCTCCATGGTTATAATAATTCAATGGTGCTGCACATGTACACGACGCAGACAGGAAGAGAGTTATCGAAGCTGATGAAATTGAAAAGTTAATTTCAAAGTCTGGCAGCTCGTGCGTTCGCACGCCTCAATTTTGCTACCAGAAAAAGAATTGAAATGTATACCGTGCTGTGAGAAAACTAGTTGCTCACTTTCACTTCGTGCGATTACGGGGTATCAGTTCTGATTTCTACCTGCGTTTTTCCTGCCATTCCATTTTTGTTGATATGAGCAGGTGCTGTATATAATCAGGTGATCGGTCAATAACATGCCCAATTTATCAGTATCGCTCTGTCCTGTCACTTCGATATTTCCTGTGTTTGCCTCTCCTCGCTGTAAACAATTTCCGTAATGCAAAAACTATCTAGCAAAAACGTTCTCCACCGTTGCAGTGGTCAGCGCTCAATTTATGATCGATAAAAGAGCACCTAGATCAATACGCAAATGATGGCCAGAACAACCTGGCACGTTTTGGAAACGGACGTGAGCGGCTGGAAACTTTCGACATGCATCTCGCCCCATCTTGCATCACAAAGAAATGATAATGCCTCGCCTCGACGGCACTCAGCATGAGCAACACCGTGCGTCACAATAACAGTGCTAAGTCCGCGAGCTGGCAGCTCAGCTGTGAAAAAAACAAATATAGCTTTAACTGGTCCGCGGCATTACTCGTCCCTCAAAAGGCATTGCCCCGATGGTTCCCAAAACAACCCTGGTAGGCGCTTTTAACGCGCGTAATAAGGCTTCAGGCACAAACCATGCACGATTTCCGGCTGGCCCGGCCGGCAAGTAAAAAAAAACTACAGAACTGTGTCAAAAATACTACAAAAAATCCTGTAGTTCTGTCGTAAGCATCAGAGTTTTCTGTAGTTCTGTAGTTTGTCTGTAGTATATTTCTGTTGTCTGTAGTTCTGTAGCACTTTACTGTTGTAACTACAGAAATTTCTGATGTTACTACAGAATGTTCTGTTGTCACAACAGGTTTCCCGTCAAAAACCGCGCAGAAATTCTGTCGTAACAACAGCAAGTTTTCTGTAGTTTTTTCCGACTGTAGACTGTTTTTTTCCGACCACATCCCAGCGGCGCACCGCAGGGATGTGATCGTGCCGTCGGGGCTGACATCGTAGTCCAGTTGCCCGATGCGTCGAAGGAGCTTCTACTGGCTGAAGTACAGCCGTAAGAGCTTATCACTCTGTCCACGAATATGAATCGGTGTTCAAATTCAGACATGGTCTCCCGGATTGTGCTCCGCGTCGCGTCATCGTAAATCGTGATATTTAATGCGCATCCGGCCGAATCATCGGGTTTCCTCACAGCGCTGAAAGTTGCCGGCGACGCAGAAATTACCTTCGTCCGGGACATTCGGAAGCAATGCGTTCAGCTTGGCCTTGGGCTCCCTGCCATGCACAAACAATAACGGAGTCGCCCTGGTTGTTTCCTGGACGGCGGCGTTATAGGCGAAAATCACGTAGGGAAGGAGAGTGGGACGACAAGGAGGTATGTGATCCAGTCGGGTTCGAAGTTCTTTTCCAGGAGGACGTCGTTCTGCCCAGCGAATGCCGACAACTGACGCCAGAACATAGAGGAAAGGAAGACAGTTTTGCATTCCAGGTAATCCGATAGGTATTTCAACTCCGGATCCGAGCACTGCTGCTGTGCAGAACTGCTGGCGCTTACCAGCCCTAAGAAGGCATTGTTGTCGGTGACTTTCGTGGGTGGGTAAGCAGGGCCGCATGAAGCAGTCTGTGTCGGAGTGCTTGCGGTCAGATTTGCAGACCACTGTGATGTCGAATTCTTGGAGACATGAACTCCATTGGGCAAAACGGCCGGGGGGGTCTTCATACTGAGTGCTAGGAGAGCGCCAGTTTTCACTTAGACCGAGGCTGCTTCCACGGCGTCGTGAGGGTCAAACGGCGGTGTCTGCGTGCACGACGCGACCGACCCTAGCGCCACCTTGCGCCGTCTGGGAGATCTCTGCCGATCTCGCCCCCTCGCTTCTCTGCACGCTGCGCAATGTCCTTTTTGTTAGCAAAGCGACGAAAACGGTCGCGGTCGTCAACGCGCGGCTAAGTGCTGGCCTGCAGCGACTAGAAGAGAAGCTGAAATATGCAAATGCTACTTATGTCTGCAAGCATGGTGGCGAACAGAGGTGCAGAGGGTCTAGAATTCGACCTCATCAAAGGCAAGTGTCTGAAGGCAGCTAGCTGTCTATTTCCTTGTCATTTTTACGTGCAACATGCAAATTCGTGTATTCATTTACAGGACGATGAAAAACAATTGCCCAACGACAGTAATTGTTGCAGCACGCGCGCAAGTCAAGAACTCGAGATAACGAAACTCGACGTGAGTCACAACCATGAAGTAGGCGCAGAAATTATGAGATCGTACCTGGAATGCCGTCGTCTGACGGACGAAGACAAAGAATTCGTGCTACCCCTCATTGAGCTTAATGTACTCCCCAGCGTGATTGCAGGAAAGCTGAACGAAAAAACAGGTGAGAAAATTTTATCTTCAGCTTTTGATGCCAGGCACCGAATCCCGGCGATTTGCGTCGAATCGCCCATTGGCGCAATGTTGTAGTTGATTGTGCCGACACCGACATTTCAGGGTCAAACATCAAGAATTGGATGCATACATATCTTACAAAGTGCAGTGCACTAACCACTGAACATCCCTTCATTTTCTAGCAAAATGTTAACCCACTGCTTTTCTAATGCTGGTGCCACCTTGTTTCATTTCATGGTGCAGGAAAATCAGTGATACCAAAAGACCTGCACAACTTCAAGCAAAGCCTTCAAAGCAGAGATGAAGCTCAGTAGCTCATGCAAGAAATTGAGAACAGTAGGAGGAAGCACAAAGTAAAAATAATTCCCGTCACTGACGAAAACAAGCAACTCCAGATCCTACTTGTGCAGACACCTCACATGCAGCAAGCACTCAGCCCATTTCTAGAGGTCTTGCTGCTTGATGCTACATACCGGACAAACAAGCTGAAGATGCCATTGTTTGTGTTTCGAGTGCAAGATGGGTGTGGAAGGAGCCAGGTCGTTGCATACGAATTTGTCGCTTCAGAGCAGTATCACAATATTGCAAAACTTCTGGAAATCTTTGTGGATGAAAATCCCAACACTGAACAGACAAACGTCGTTGTAGTTGACAAGGATTTCACAGCAATTAGTGCCATCAGCAGCACATTTTCTAGCATGCCTTCTATTCCACTCTGCCAGTTTCATGTGATAAAGGCATTCAGGGCAGCAGCTAGCCAGCTGGAAAATTCTGCTAATGAAAGAGATCGCATGGTAGCCAGCTTCAGTGAGATCTTGCATGCTCCTACACAGCAAAAGTTTCAAGAAGCAAACATGGAGTTTGAGAGGTATGCAAGCACTAAAGCTTTGGAATATTTCGACAACAACTGGAAGAATATCACCAAAATGTGGGTGCGCCACATTTGTGACCAGGAGTTCAACTGCGGCAATAATACCACAAATCGTGTGGAGGCACACAATGGTGTCATCAAAACAGTGCTTTCATCAAGTGCAAAGCTCCAAGAAGCTCTAAATAAACTCTTGAATTTGGTATATATCATGCAATAGAAATCAAGCCATACTACTCACGACCTACTGTATAATGAGCGACCTGCGCATGCGCCGCCTCCCCAGCGCCGAAGGTTTGCTTTTGCTTGTGGTGTTTTTTTAGTTCTCTAAACCGCCGCCGTTCAGAGTGGCGCTGTAACTCACCCCCACGAGGAAATCGACGAGACGGCAACTGGCTACGGAGCGCGAAGATTTACCACGTGTGGGCCGTCGATAACGTGCTGAAGCTGCCGCTGAGCTCGGTGCCGGCGAGTTCTTTTTAAGCAGGCAGTCAATAACTTAACCGGAGGCAGTTTTGACGTGCCGTATGCCTGTGGGTGGCGTCGGATGCCTACGCGTTTGCGGCATCATTATGGTCTACTGCTGCGTGCCGCTCTGCAAGTCGAGCGGGCGAACCTCGGCAGGGACCTCCTTCCACGAGTTCCCTGTAACAGAAGTACGCAATCAGTGGCTCAAGAACATCTCGTGGCGGCAAGCCGAAGGTGAGCTATGAATCTGCACCAGCTTTTAAACGTGCTTATAAGGTCGCCTTGCTCGAGCATTCCGGGTGACGGCGTCAGTTGTGATAGCGAGATCAGTTTAGAAGGAAAGGGCTGCGATCATCAGCTGATCCTGTAATAGTCGAGTTTCCGTTGCGTTCAGTGATGTCCGGAAAGAACATTTCTGTTATGGCACTCTTTCCTTTTCAGGGCCAGGGAAACAGCCCTGGATTCCACGTGGCAGGAGCAGAGTGTGTAGCCTGCATTTTAAGCAGGAGGACTACAAAGAAGGCCTCAAGTTACGGAGATTAAAGGCCGATGCCGTACCGACAATTTTTCCACAATTCTCGGCCTATCAGCAACCGTCACGAAAACAACTGCGGCACCCACTAAAACGAAAGAGTGCTGCTCCAGTTTCACGTGCGAAGAAAAACAGGTAAAATCTATTCTTTTCCACCATTTTTGTAGTAACCTTATTAAAACATAAGTAATGCACGCTGGTTTTAAATTCTATGCTTAACTAGATCGGTGTCTGAATTTATGTAACAAAATTCGCATGATGACTATATTGCAGGCAGAGCGGGTGTATACCTCAATCAGTGGCTGACAAGTCTGGAGTTGGCGAACCCGATGCCGAAGCAGGCGCTCAAGAATCGACCACACCTGAAGGGACCAGTGAGCCGCTGCCTATTCAAGAGCCTGTTAGCTCTGATCCTGTAACAACACCTTCGCCACAAGCTGAGTTGGAGCTACCACTACTTTCATCGGAACCCACGCAACAAGCCTGCTCTGTGCCTCCTTCGCTTCCTGCTGTGGTACTTCTTCCAGAAGAGCCACCAGCAAATGGTTTTAAGCCAGCTCCATTGTGCAAAGCACGTTGCACACAAACTAGGTTAGCAGTTACAAGAATTGCTAAGCTTTTTAGGCAGGTTGCAACTCTATCGAGAAAATGTGGAAGGCTTGCAAAAAAAAGATGTGAGGATGCTAGAGGAGGTTTTCTTGCTGAAAAAAGAGAAGAAAAGAACAGAGGCAGTGTTGAAAAAAAACGAACTTTGTAGTCTTTCAGGTATGGTATCCATTATCACATTGATTATACTTAGCGTTTGTCATGAAACTCGATCTCAACAAATTTTGAACACTTCCAGGAAAAAGTGGAACAAAGTGACGAAAAAGCCCTATTTATACAAGAACAGCTGGCTTTTTTGAGTGTGGCAAAGGGCCGCTGGCATGAGGAGACCATACGCAACTGTGTGCTTTGGCATGCTAAATCGCCATCGTGCTACCAACTCCTCAGAGAGACCGGAGTGCTGAAGCTGCCTTGCAGATCAACGTTGAAGCGGTATATAGGTGCGTGCACAGGAGAAGTTGTGTCATCTCTTATCAAACAGCGGCTTCATATGGAAGCAAGACAGCACTCTGAAGAGGTAAAAGATTTGTACTAGTGCCTGAAAGGGTTAGCTAAGTTTATGTGTTAATCTCTGCAGGCACGGTGTGGTTCACTGGTTATGGATGAAATGTCGCTGAAGCAAGCCACCACGTATCACAAGCTGTCAGATGCTGTTGGTGTGGAAGCAGACATTGGCCTGCAAGATGAATTGGCGACGCACGTTCTTTGTTTTATGTTCGTTTGGTTGGTCACTCATTACAGGTACATAAAACTATCAGCTGTGTTCTTAGGTTGGTAGGTAATTGGTCTGAGGGCTTTAACACCTCGAAGGAACTAAACGGTAGCAAATTTCTGGCAACTGCGTTTTTTTTTTGCAGGCTACCAGTCGGGTATTATTTTACCAAGGCCTTAACTGGTGAGCAGTTTGAAATTCTTGCTCTCAGAGTAATGGCAGCAGTAGAAGATTTAGGATTTCAAGTGGTACGACTCGTTGCAGGCAACCATCAAGCCAATTGCAAATTTTTTTCAAGTTTGTCAAATGGCCCTATCCGACCTGTCATCACGTGAGTGTGGTCATTTAACGTTCCATGTAATGCATGTGTTACTGTTAATATTTGTGGACTACATCCTGTGTTGTACTTGAGTTCCGGTAGATTTGTATAAAAAAAGCATTACTCGCATCTTGAAGATTAACTGCTGTTTTTTAAACACCTCTTGTAGGCACCCTCTTGATTCAAGGCGGCAGTTATATCTGTCATTTGACTTCTTTGAAGAACATCAGGTCACAGTTTCTGGATACAAAGAGGATCTTCAGAAACAAAGGAAAACTGATCCTTCCAGATTATTTAAGGTTGCACAAAACTCTCTTGTTTTTTAAAATTGTTGCAATTTGCTAACACTTTACTTTTTTGTAGGTCACTGTATGAGATACAAGAACGGCGAGGTGCTTTCAGGCTGGCACGATGCCTGACAAAAAAAACATCTGTGGCCCAGCAATTTTGAGAAAGTGAATGTCAGTAGAGCCGTTGACATTTTCTCACCGCAGGTAAAGTGTGCATTGATCAATTTTTTTTTTGTTCTTGTGAACATTATATAGCTCCACCCTTAATAAATGGTTGCCACACTCTTATGGACCTTGTGCAAGATATAAATCACTTGTGCCACTTAAATATATGCAATGGTAGCTTGAGATCAAGCCTTGGGTCAAAGTCATTATAGATGCTTACAGTATTTTTTTTTCTTTGAGGTTACATCGGTCCTCAGGTTCCTTCAGCAGCATGGGCATCGCCTTGGTGCTCCTGGATTCGATAAATGCCTGCCCACTGTAGAATTTATAGAGACTGTGTACAAATGGTTTGCTCTCCACAATGTCAAGAGTACCACGTTCCACATAGTGAGCAGGGATGCCTGGAGGATGCCATTCTACAGTGCAGAGGATGAGAGGTATGCAGTGGTTGGTAAAGTGCTCAATAATTTTAGAAGTCTTATCTGGCACGTGAGGCCCATGTGGAAAGCAGTAAAAAGTGATTCTCGTTTATCATTTTGAAACTGTTTTCTTTGTTTTGTAAATATATATTGCAATGAAAGCTCTGTTGCAGCTTCCATGAGGCGTAGTCATGCATTTTTTTTAACTTTGCAGGCTTTCATGGCTGGAGTCCGAGTGCTTGCAGTATTTCGCATCATGGAAGGAGGGCACCAGCCACAAGCTCGATTTCCTTACGGCAGAGACTTATGAGGCATTGACTGTGACAACGATGTCTACTGTTCTGTGCACAAAGCATCTGCTGCAGTCAGGTTTCCATTTTGTTCTTACGGGGAAGTTTTCAAGCGATGATGTGGAGTCGTTGTTCTCTACAATCAGGCAGCTGAATGGAAGCAACGACCAAACGGATGGATACACAGCTTTGTCAGCTCTGCAAAAAATCCTAGTCACGGAAATCATTCACTCCTCAGCTAGTGGCAACGTTGGAGGTGTGGTGGGCTCCCTAGGAGCAGCATCGAACCTGCCTCTCGAAACTGAGCGCAAGGCCACCCCTAGAAAGGACTTCAGAAAGCTTCTGCTTCCTCACCTGGCTGCATTGGAGCGCTACCCAAGTATGCAGTGTATTCTAATCAGTGTAAATCAGAAATCACTTCCAAGGAACTGCACATCTGTAAATGAAAAGAGTTGTTCGAGCTCCGAAAGTGCACAATACGCTATCAGCGGTGTTTGTTGGAAAGCAATTCCCATGTTGTCTTTAATTCACCTTGGCTTGTGCCCAATTGCAAGGGCTCTGTAGGCTCAATTCAGTCTTCAAAATGTGTTTGTGGTGAATGTGTTGACACAGTACTGAAAGATTTCAAGGTTGTCATTGAATTTTCTTACTCACTTTGTCTCTCATTTTTCAGTCCCTCCACAACAGAGCCTCAAGTCAAGCACATTGGCACTGATTGCTGGCTTTCTTGTAAGGGCTATACAAGATAATATTGAGTGCACTGGGTGCATTGACAAGCTGCGAGCTCCATCAGTTTCGACGACAACTGCCCTGATAGCCGGCATCGATAGAGGAGGGCTCTCCTACCTAACCATTGCTTTTGTGGGTTTCATTACCATCCTAGAGAACGCAGTTTCCAGGGTAGCTTCAGAGCTCGCGAAAGGACCGTAGCCACTAAAACGGTTCACAGCTGTCGTGCTACCGTCAGCTGCAAAAAACCCAATATTTCAATGCTGCATGGATGACAGTACGGCCCACAGAATGAGGCTTGTGAAGCTCATATGCCAAAAGTTTATGAGGCCATTTCTCACCAACTTCACTGGCCAGCTGACTGCGCGGAATGCGAAAAGTGAAATGTTGAACAAAAAGCCCTGCTCACGAAAAGTACTCAAAGTATAGCGCCCATTTTTTGTGATGACGCAATAAAACACCACTGGCGCTTTTTTTCAACACATGCTTTTGGAATCATTTGTTACAACTGCATGACTGGCATCTCAGCTCACTGAGAAATTTTTTTTCCCACAAATATTGCATGCATTAAAGTTGACAATCTCGCCTTTTCAAAAGACTCATCACTACAGTTTGTGTTCGCAAGCTTCTTACGCGTATGATGAGAAACGGAAGGGGGAAACGCCGAGCATGCATATTCGGCGAAGTTTTAATTGCACTGAACGTGCACGAAGGGAGACTGGCAGTCTGCTCCAACTGGGCTACTATCGCACACAAACTAAAGAAACGCAACCGCGTCCGTCGAAAGGACGACGACGGCTGCTTCGAGGATGTCCCTGGAGCTTTTACCCCCGACACTGCCACTCTCATTTCACTGGCCCACGCCTTTATCTTGCCGCAGCTATCGCTCATGAGAAATAATGGTTCCACAAATTCTTCCGCGGAACTCCGCGACGCTCGCTTGCAGGCACAGCCGAAGCGCGTGAAACGCTGCTCTGGATGGATGGATGGAATGGATGGAATATAGGAGCGTCCCCTTTGAAACGGGGTGGTAGCAGTAGCTATCATGCTCATTTTTCTCCCCATATCTTAATTATTGATTTAGATTGGTTAACTAAACCACCATCCTATTTATTAAATTTTGTTCCGACATTACTAACATTATGTCACTTCTCTGCTTTTAAGCCACCAATCTTCCAGTCGCTTTTTGCTAGTTTCCACCGCCGGTTTATTCACCCGGCCACTGTTATCTCTAAAGCCCAGAGCTTCAGGAAAAGTGATTGCGCCTGCACCAACTTCCGGATAGATACCATTACATTCGAGTATAATATGGTCAATTGTTTCACTGGAGTTTCCACATACAGCACATGCGTCATCTCGATTATTAAATTTCTTTTTGTAGCTGCGTGTTCTAAGGCACCCTGACCTAGCTTCAAAAAGTAGGGCACTGCCTCTTGAGTTATCAAAGAAATCTTCCTTCCTGATCTGCATTTTCCACTTTCGGTATAATTCCACACTGTTTCTTTTCCATCGAATTTATCCAATATTTACCTTCTGTGTTTTGCACCTTTTGCTTAATGCTCTTTATTTCTCCGTCCTTCTTACTAGCATACTTACTAGTTAGTTTCCTAGTTCTTTTCCTCCATTGTGAGTCAACGCTTTTTAGGTACAGGTATTTAAATACTTTAGCTGCCCATCTGTTACTGTCCAATTTCCTCAGGCGTTCCTCATATAATATTTTACTCTGCGCTTCCCGTATTTCGAAAGATGCCCAGCCCATATCTCCCTGTACCGCCTCATTTGTAGTTTTGCCGTGGGCACCTAGTGCTAATCGTCCAACGGATCTCTGATTTGTTTCTAATGTCGACTGTACCTCTGATTTTAGGCACAAAACCGCATTTCCGAAAGTAAGTCCGGGCACCATAATTCCTTTCCAAATACCCCTCAAAACCTCATACCTATTGTATCCCCACAATGCCTTATGCTTCATTATCCCGGCATTCCTTCGCCCTTTGGCCTTAAGTGATTGCTCATGCTCTCCAATGTATGCCAATCCTTCGTTTACCCATACCCCCAGATATTTATATTCTGCTACTCTAGGTATTTCAAGGCCTTGTATTTTAAGACCCTGATCAGCTGAGCCGTTGAAAATCATCAGACCGGACTTAACGGCGCTGAAACTGAAGCCTAGAGCGTCCCCTTTGTCTCCGCAATACTTAACTAGAGTTTGCAATTCTTCCAGGCTCTCAGCTAGCAGCACAATATCGTCTGCATACATCAAACCGGGGAGGCGCTGCTCTACCGCCTTTCCACCTACTCTATATGACAGGTTAAAACCTAGGTTACTGTCTTGTATCCTCCGTTTCAGGTTTATCATATAAAGCATGAACAGCACCGGTGATAGAGGACAGCCTTGTCTTAATCCTTTGCATACTTTGACATCCTCCGTACATCTTATCCCTTCCCACGTAATTTCTACTTTGTTATCCCGGTATATTTCCTGCTTTGTTATCCCGCATGCTGTGCGATGTCGAGCGGTCATCAGTCAGCCACCACGGCGTCATGTGTCACTTCGGGAAAACTTCGCAGCCTATCAACTCCTCAGTTCATCGGCTCGTAGACACCTACTCGGGGTGATCGCGGAAGCAGAGACAGCATGATGACTAGAACAAAACGAAATAGACAGAGGCTCTTCCTAGCGTCGCTTTCGCGTCGCACTGTACTGAATCCTACTTGAAAATCTCCACTTTCCAGACCGCGGTGTTAGTTGCCCACGAACAGCAATTAAAATAACAATAAAGCTTAATGTGCCGCGCACATTGGTCAGCTACGACTCCGGCGAGGCGAGCGAAATCGGCAGATTCGCGTCGCACTGGACTGATTCCTACTTGAGAAATCTCCACTTTCCAGACCACGGTGTTAATTGCCCACAAACAGCAATTAAAATAAAAATAAAGCTGAATGCGCCGCGCACACTGATGAGCTACGACTCCGGCGAAGCGAGCGGACGAGCCCAGTCGGTGATCAGCTACGAGACTCCGGCGAAGCGAGCGAAGTCGGCAGAGATCTCCCAGGCGGCGCAAGGTGGCGCGAGGGTCGGTAACGTCGTGCAGGCAGACACCGCCGGTTGACCCTCACGACGTCGTGGACGCAGCCTCAGTCTTTCGCTTACTATAACTTGATTGTCGGATCGTGTAGGTACGGACCGAACTTCAACGTAGCCCCGATGATCGTGAGGAACTCTTCATACAGGACGTCGAGTAATCGGCTTCGGTTTTTGAGCAGGGCTTGTTAGCGTAAGCGATAACTTTTTCCACTCCGGCAATCCTCTGAACGAGGACGGCGGCTAGACCCACGTTGCCTTCATCAGTATGAATTCCAGTCTCAGCGTTTTCATCAAAGTGCCCTGGGACATGAAGGGGCTGTAAGCGGTACGTAAGTTCTTCGAAGGCTTCCGCTTGCGGTGCTTTCCATTGAAATCATACGTCCGCCTTAATAAACTTCTTGGAAGGGTCGGCGACGCGCGAAAAATTCTTGAAGTATCATCAGTAATACCCGCACAGTCCCAGGAATAGGCGTACAGCTTTCTTGTTACCAGGCTGTGCAAAATGCGCCATCGCAGCTGTTTTCGTCGGGTCTAGGCGAACACCATCCTTATTTGGTTTGGTTGGTCAATCAATCAATCAATTAATCAATCAATCAATCAATCACTCAATAAATCAATCAATCAATGTATTTTTTTTTTTCAGAAAACAAGCTGGATGGTCTCCTGGGCTAAAAGCTCCTCAAAAAGCTTGACTAAGGCCCGAGAGACCACTATGGAGCAGTAGCACACAAAAAAAAAAACACAGCAGCAGGATATACCACCAACAATCGTTATATACTAGGTTGATAAACAGCCAAAAACATGAAATTTACATTGGACATTGAAAAGAAAGAGAAAAATCAAACAATTTACTAATTAAATCCTGAACTCTAAACACGAAAAGTTCAAAACACGAAATTCATATTCGAGATGACAAAAAAAAAGTAGTGAAACAAATTCAGTAGCTACATCTTAAAAAATGAGTTGTTCGATCTAAAAAAAATAAAAACAGCAAACAGGAATTTTATTGCCTTAAAAACAAAAAATATAGAAACAGCAAAAAAGAGTATTATTTTAAAAACAAAAAATTAAAACAGTGAAAAGGAATTTTATTGCTCTAAAAACAATGACGTGAGCTCTTTTCGATTGCGGATTACTATGTGCATAAATTTGTTCAGTATTGCTGGTAGATTGTGAGCCAAAGATTGGAGCTTGTAAAATGTACGGAATCGTGGAATTTCCCATACATCCAGATTTCTGGTAGGTATATTAGAATTCCGGAGTTATAAACTTGCCAGTGATGTGCCATGTGGTTTGTATTCTTAGAATAGGACAAACAGTATTTTTTTAACAATCAGAATTCATAAATGCATTCTACAGATACAATTTCATATACCTTCTGGAAATATATTTCTTGTACTGGAAATATGTTCCATATTTCCAATGCGGCGAATTATTCGTTTTTGTATTACGAAAAGCGTGTTTAAATTACCTTTTGTGGTTGTAGACCAAACTATGGTGCCGTAAGATAAAGAGGAAGCAAACAAAGCTTGATAGATTAAGAGTTTTGTTTTTACAGGTAGTACGCTGCGATAGCGTGATAAAACTCCAGTTATCGAAGATAATTTCTTGCTTGGGTAACCAATGTGAGTGTCCGAGCTTAAGTTGAACGAAAAATATACTCCAAGAATTTTATGATCGTGAATAATTTCCATTTCTTGGTGATCGAGCTGAAAAAAGGTGTTAGTTGGCACTTTCTTATTCTTAGCGCAAAAAATAATTGTGTTTGTTTTGCCAGCATTCATTTTAAATCGATTTAGTCGACCATATTGACAATTTTTCCGAAACCTCGTTGGACTTCAGTACTAAATCATCGATGTTAAACCGGAAATTAAAAAAGTGCTATCATCAGCATATATAATGAATTGTATTGTCTTGTCTATACTTTCAATGTCATTAATGTAGGCAATAAATAAAAGTGGGCCTAGTACGCTGCCCGGCGGGACGCCATATTTCACTGGGAGAAGCGCTGAGGTATATCGGTGTATGTTTACAAACTGAGCTCTACTTTTAAGGTAAGATTTTATTAGGTCTGAGCATCGCCCACGAATTCTATATGTTTCAAGCCTTTGGATTAGAATTTGGTGGTGGAGGCAGTCAAAAGCTTTTCTGAAGGCCGCGAAAAAAGCTACTGTGAACTTGCTACTGTCTATATTTTGTAAAATGTGTTCATTTACCGTTAACAGGGCCATCACCGTGGACTTGCCTTTCATAAACCCAAATTGCGCAGTAGTTATAACTTTATGAATTTCGAAAAACTTCGTTACTCTGAGAGATAGAATTTTTTGTAGTGCTTTGCTAAAACCTGGAAGGATGGATATTGGTCCGTAATTAGTTGGCAAGTTTCTATTGCCTCCCTGAAAAAGTACAGAGACTTTAGCAATCTTCATTGCATCAGGAAAAATTCCCGATTCCATTACTAAGTTAAATATATGGACAAGTACAGGCGCATTTATACTTGAGACGTACTTTATGGGTTTAATTGGGAGCCAAAATAGAAGCCTGGGCGAGTTGGTATGTACACATTCTAAAACAGCTCAAAAGAACAGGGACAGGTTGTACGTTTCGTTCTCTCGTCCCTGTTCTTTTGCGCTGTTTTAGAATGTGTTAATTTGGAGGTTATTTGCATCTAAAGCTTTGCTGTTTGGCAAGGCTATCAGTAGATTAAAAATTTCAGATCAGAGTCATCTAGTTTGGCTTAAGAAAAGTACTATCACTGACGCTATTGTCGTATATTAATTGTTCCGAGGGATTGTCTCCGGGGGCGGGGACAGCAACGTTAACAAAGTAATGATTTGAATACTCAGTAAGTTCATTGCCACTAAGTTCTCGGCCATCCACCAGCATTGAATCAGGAATAGAGTTAACTTTTCGACGACCCAAGACACTGTTAATTACTTTCCACGCAGCGTCAGGGCGCCGCTGAGTAACATTAGCAAACATTTGTTCATAGCATGACAATTTTGCACTTTTCAGCTTAGCATTAAGGCTATTGCGAAAATGTTTAAACTCTCTAAGGGTCGCTTCTAATCTTGTCCGTAAAAAAGATTGATAGAGTCTACTTTTTAACTTAATCATCCTTAGATGCTCTTTTGTTATACATGGTTTCCTGGCCTTCTTACAGCGTTTAATATTTTCAAAAGGAAAATGTTTGGCATAAACAGCTACACAGACCTTGATGAATTCATTATATGCTTCG
This sequence comes from Amblyomma maculatum, assembly GCA_023969395.1. Lineage (NCBI taxonomy): Eukaryota > Metazoa > Arthropoda > Arachnida > Ixodida > Ixodidae > Amblyomma > Amblyomma maculatum. The sequence continues at coordinate 269,733 of JAJIZL010019794.1, read as the reverse complement.
TTTGGTTCACCTTTGGATTTTACAGAAGACCAGTTTTGGGACACGATCGCTCGTTTGAACAGTTCCAAACTGTTTTTGGTGATGTGTTGTGTAGCGCAAGGTGTGTTTCGTTGAGTAGTTTCCACATGATTGCTGCAGTGTGTCATAAAAATCGGACAATGATCACTGACATCAGAGGCGATTGTACCTGCACTGTAAATGGTTGTGTCTATGTTAGTTAACAAAAGGTCGAGAGTCGAAGATGCATAACATGTAATACGAGTTGGTGAAACAATCACATTTGAGAAACCAAAAGAGAGTAGTTGCGTTTTGAAATCTTCCAATTGTATACTATCTTCTAAAATGTTTATGTTGAAATCGCCGCCGTTGATCAACTTGAGGTTACTTTGTGAAGCAAAGTTGAGAAATGTTCCCTCATGTAATACCCCATAAATGGGGCCTTTGAGGTATCAATAAATAAAAAAAAATAAATAAAACGGAAAGAAGCGCACGACATTCCCTTGCGGTGGGCGGCACACAACTGAAATTATTTCTCTTTTGTTTTGCAGCGTCAGAATTTCATAGTCATCATTGATCATACTGAATTCGTTAAGAATTTCACATTTTTTTCGACTTGCAACAAGAATGGCAATACCGCCACCTCGCTTACTTGAACGCTTGAGGAAAAATTGCCATACTCTTCAATTTCTAGCATTTTGCAGTTGTTACAGTACCAAGTTTCAGTCATTAGTATTACATCAAACGTAAAAGAAAACTGGTTCAAAAGCAGAGCAATTTCATCCTACTTACAGCCAGCCGAACGTGCATTGACATGCAGGACGGATTTCAAATATGTCTGACGTAAGTCGAGTTTCGATGGCAGCATCAATTCGTGATCAAGGAAGACAGTTGAGCTAGTTGGTGTGTATTGGTTAATGACTGCGACATTGCAACTAGCGTTGAAAAACACAAAGGACAGCGACAAAAGGTACCGACGGGACAGCACGCTAGACTTCAACTGACGTTTAATGCACACGTAACAGAATTTATACACTCGCATTAGGCGCATGCTCAGGAGACTGTTCCCCCCCCCCCCCCCCATTTTCCTTTATCAAGAAGCAGGTTGTCATAATAGAGTAAACATTTAAACCAAATTGACACGCAAGTGTTTTGACAAATAGATTACCTCTTTTTTCGTGAGGGCTATTGAGAATGTGCTCACGCACTTACCCTCTGCCTTATCAACACAAAACGCCTCAAATATCTCCCTATCACCCTGCCTATGAAGCCGCCTTAGCACTCTCGTGTGGTTAAAAAGTGGAACACATTTTTCTTCTCTACTGTCTGTTTTTATTCTGCATTTGCGGCAATGTGCAGCCAAATGGCCACCGGCCATCACAGCTGCGACTGTACTGTGGTGTTTTTGTAGCCTTTCATTCGGCCACTGGCCTGTTTGCCCAATATACCACTTGCCACAGGTCAGTGGGAATAGATACACCACACCAATGGGGCAGTCCACAAACCGCGTGGCGTGTTTCGTTGCACAGGGTACGCATTGTTGACCATGCGGCACATCCTAGACAGCTTTTGTGGGGCTGTTAAAACGGCACGAATGCCGCACTTTCCCGCCGCCTTTTTGAGGCGATGGGACAAATTGTGCATGTAGGGAATAGGCACCGGACGTCCCCGCAGGCCGTCATTACAGCAGCCTGCTGTCTTGCGTCCCTGTCGGAGCTCTTTAATAAGGCTCTCAGCGACGGATGCGACTATGCTGTCAGGAAAGCCAGCGCTACACAGACGGAGGACCTGCTGGCGCTCACTTGGCGCTCACAGGAATTCTGAAGAGCGGCTCTTAGGCGGTTGAGAGCTATCCCTCTTTTTACGAGTTTTGAATAGGCCGAATTATAGCTAACGACTGGCTTTTTTGAACGAGGGAAGTACGTTCAATATAGTGAACGACTACTAAAACTAATGCTGAGGTCAAGGTAACGCAAGCAACCCTCATTAGGAACCTCACGAGTAAAACTCAGACCCTTACCACATTTTTTAAAGACACTAAAAACACTGTGCACAATGTCGTCCCTTCCATCAGGCGTCACAATTTTTAACACAACAATATAGTCATCAACATATCTAAAAATTTTGCAACGAAAGTCATGTCCACACGCGAAAAAATTTCATTGTCAATACACGCTAAAAACAAGTCGCTTAAAACCGGTGCAATGCGCGAACCAATACACATGCCTTGCTTCTGCAAGTAAGAAACATCGTCAAACTCAACAAGTTTTGAAGAAAGGTAAAAGCAAAGTATTTCTAAAAAGTTATCTACTGAAATCCCAGATGAATTTTGGAAGACGGTCACACCCAGCGCGTCAATTCGCTCCCTGACAGCTGCGCAGAGTTGTGTCTGTGGTATAGAGTAGAAAAGATCTACTACGTCAACGGAAAAAGCATAAAACGCATCACAGGTTTTTTCATGTCTGTGTGTTTCACTTTTTAGCCACACGAGAGTGCTGAGGCGGCTTCATAGGCAGGGTGATAGGGAAATATTTGAAGCGTTTTGTATTGATAAGGGAGGGGATAAGTGCGTCAGCACACCCTCAGTAGCCCTCACGAAAAAAGAGATAATCTATTTGTCAAAACACTTGCGTGTCAATTTGGTTTAAAGTTTTACTCTGTTATGACAACCTGCTCCTTGATAAAGGAAAAGGGGGGGGGGGGGGGGGGAACAGTCTCCTGAGCATGTGCCTAATGCGAGTGTATAAATTCTGTTACTTGTGCATTCAACGTCAGTTGAAGTCTAGCGTGCTGTCCCGTCGGTTTCTTTTGTCGCTGTCCTTTGTGTTTTTCCATGCTAGCTGCAATGTCGAGGCCACCAGGTGGCATCGCCCAGAGCAGCAGCACCCGCGTCGAGCTCCGATCAAATCCGCACGCATCGCTGTTCTGCGCCACCAACCCCTGAAAGTTTTCAACCGGCGCGTAACCTCATCACCGCGCACCGACTGATACCAAGTACAACCCGGTACCGTTCCGTATTGCGTGGCAGCGGCTGGTCGAAAATCCGAAGCGGCCGCCGCCCTCGTAAGCCTCGTAGCCCCGCAGCATAACATGGACTCCTCGGCTCCAGCGGCGCTCCATCAACCGCAGCCTGCCCCCGGAAACATCGCCGCCATGCCTCTCACCCCCGCACCGCCCGCCGCCACCTAAAACAATGCCCTCCTCGACTCCGCGGACTTTAACCCCGACCCCGCAGACGGATGGATTACACCCGCCGCCCGTAAGACACGCACTGAGCCCCGTTCCCGGTATGCCCTCCACTCCGTGTGCGTGCAACTCCCCGCCGCCGCCTTTGCGCCTACTGTAAAGCCCTACGCTCTACTCACCGCCTTCTCCGCCGCGGCTCAGCTCCCTGCCGGTGCCTCTTCCGACATTTCTCTCCATCTCCTGCCCCAACAACGGATTGCCATCATCAAGACTTCATCCCAGCTGATTGCTTCACGCCTGAGTGCCATCAATCACATCACCCTCAACAATGAACAAATGCTCGTGGACTCATACATCGCAGCCCCCACCAACTCCTGCCGCTGTGTGATATACAGCATCGACTCTGACCTCTCCACAGCTGCTCTCATGCAAGGCCTTGAGAGCTACTCTGCAAACATTCTCAACGCCCGCATTATGGGCACCACCGAGTCCGTCCTGATAACCTTCGAGGGCTTAGTAATTCCAAACACAGTCTATTTTCGCCGCGCCGCGTATCGCTGCCGCCCACATCACCCAAGGCATATAAATGCAACCAATGCCTGCAATACGGACACCGGACTTATACCTGTACTGAACGTTACCTCGGCTGTAACATCTGCTCTATTCAGCTTCAATCAGCTGACGACGCCCATCCCTGCTCGCCATGGGGCTTTCACTGCAAAGCAGATCATCCACCTTTCGACACCGCATGTCCCATTCAGTACCAGCAAGACCAAGCCCGGGCCAAAGCTTCCTATGAGCAGCGCATCAAGCTACGCAGTGCTACGTCGATTCATACGGTCTCACCACCTACGGGCCCGGATAGCACTGCCCTACATGCGAAGCCGCAGTCATCTGAGCAATTATTAACTTCTCTACCTGCCACATCTACATGGGGAAAGAACCAGCCTCATCCCATGCCTCTTCAACCGCCATCTACAGCACCGACCACATCGTTCCGGCGTCCTGCCACTGTTCAGTTGACAGTCCAAACTCAACCTCAAATCACGGGACCAAAAGAACCCACCCCGCATCAGTCCACCTCCGCAGTGAACCAACAGGCGGCCCCTCAGGAGAGGTTGCCCCCGGTCAAACCACAGCTGACAGCAACTTCGCAAGACACCCCCTCATGCAACAATACACTGATCTAAAAAACCGTCTTCTCCCGTGTGGCCAACAACTGACCGAAATTACCCAACGTGTTTCCACCCTTGACACCCTTGTTTCTAATGTTCTCTTCATTGTCTCCCCCTCGTCTCCCGAATCGAGGAGCTCACCTACAGCGTCGCTTCCATCAAAAACCATCCACCTCAACACTACCACCCCCATGCAAGCCACCTCCCAATCTGTCAAAAGTACACACCCAACTCCGGCGGCCGAGGTAGGTCCTCTACCTCCACCCCCGCCGTCTTCGTCGTTCTCTCCCACCTCTAACGCACTGTAATGGCTAACACAACCGCACTCCAAATTGTGCAATGGAACTCCCGCAGCCTCAGAACAAATAAAACACCTCTGTATCAATGGCTTCTCACTCTTCCTTCTCTACCGGCTTTCCTGCTACTTCAAGAAACACGCCACACTCATAACATCCCTGGGTACCGTGGACTGCACACCCCCAACACTACCAAACCCCTCGTTTCCTCTTTCATCTGTAGAGACCTCAAGTTTGAACACATCGAAGTCCCGACCGTGCTACAACCCTATCTCATTGCTTTCGTATTTTATCCCTCACCAAAACAGCGCCCTATATGCTCCCTCAATCTCTACAACAGACCCACCGAATACTGCCTTTTCAAACCACTCTTCTCTTTCACTGCATCCCTAGCTCCCACCCACGAGCTGCTACTGGCAGGAGATTTCAGTGCCCCGCACGTCAGCTGGGGCTACCCGACTATTATGGCCTGGCCGCATACTTCACACATACATTACGCAGAATCACTTGACCGTACTCAACACTCCTGACACACCCACACGCAGAGGCACAAGCACACAAAAACCGTCCACCCCTGACCTCGCGCTCTTCCTAGGCTCCACACAAATCACCTGGCAAAGCACGGACGCACAGCTCCTCAGCGATCACTATATCATTCTGTTATCTCTCGATCTCTCTACGCCATCGGAAAAGTACCCGACACCTCACAAACTGGGAAGCATTCCGCAAAATCCGCGCTTCCAACTCATCCCAAGCTCCACCATATCCAGATTGGCTCCAATCTCTTCATTCGGCACGACAATCTGCAACTACGACAGAAAAGTCTTCTGCACCCACTGTAACTCCTGACCCACACCTAATCCGCCTGTGGAAGCGGCGCTAGCGACTCCTTAGAAGAATGAGACAACAGCCACGCAACCTACAACTCAAACAAACACTAGACCGACTACACTCTGACATAACAAAATACTGTTCGACTCTTGAGGCATCTAATTGGGTAAAGTTTGTAACAGCATCAATGGCACCCTCCACCAAAAATCCACCTGGCATCTCCTCCGCTCCCTTCTCGGTCCCCAACCTCACCCCACCCCCACTATCGATAAATTTCTATCCCTGCAAGGTCCCGCTCAACTAGAGCAGACTCTATCGAACCTCTGCATTCCTCCACCTCTTCTATCAACCTATCCAGCTTACACAGGCGCCTCTCAAGCAGATCTCGACAAACCATTCCCTCCCAACGAACTTGATTTTGCTCTAGCACAAAATTCCCGCTCCTCGACACCAGGTGAGGACCTCGTCACCTACACTCTTCTTCGAAACCTTCCCGACCCCGACAAAGAAACACTTCTTTCTTACATCAACAAACGCTGGACTAAGGGCACTTTTCCCGACGAGTGGAAATCCTCGACCATTGTCCTTATTCCGAAACCAGGTAAACCGTCTACTCTCCAAAACATTCGTCCCATCTCCCTTACCTCATGCGTGGGAAAGACTATAGAACGGATGGTTCTGACCCGCTTTCAGGAACATCTCGACACCATCGACTTCTTTCCTCGCACCTTAATCGGGTTCCGTTCTCACGTCTCGACGCAAAACCTTTTCCTCCTCCTCGAACACACATTCCTCCAGCCCCCCTCAGCTCAGGTACATGCCTTGGTCGCAGTTGACGTTCGCAAGGCATTCGACAACATCAGTCATGATCACATGCTCGACTCCATTCAGCATACTAACTGCGGGCATAACACATATACTTATCTCCGTAACTTTTTGCAGAACAGGACGGCCCAATTTCGACTAAGATACTCTTACTGAACCAATCGCCCTAACACGTGGCACTCCACAAGGTGCCGTGCTCTCCCCGACTCTCTTTAACATCGGCATGACCGCACTAGCCAGAAAGCTCACCTCCATCCCCAATCTGCATCATATATTTTACACTGATGACATCACACTCTGGAGCACCTGCGGGTCCCCCGGAGATGTCGAGAACACGCTACAGCAAGGCCTTGACCTCATCTCCTGTTTTCTTTCTCACACCGGACTTCAACCAGCACCGGAAAAATCCGAACTCCTTTTCCTCACGCATACAGAATATCAACGCTCCACCCAGTCACTCATATCACTACAAATCGATAACCAACCAATACCCGAGTCAATTCATGCCGGGTTCTCGGTATGCACCTTCACACGAAACAAAGCACGCCCTCCGTTAAACAGGCCATTAACACATGTCATCAAGTTACTCAATTGGATCGGCGGGTAGTTAAGCGTCATGCTGGACTTAGAGAGTCACGTGCCACGCAGCTAGCACACACCATGGCCCTAAACAAAATCCTCTACTACATACCTTACCTTAAACTTACACAGCAACACCTTACCAAGCTCAGTGCCGCACTCAACACTCTATACAAAGCCGCACTGCATCTCCCAGTTCACACGTCCAACCAACGACTCTACGAAACAGGACTTTTCCTGCCTCTTCCTGCGCTAATCAACCTCCATCGGGAGCGCCAGCTAGCCCACCTGTCCGGCACGCAACAGGGTGGATGGATTCTGCGGGAGGCTGGAATACCCCCACTGATCTTCCTCTCCCCATGCCCGGTCATGCACTCCCCTCTAACCTCCGTATTGCACCCATCCCTCGGCACATGCAGCCGGGGCTACATGACGGTCGTCGACAGACACAAGCTACCCACCACAACCCTCCTTTCTCTACTCATACGGTGGCGTACACAGACGCCTCACGCCTTTCAGACACTGGCACCGGCGCATATGTCATCCATTCCCCGCATCTTCCAGACCCCATATGCCAGACGTGTGGACCTTTTAGCAACCCTCCCTGCTCAACCACGCTTGAAATCACGCCCATCGTGCACGCCGTTCAGACATTCGTGCAAATGCCCTCCACAAACAACTACATTATATACACGGACTCACAAAACGCTCTTCGATCCATCCACAACCGCACCATGCCCGTTGACTTACGAGACAGTCTCGATGAGGCCCTCTTCGCCTTACGCCCAGCCACTGTCACTCTAAAGTGGATCTCTGGTCATTCAGGGATCGCCGGAAATAAGCTGTGTAATCAGATCGCCCGCGATTTCCGTAACCGGGCTCCGGTGATCCCCTGGGTCAGCCCACCGACAAGTGACGAGGCATACGCTCTAAAACACACCCTGAAAGAGCATTATACGTAGCTAAAGGAAGATTTTGCCCGTCTTCCGGCGCCCCACCCAGCCCTCACTATGCCCCAAGCCAGAGTCCTCCGTAAAATTCAATCAAACGCCCTTATTACCGCGCGCGCCTCTCCTTTTATCACATGCGACCGCTCGTGCCCTAACTGCCCCTCCATCTACGCGAATCTTGAACACCGTCTTTTCCTCTGTTCTGCCGCCATACAATCCTCACACTATTCCTACCCCCCACCTGTATCCTGGCGTGCCTGGCTGGAATCTTCTGCACCGAAGGATCAACTAGCCTTGGTACAACAGGCAGCCGACCTGTTGGACGCTTAATTGAGTCCTGAATAAAGTGCATTACTACTACTTGCATTAACGTATCAATTCGTGATTCTCCATTTTACTTTTCTTTTTTTTTGTAGGTAGCTAAGCTAATACACTATTTACTCGGTATTGCTGGGTACATAACTGGCATGGGGCTGGCTTGAGAAGATTTTATCAACGTCATTTTCAGTTAGTATCTGAATAGTCGGCATGCCGTCAGCCTGCCTGGCGAAGATCTTGCCATTGTTCACCCAGACTGACTTCCATCCCTTTTCGTACTTTTTCTTGACAGTCATAGCTAGTAGCTTCTTAAGCGTTGGGCAAAGATGTTCATTTATGTAGATGGGTTGCGAAGTATCAAAACAAATGTCCTTGTTCATAAGATGCATCTTTTTTGCTTTCCAGAACACGTTATCGTTCTTAGCTCGAGAACGGAACTGGACGATGATGTTTGTTTTATCAGAGCTTCGCGTAGCACAGGGTGGCAGACCTCGATGTCTGTCTTGGAAATAGATTATTTTACAGCGTCTCCGATTATTGTCAAGATATCGCTAACCGATTCATCCTCAGCTTTCATCACGCCCTGTTTTTCCTGGGTGTTTTTCCTAGAGTACTGCTCAGAAAAGGTAAGCCGATTTTCTAAATCTTTCATTTTGGTTTCCATAGACGTGTCGGTTGAATGCAGATCTATGTTTTTGGCCACTTTTTGTTCATTTTTTGAAACCAACTCATCCAGTTTATTTTCTAGTTTTCAATTGTGTCAAATGCAAATTGAAGGCTCTGGGCTTGTTCATTCTTGAGGTCGCGCATTTCATTCCGCACATCCCTTTCCATCGACTCGCGAAAAACCTTAAGCTCTTGCTTGATTTCCTCTTTTAACTTGGTGATTTAGACTTTCACGTCATCCTTCATCTTGTATCAGGAGCCAAGAAGAAAAAAAAACAGCAGTGCAGAAAGCAAAAAACGCAAGTCCCTCACGGGCCAGACCGCCAGGATTCACACTTGGCAGTAGCGACGTAAATACAAAATTGAACAAAAAATGCAAGGACCAAGAATACTAACCTGTGAAGTAGAACAGGAGCGGTTACAGTAGTGCGCACATCGGCCGTCGCTACTGCCAAGTGAGCCGGGGGCGAATCGGTAAGGCCCAGTGGGTGATGCCGCACGTCAGAGGCCAACTTGTGTCGCTGGGAGCCTGGCTTGCTTGATCGCAATGCGGAAGCACATACTGCTGCAGGTGACCGGACGAAGAGTGTATCTGTTGGGGGTTTAACCTCCCAAAGCGACTAAGGCTATGAAAGATGCTTTATTGGAGGGCTCCAGAAGTTTCAACCAGCTGGGGTAATTTAACGTGCGCATACATCGCCAACACACGAGCGCCTTGCTTGTCACCTGTAGCGAAAAGCGGCCTTCCCAACCACCGTCAGCATGCGGCCTTATCACTGTGATTGTAACACACCATCTTGTCCATGCTCTGTGAATAAACCGTGTGCTGGCGGCTATGGAAAGAAAAACAAAAGAAGCTTTGATTGTTTTGTGGCGTTATGCCGACACGGGCAGCGAGCATCGTTTCTCCAACTATCGGCTAGGTACGTATAGTAAAGAAAACACCATGAAATATTTGATGAGCCTCACAGGATAGAGGCCAGCACGACGATGTAAGCGGCCGTGTACACCTGGAGTACGCAGCGCATGTTCTCATTGATGTCCTGGGTGCGGTCTCCACCGCATCGCTTGCGGCGCCGCAGCTGCACGTAGGCGACGCTGCCCAACAAGCCGACCACGACGTAAACAATCCCTGAGGCGGCCACCACGAACACCTGGGGCTCGTACTGCAGGTACTGCGAGTTAGAGCAGCTCAAGTCAAGTCTGAGTGACCTTGCATCACCGCAGCAGCCACTTAAGTAGATACAGCCGTTCTGAACACTTGCGCGAGATAGCATAAAACATTCCACTGCAGCAAAATCGATTACAAAGCAGCAGGGAACGTTAAAGGCGAGCAATTGCGAACAAAACCTCCTTAGATAAATAGGATGTTTCTTATGCTTCTTACACTGCCGGCTGATGGATTTTCGAGGTAAAGTGATGTTGGAAACTAACTCCATTATTTGGACCACCGGTGTAAAAAGGTATCAGATTAAGTTGTGTATCTGAAAAACATATTTAACCTTGATTCGTAGCGGCAGCGAAGGAACACGAACACAAGAGAAGGTGACGTACAACTCACGGACGAACGTTGACGAACAGGGGCGAAGGAACTCGGGCGAAACGTTCATCCGTGTGTTGCATGTTTCCTTCTATTGTGTTGGTGTTGCTTCGCTGCCGTCGCATATATATCAAGAAAGTTCCGAAATTACCTGAATGCTTGCTTAAACGTTTTTCATTTCAACCTTGAAAGCAAAATCTATTAATACTTTCTGTAAGAAAGAAAAACTTCCGTACAGATAATTTGATGAAAGTGCGTCGAGAGGCGGGGTATCATTGACAGAAGACAATGTTATAGAAACCAACTTAGCTGTTGTGATTACGGGAATAATGTCCCTGTCACACGGCTACTGTAAAGCCGTTCGAATAAAAAGACACCTCCCTATATTTAGCTCCATCCGCAGACACACGACAGAGTTCGCCTTGCCGGACATCGTCTTTCCAGAAGTGGTCTTTTCCAAAAGCGGAGATCGCCGGTCTGTTTTCAAGGCATATAGCCTCCAACCTAGTGGACACCAGTGGTTATTTTTAATAAACAAACGAAGCAAAAGTTAATTTTTGTGCCTTGTTTATAAATTATAAAATATATTAACGCTTCGTAGAAGGTTACTCAGGCGAAATAATGCAGGTGATGAGTTTTTCACAGCATTCTCACCAGCAGTTGGAAAATATCACATAATGACGCTAACCGCCGATGCGGATGAGCGCCCTCTTTTTCAGCGCAAGGTTTTTAAATATACTGTAGCTAAATTTGCTGTAAACAAAGTGTAATAACGCACTCATTTGATTTATATGTTGCGATACTTCGGTTTACACAGAGTGGTTTTTGTTTGAAGATCTAGCGCCACGCTTTCGATAGCGTCCTCGGAAGAAAACGCTAAAAAGAGATCGCCAGCGTCGTGTTTCTGCTATGCAACTCCTTTTGAATACGTCTTTCAACTCGGCAAGAGACCGCGTAGGTGAAATATTGTTTGCTTGCTCGTGTGACAGATGTATGAATCGAACAAAACGTATTTGGGACCATTGCAAGCAGGTTCAATAACCTTTGCTCGTAAAGACCTCAGAATGAATCTGCATATTTGAGTTCAGAAAAAAAATACCCTGCACAGAAAAATCTTCAGATGAAGTTGCTCTACAAAATGCCATGCAGGTATCCAAGCGTTCTACCTGCATTGGCAGCGATTAATGCTACACCAACAGGCCGATTTTGTTTCTTAGAAATTTTAACACGCGTGTATATTTTTAAAAGCGTACATGGTTTAAAACTGTGATGAAAAATTTATAGAAACCCGGCAAACGCATGCTATTTAGAGCTTGTAAAATATTTGCACTTTAGCCATCATTTTGTACCATGCATACTATGGAATGAAGGAGAGATTGAAACATAATGATGCTGCCATACATTTCTTAGAATGCTACGGAGTCATCAGCAAAAAGGTAAGTCTTAGACAACGTTTTTAGACAGAAACCGTTCGAAAACTGCGCTGGAGCACGGCGCTGCGGAGTGGGCGCAATCGATCGCCAGCTAACCTCAAAGCGACCACAGCTCCCCTCCCCCTCCACTGCGGTGGATGGGTAAGGCGGAAGTTTTAAATGCTACTAACCCTCTTCTTTCAGCAATGAAACGAAAAATTAAACTATGTTCGCATTTTTAAACACTCTTTTGTCCTTATATAAAAGCCACCGCGTTGGCAGACGTATCTCAAGCAGGCAAGCAGCCGACGATACACTTGAGCCGCGTTTGCAAGCTTTTATTGTTCGAGACGCGTCGGTAGACACGGTGGATTTCGTGAAAGGAGAGGGTTAGTAGCATTTCAAATTTCCGCCTTACCTATCTACGACAGTGCAGGGCGCCGAGGTCGCTTTGAGATTGGCTGGCGATCGTTTGGGTCCACTCCGCGCCACGCAGTTTTCAAGCTTTCTCACATCTAAGAACGATGGTCTTAGATTAAATGCAGTGCACTAGACCGCTAACATTAATGAGAGAGGACGACCGCACAAGGGACCTTTTGTAAGAACACGTGAACTGAACCCGACTTCAAGGTGAATAAAGATTGAGCGGAGTCGTGTTGATGTTTGGAAGTGTTGCTCATTGTACGAGCAATTTCACGCTAGGTTACTGCCTGCACATTTTTTGGCTGCGTGTTATTTTCGTAATCACGGAGACTTTAGTTCAGGCACCTATCGAATCGTCCGACATTCTGCTTAACGCTCGAAAGCGGATGTTATAAATTATGCCCGCAGCGCATTTAACAAACATTTCCTGGTGGCAGATTGTACACTGCATGCTTTTGAGGACGTGTTTCGGCGGCCAGCGTGTTTTTCACAATATACGTTGTAGCCTCGCTGGGGCAAAAAAAGAAAAAAGAACACGCAAACGTTTGCCTCCTTTCCTATTTTCATCAGATTAATACTAATGAAGTGCATGTGGAGTGTGATATCGCCTTCTTGATGCAAATTGTCGGTGACTAAAACCACGGCATCATTAGGGTGCCTCGCTACGACGAATCTCGCAAGTTGTTCGTGAAACCTAGAGGCGGTTTGCAGGAGGCATGACTTTTGAAGGGTTTTTTGCATGCAAAGAATAATAGTGTCTTATTGGACGAGTTAAGATTGTGTGGAATTACATAGGATTGATTTCTTAGCGTGACATCAATAGCAACATCGAACATAGTTGTCCATTAATTTCAAACAAATTGTCACGTGGTGGTGACAAATTCGATGACACAAATGAAGTGTCTGTGAGTGCACGGAAGAAACCCTTTATTGAGCCGACTTGCGCCCGCAAAAGAACAAAGTGATTCGGCTGTGGCAATAGCAACAATCGCGCTCGGCGGTCGTCTAACAAAGAATGGTCGTTGCACCCGTCAACGCTCAATTTAAAGGTTGCTTAGAAGCATCTAGATAAAGTCGCAAACTGTTAATAACACAACATGGAACATTATAGAAACGTATGCGAGTGGCCGTAATCTTCGAGACAGATCTCGGCGCATTTCGCACGACAAAGAAACTGATAAAGGCGCGTCTCGAGACATCGAGCATTAACAAACAAAGAATACAGAATTGATACGCGTACTAGAATCAGTGTTGATGTCGCATGCCGGCGGCTCCTAAAAAAATAACAAATACTGTTTTAAAGGTTTCGCGGCATTACACCCCCCTTAAAAGCATCGCCTCAATATTCAAAAATAAACAAACCAACTTAAACATAAACATTACAAAGTTTAAACACCAAAGTTCGTTAACGCGCGTAATAAGGCTTTAGACGAACAACATGTACGACGTCTGCGCGCGCGCGTCGCCGTTTTGATACTGTCGTACCGTAGGGACTGACTTCATAGTCGAGTTGTCCGATGCGTCGAAGGATTTTGTATGGCCAAAAGTATCAACGCAGTAACAGTTTCCTTAGTCACGACGGCGAATTGGACTGCAAACCAAGACTTGATTTCCTGGCCTGTACTCTGCGTGGCGTCGTCGTAAGTTGTATCGTCGGCTGTCGGTGCGCTGTTGGTCTTTGATACGCAGCCGTGCGAGTCGTCGGGCTTCGTCTGCACGGTGCAGGTAGGCGGTGACGTCGAAGTTGTCCGCGTTGGTTACGTACGGCAGCATTGCGTCGAGCGTCATCGTGGGCTCCCTGCCATAAATAAGCATAAACGTTGTCGCTCTTGTCGTCTAATGGAATACCGGGTTATACACGAAGATCCATACGGCATAATAGCGTCCCAGATCTTGTGCTCGGCGTCGACGTACATGGCGATCATGTCTTCGATTGTTTTGTTGACGCGCTCTGTAAGTCCGTTGGTGTGGGGATGGGAGGCGGTTGAACTACGATGGCTCGTTGGCTGTAGTGCATGATGGCCTGCGTGAGTTCAGCCGTAAATGCAGTTGCTCTGTCGTGATGAGCACCTTAGGAACACTGTGTCGCAGGAGAATTCGTTCGACGAGAAACTTAGCAACCTCTGCTACGGTACCATTGGGCAGCGCTTTGGCTTCAGCGTAGCGGGTCATGCAATCGGTTACCATGATGACCCATTTATTCCCCGCTGATAAATTTGGGAAGGGGCCGAGGAGGTTCATCCCATTTAGTTGAAAGGGCTTAATCAGCGGCAGTATCGGGCTCAGCAGACAAACAGGGCTCGTCGGGGGTGTCTTGCGTCGCTGGATTTACGGCACGTTCTAACATAATGACCAACGTCAGCAGGCAACCGTGTTCAGTAATATGTTGCTTGTATCCTGTGCAACGTGCGCGCAAACCCGAGATGCCATGCTTTCGGCTTATCGTGCAGCGCCTGAAGATTTTGGGCACAACAAGAAGCTGCGCGTTTCTGCTGGCTACGAAGTTCTTCACGACGACGTCATTGTTTAAGGCGAATGACAATAAATGACTCCGGAACACAGCAGGAGGGGAAGCGATTTTTCCTTCGAGGTAACTAGCCAGGTCGTTTAACTCAGGGTCTAAGTATTGCTGCTGTGCGAAGCTGCTGGCGCTTGCCGGTCCCAAGAAGGCGCCTTTGTTATCTTCTTTCAGTGGCGCATCAACGGGGGCTAGTGAAAAGCAGTCTGCATCGGAGTGCTTGTGGCCGCACTTGTAGATGACTGTGATGTCGAATTCTTGAAGACGCAGGCTCCATGCGCAAGACGACCGGAGGGATCTTTTAAGTTGGCGAGCCAGCCGAGAGCATGGTGATTGCTCACAAGCCTGAATGGTCGTCCGTACAAATAAGGGCGAAATTGTAATGTGGCCCAAATGATGAGAACACATTCTTTCTCCGTCGTCGAATAGTTGGCTTCAGATTTCGATAGGGAACGGCTAGCGTAGGTGATAACTTTCTCCTGTCCGGAACTCTTCAGTACGATAAGAGCGCCGCCGCCCAAACTGCATGCGTCGGTGTGAATTTCGGTCTCGACGTTTTTATCAAAGTGGCCAAGGACAGAAGGGGACTGTAGGCGGCGCTTAAGTTCGGCGAAGGCTTCTTCTTGCCGTGCTTCCAATTGAAAAGCTACGTCACTCTTTGGAAACTTCGTCAATGGCTCGGCAATGTGCGAAACGTCCTGAAAAATCATTGATAATAACCGCACATCTCAAGAAACCTGGCACGGCTTTCTTGTCTGTGGGCGGTGGGAAGTGCGCGATCGTGGCCGTTTTCTCAGGGTCAGGATGAACCCCAACCTTGCTAACGATATGACCCAGGAACCGCAGTTTTTTGTAGGCAAAGTGTCATTTCTCTGCTTTCAAAGTTCGTCCTGATGACTTGATAGCTTCTAGCACTGTGATAGCAATACTGCACGAATACTGCGCTAGGTTTCGGCCCGTCGCGTCGCCCCGGGAAGGGCTACGTTGACCTTGAGCAGCCGCGAAGAAGAAGATGGAGAAGAAGAAGACGAAGATAAAGAAGAGGAAGAACAAGAAGAAGCAGGAGAGGAACACTCAGTCACCGGCAGAGCACAGCAGAACGGTCGCAACAATCGGTCTCCTTTCGCTCCACATTCGGTTCAGCAGCATTGAACCCTTCTCATTTATGTGTAGGCTGGTAGCTCACGCTTTTGCGTCATACTCTTAAAAGATGAGCTTAAGTGTCTTACACGAATAGGGCGTGATAGGGGAATACTGTAGCAGGCAAAAGAAGCTGCCGCCGTTGCTATCGCAATTCAACTCAGTGAACTCGTTGCTAAAGTTGACGGTATTGAAAGTTCAATTAAACTAGTTTCCGACCAGTATGACACTGTGCTAGAAAGTCTTGAGAAACAAAAGAATGACATGACTGCCCTTAAGAAAAGGGTAGAAAACATTGAAACTGGAAAATCCCCTGTGACCAGACAAATAAGGCTTCAGATGAATGAACTGGAGCAATACAACCGCAGACTGAACATGGAAGTGCATGGTGTTGTTCAAGAACAGCATGAAAACCTTCTTGAGCAAATGAATAGCTTAGCGGCTTCGTTACAACTCCCATCGCTAAAAGACTCTGATCTTGAATCTTTACATCGCTTGCCACCAAAGTCTGTTAAGGAACCAGTCATCATTGCTCGATTTCGTCAGGTATCCCTAAAGCAGAAATGGATAGAATGCCGTACTCTTCTCAGGGAAAAAGACTCAGACATGAAGCTTCTTGACAACTTAACTCCGGAAAACAAACGGTTACTCTGGCTAGCCCGCTCGAAAGGAACCGAACTTGTGTGGCAGAAAGACGGGCGCATCTTTGCTCGAAAGGCAGAAGGCGATAAAGTTCTTAGGATCTACGACGAGCATGATCTGGAAAAACTGTAATGGTAAGGGGCAAGCATTTTATGCTGCGGCCCGTTCTTCACAAGAATGGCTGGTCTCGAATCTGGTTGTGTTTATCATAACATAGAATCTTTTCGTAGCATTCCTTTATTAAACAATAAGCAGGCGAAGTACTTTTCCTTTTATCACCTGAGTGCGCAGAGTTTGCGTAACAAGGATGAAGAAGTTAACAGTTTTTTGTCTTATTTAGAGCACGAGTTTGATGTTTTGGGCTTTTCAGTAACCTGGTTCAGGAATTATGATGATATAGTACATTTTGAAGGTTATAAATGTGAAGCTTTATGCAGAAAAGATAAAATAGGCGGTGGTGTTGCAGTATACATTAAGCAAAGCCTTTCCTATGAAGTCGTATCTGACTATACTGTTTTGAACCAGAACATTGAATCACTGTTTGTCAAAACCAGGGCATTCATGTATGGCGTTATTTACAGACCACCGTCAAGCTCTAGCGAAGAATTCTTTCGTATTCTTGAATTTATGTTAGACAAACTCTCTGTATTAGGACTTCCTATTATCATTATGGGTGATTTTAATATCAATCTGCTTCGACGCTCCCATGTATCTAACACTTTCGTAGACACTGTCTTCTTATGGCTTCTGCAATGTTATCAATACCCCTACCCGCGTCACTGATAATACTGAATCCTTAATAGACCTTTGTTTATTAAGCTGCGTTCCCGATAACACGATGTCTGGTGTCCTTGCTAGCGACGTCAGTGATCATTTGTCCCTTTTCTGCTTTATACCAAGAGGGCGGTCCAAAGATTCTCGTTGCACAGACAGAACACACACTACACGAAATATAACAAATGTTAACATTGAACAATTCCGATCTCTTGTAGCCGCTGTCGATTGGCACAAACTTCTATCAGCCCTAAACCCCAATGACTTATACGAACAATTCCTCGATAAAATAATTGAATTGTATAATATTGCATTCCCTACCGTCACAATAAAAAAGAGCAAAAGGGCTAGGAAACCTTGGGTTACACGCGACTTAGTGATAAGAATAAAAGCGCGAAATGCTCTCTTCCATAAGTTCCTATCACGCAGAGAGAAATTATTATTTCAGGAATACAAAAAGATCCGTAACAAGTTAGGTAACGATATAAAGAAAGCACGTATCCACTACTATGCCAATAAATTTGCTGACATTTATTATGATCCTCAAAAGACATGGCGCATTGTAAAAAGCTTACTTGGCAAACACCATACAGTTTTACCTGCTGAATTAAAGATTGATAACCAAATTTACGGTGGTGTGGCTCTCAGTAATGTGTTCAATAGACATTTTTTAACTTTTGGATCTTTTGCCACTTCTGGTTCTTACGATTTCGATAAGTATATTCAGTGCAACCTGACTAAGTCCATGTTTCTTTATCCAGTCACAGAAACCGAAATTGTCGACCTAGTTAATGACCTTAAAAATAACAGTTCATGTGGTTTCGATGGTATTATGGCAGCACCAATCAAAGCGGTTTCTGATATTCTATCTGAAGTGTTATGCCACTTAACTAATCAGGTCTTATCTACAGGAATATTTCCAGATAAAATGAAAATTGCTAAAGTCATAGTTCTACACAAAGGGGGTGCCGTCGATTGTATCAGTAACTATCGCCCAATATCAGTCCTCCCACTGTTTTCCAAGATAGTAGAAAAAGTAATTAATCTAAGGCTAACTGAGCACTTGACTGAAAATGCCTTGCTCTCTGCTGCCCAGTATGGTTTCCAGAGAGGTAAGTCAACTGCATCTGTTCTATTATTCATTAAAGATAAGATAGCACATAATATAGACATGCAGTTGTGTACTATAGACATTTTTTTTGGATTTCAACAAAGCTTTCGACTCAATTAAGCATGAAATACTTTTTGAAAAACTGCCACACTACGGAGTAAGAGGCGTCGCACTTCAACTGCTCCAAAGCTACTTGTCAAACCGTTCTCAGTTTGTCATTATAAATGATTTTGCCTCGGATCCTGAATTCATAAAATACGGTGTTCCTCAAGGTTCCATCCTAGGCCCTCTATTATTTCTTTTATATATAAATGATATAATGGCTATCCCTGGAACTTCCAATATCTTGCTCTATGCCGATGACACGAGCGCCTTTTTTTCCTCGCCAAGCTTACCCTCTCTAGTGTCTGCAGCTAACAAATGGCTTGAAGATCTGTCGAGTTGGCTTTGTGCAAACCAGCTGATGTTAAATGTTAATAAAACAAAATATATACTTTTTTCCGCTGTCAATAAACCAATAAATAAAAATATCACACTTTCGTTCCAATCTGTCTCCTTAGAACGTGTTTCAGTGCATAAGTATTTAGGTGTACTATTTCACGAAAACCTCCGCTGGTCTTATCATGTTGACTTTGTATCCAGCAAAACAGCCCGATACATAGGCATACCGAATAAATTTCGCCCGCTTCTGCCAATGCACTTGAGGAAGCAACTATATTTTTCCACTGTCCAGTCTCGTGTTCAGTACTGCCTGTTGGTATGGGGAGTGGGTACAAAAACCAACATGAAAAAGATTTATATTTTGCAAAAGAAAGGCCTTCGGTTTATTCACAACCTGTCTAGATATGATTCTGCGTCTGCATACTTTAAACTAAGTAATATATTAAGTATTACAGCCCTCTACAAACAACGACTATTCGAATTTATATACGGACAATACAAAACTGACAGTAATGCGTTTTTAACTACGTTTATCAACACTGATCCACATAACGTCCTTAGAAATGTGAACTTTATAAAACCTCGCATAAGGACCGGGTATGGTATGCAGTTAATTCACGGGCAAATCCCTAACCTCTTGAACTGCTATCCTGACATATTTTATCTACTTGAAGAATCATCCTCCTTGTTAACATTAAAAAAAAAATTAAGATGTACTTTTTGGAACATACGTGATTATTTGTTTCCTATTTCCGTTGTGTAATACCAATTACTGCTGACACTGTTACCTTGATGTATGTTAAAGATTGAATTTTATGTGTTTTGACCCTGGTTTGTGTTTGTATTACATTCTCACATATGACTATTTTGTGCTGCTCTGTGCCTGCTGCGTTGTGTCGCACATGTCAATTGTGGTGCCGAAGGCCCAGTCAGGTGACTTGTACGTCACCTTTAGCCTCGGTCCCACGGCAAAAAATTGTATTTTTGCTACAAAATGCAATAAAAGAATAAATAAATAAATAAATAAATAAATAAATAAATAAATAAATAAACTAGGGTTAAGCAGAGTTAAATCACAAATGATTTTTAGGTGTCTTCAAAGCTAAAGGAGAAGACAACGACATCATCCAGGTATACCAGAAAACTCTGCCTGCCACTTCAAGCCCGCCAGCACAGCGTCCATTACTCGTTGAAACGTCGCTGGTGCGGAGCAGAGGCCAAATGGCATCACCTTGAACTCATAAAGGCCGTCCGGTGTGATGAATGCGGTCTTCTCGCGATCTATTTCATCGACCTTATTTTGCCAATAGCCGCTCTTCAGGTACCTTGCATTGTAGAGCCGGTCGAGCGTGTGGTCAATGCGAGGAAGAGGGTAAATATCCTTTTTCCTTATGCTGTTTAAGCGGCGGTAATCGAGGCAGAAGCGAAGTGTCCCGTCTTCTTCACCAGAACAGGTACTGCCTAGGGGCTCTTTGATGGCTGGATAACGTCGTCATGAAGCATTTAATCGACTTGCTCGCGGATAGCTTGGCGTTCTTGCGGCAATACGCGGTAGACGCTTTGGCGCAGAGGTCGGGCGTGTTCGTCCGTTATAATGCGGTGCTTGTCCAGTGGTTTTTGTCGCACCTTCGACGATGACGAGAAGCACTCACTTTAGCTTCGAAGAAGACTGCGAATCTGGTCTTTTTTACTGTGGGTTATTTCCGGGTTCATGTTAAATCTAAGCTGAAAAAAATTGGTCAAGTGCGCCTTGGTCGTGGAGAGCAAAAACATCTCGGATGTCCGCTAATTCATCGAGAAAAGTGATCGTCATTCCCTTGTTGAGACGCTGGTATTCTTCTGTGAATTTTGTTACCAGCAGCTGAGTTTCTCCTCTTCGGCAGTTGGCGATGCCTCTTGCGAAGCCGAGATCTCGTTCGAAGAGCAACTTAGTGTTTTCTTCGATGACGCCTTCAGCGGTTGTCTGCGCTAGCTACGCGAACTACGGCGCTTAATCTCTACCCGCAAGGGCTTCGCAAAAATAGCAATGACCCAGAACAAAGCATCTGTCCCGCTGATATTCCAGCAGCCCCGGCAGCCGGCAATTTCCATTACAGTCTAGGGAGAAGATCCGCAGAACTGACTGAATCAATACGCACGGATTGCTGCATTCAGCAATCGGGACTACACCTTAAAGCTTCAACGTATATGCCCTTCGCACTGAATGGTGGGCTTGAACGCGGTATGAAAACCTCGAGTCGTCCCTAATGGGTTGGGAGAAACTCCGGAGAGAAATATTGAAGGTATTTGCCAGAACTGTGAGTTGAGCTAGTTGGTGCATCATTTTTAAAAATACACAGCGCAACAAACATAGGACAAGCGAGTGGACGGGAACAGCGCTAACTATCAACTGCATGATTTATTGAAAGAACACGAATATATACAAAAAATGCTCTGACAACCAAGTGCGCATCTTCGCAGATAAAACATTTCACTTTAACCAGTTTCGTCAAGATATGAGATTTCTCGGGGATGAATGATAACAGATGGGGTGCTTACGCATGTGTCAGAATTCTTGTGAATGATGTAGGCCTCTTTTAATTCTCGTGTTAATTTCTATCTGTGTTTGTACAACACTGTAGTTTCTTTGAACAGGGGAGTGCAAGGAGGGCGCAAAAGGGGCTTTTGGCTACATTCCTTGTGGTGTAGTGCCAGGTTTGATGACGGGGCTTTTTCTAGGGAGTTTTCATGTTCTCTTAGCCTTATGTTAAGACACCTTCCTGATTGACCAGTGTAATATTTGCCGCAAGTAAAATGCACTCTGTACACCACTCCTTCTATGCAAGGAAGAAAACCTACATTATGTTTTACTTGGCATCCCCCACGGCCTGCACGTCGTGTTTTGTGATTTATTTTTCGGCCTACTTTAGCGCAAATGCTGCCAAATTTTGTGGGCGCAGAAAACATGACCTGTACTCCATACCTATGTCCAACTTGCCGTAGGCGATGCGAACTTCCATGCACATACGGTATGACGGCAATATTTTTCTTTTTACGGGGTGTCTCAGGATCCTGTCGTATTAAGAGCATTTTTTGTTGTCAGAGCATTTTTTGTATATATTCGTGTTCTTTAAATAAATCATGCAGTTGATAGTCAGCGCTGTTCCCGTCTACTCGCTTGTCCTATGTTTGTTGCGCTGTGTATTTAAAAAAAAAAAGTATTTGCCAGAGCCGTGAGAAAGGAAAGAGCTGAACTGGTCTATACAGTCTAAGACCCAGCTCCCCAGTGAGCCCGTCTTCGCTTAAGGTTAAGAAATAAGGCGCATTTTTTGTTGCACGGACCCTGCCATGAGCCAAGAAAACGTGCAATTTCTGATGCGAGGCGTAAACGTGTCACGTAACCGGCCTTGTTATGAGCCCACCAGAAACCATTGAAGAATTCATTCAAGAAGCGTCCATCATGAAAAGTACCCCTGACTCTCAAGCCCGGTAAACAGCCACTCTGCTCATGTCTTACCTACCCACGCCGCTTCAGTGTCTCTGGGAAACGACAACTTGAGTGATATAATCAGAGGTCGTCCGAGAAGAGCTCTGCTAGCTGCTTCCGCCATCCTAACAGCCCCAGATAGCTACGATCACAAGCATAGTCCGTAACGAAATTCAGCACGCGCTTCATACCTCTGCCTTGGCTGAAACAAGCCAACAACGACCAGGCTTGAGCTTTGCCACCACACAACGTACGTCGAGCCGCCACGACGTGAGACGCCAATCCCTTATCGCTTCCAACGTGTTCTAGAACCTCACCCCTTAGCCCCCTGTCTAGCCTGCGGATCACCCTATGAACGCCTAACTTCAAACAAAAGACCACTGCGCTTCCACTGTGATGAGGACGGCCACATCATTCGTCACTGCCCGTACAGACGAATTGGCTTACGCGGTTTAGCAATCGGTGTCTCATGACCTAGCCCCGGCGAAAGCGAGAACTATTTGCGCACATGGAGTAACGAAGCTGTCGGTTCAGGATCCGATCCACGCGCACCGCCCGCTTTTCATCGCCGGGCCGCAAGTATGATGACAGTGCGCGAAGATGATCCCCACCTTACGCAGGGGAAACTGAAGACAGCAACCTTAGGAGATGAGCTTGCTTATAGGCGAGGAAACAAAGATCCTTCGCCGCCGCCGGTGACCACTACACCGCCACCTCAAACGACCAACATCCGCGACCACCCCACAAGAGTTCAAATTGCAGCACTGGCCAGCGGCGTGACAACTGTTTGCTTCGGCCGTCTCCTCGGTGCACGCCTATGTCGGAATCCAACAGCGAGGCCAATATCCAACCCAGAAATACGCACAAGTGCCCTTGAAGTAGCGGTCGATGGTCGCCCGGTTACAGCGTTAGTAGACACAGAAGCCGAAAACTAAGTCATCAGTGGACCGTTCGCCTCCTAGCTGAAGAACGTAATGACCATATGAGATGACCCGCTGGTCCTCATAGCAAGTGGAAACCTCAGTACGCCATCGGGACGATTTACTTCATTAGTAACCCTAATTGGACGCACTTTTCCGACCAGCTTCGTGGTAATGCGGTATTGCTCCCGCGACATTATTTTGGAGATTCATTTTCTGAATTAACATGAAACATTGCTCACGTCTCAGCAAGCTTTCGACGGATAAAACCATACCAACTCTGGTAACTCGACCACGCTGTTTTAATTATCATCGACGAAGAATTGAGCCTGCCACCCGATCCAGCATCGGGGTATTTGTGGGGGCCGGAGATATCGAAACCACTGAAGGAGTCGTGAAAGGAAACATCCAGTTGCTCTTGGATTGTGGGCTGCGAATCACAACGGCTATCACTCATTTCCGGCAAGAACAAGCTCACGTACTGGTCATGAAATGTCGCCAAAGAATAGCGGCATCTAAATAAGAGCACGACGATTTTCTTTGGCAGTAGCGCACGTAGTCCGGGAAGCCTCTGCAGCCATAGGAACTCCGTGGTTCAGCCGATGCACCCTGATAGTTGATGTCACTGGTACTTTGAGTTACCCGGTCCCGCAGATAGCTGCACTCGATACTTGATGTGCTGCCTGTAGACCCGCACCTGTCGCTGCCATTCTGCTCTGAGTATCTTGAAAATATTTCTTCCATGTCCGGCTTCCATGAAAACCCACATTCCTGAGCGGCCGTCTCAGGTGATAGTATACGAGAATGGAACTTGGCAAAAGCACGTTGCGAAATTCCCGCGAAGTAACTTGAAGGTTTTGACTATTGATGACCCGTTTAGAGTAAAAATATTGGACGAAGTCATTCAGTTTCTAGAAGGGAACAGCAACAAAGCTTTTCAGGGATTTTTCATACATTTAAAAGACTTGTACTAATATGATACCCTGGGAAGAAATTTTGTCGTCGGTAAATGACATCATTGATAGGAATGGTACCATAGCCTTCCATAATGAGTGTGGGATGTCAACAGGAGGTTTCTTCGAATTGCTATCTGTTTATCTAGAATACACAATCGGTGAATGGAATGGGTATGTTGGCTCATGTCTAGCCCCTATTCTTAGCGATGTGTTCCTGGCTTCGCGCGACAAAATTTTGAAAGAATTCCTAGAAGGGTCCTGTGTTTCCGGCATTTTTAGGTTTGTGGATGACTACTTCGTGTTTCTAGAATATGACAACCTCGGTTACGAGCAGCAATTCCGTCATGACATTTCAGTGTTCTTAGTGTGTCTTAATCCAATGGTCTTAATGCACGAAGTGACAGAGAATGATTGTATTAGGTTTTTGGATCGGCATTTCACTTCACCTCATCCCATGTTTTTTGAGCGTTCGAGCCCCGCTGTCAAAACCACATTCTTTCGTATGCATATGCTCGTTCAAAGCTCGTAAAAAGAGCTGCTGTTCATTCAGTGTTTTACAATGCTATAAAAAAAAGAAAACACGGGAGCATAGCTGGAACTTAGCTTCAACAACCAAGTGTGTCGCTCCACAAAGGCCGGCTACATTTCCGGCGTTCTGACTTCTGTGGCAGAAGAAGTGCAGAAAAAAGTGAAATGCGACATGAACGGCGAAAAACAACTAGAGAAAAACTAAAAGAAGTTTGCTGTGGTGCCATATATGCCTCAAGTATCCCATAACGTGAGTAGGATTGGCAAGCATGTCGGAGTCGACGTTCTCTTCCCGGCTCCTAACCGACTGTCCAAACTGATAAGGATAGTTAATTCTGCTAAGGATGAACCGCGCAGCTTCAAAAGAAAAGGCACGCCAAAATTTGTAAAGTGCCAGGAAGGTGTGATGTATTCCCGGCCGCTATCATGTGGGAAGCGATACATCGGCCAGATTAAAATAACATTAATATAATGTTACGCATGTCACTATTACCGGTCATGTAGCCAAGCATTAACTGCAAGGACGGTGACGAAGATGACAATAGGAGTGCCTGCGAACCTTTTTACAATGAGTGTATAATAATAGGAAGTCACCGTGATCAGTTGATAAGGGAGGTGGTGGAAGCCCAAATGACAGCGAGGCTCTCGGAAGAGTGTATAAGTGCACCATCTGTGGCACTGTCAAAAAAGAAACAGCTTATCTCGAATGCGAATGTTGAAGCGTCCCTATAGTAGAGTGAATATTATGTGTACTCATGTTTTGTGTGCCTTAATTTCCATCTCTGCCTTCCAGTAGGGTATATATACCGGCTGGACAAGCAATAAATATCAGTTGTCAGTCAGCGCTCTGTTTGTCATTATATATTTTCTCTCTTGTCTTGTTTATCCCCTGTCGACATTCAGCGCATGCAAGGGATCCCAGAAGACAAGCATCACTTAAGCTCACATTCAGGAACCAGAAAATGGCGACCTGTGTACGTTTCCAAAGGCACTCTTGAAGATTCATACTTATAGCCTGGAGAGTTCCGGCCCACATTAGGTGGCCACACCTCCAGGCACCTCACCAATTCTACGAGTAATGGTTACAAAACATTCCAGGTTGAGCACTGTACAATTAACTTTGTCGTGCAATTTGCCACGGTAAAATCGAATTCACAGGTACAACGATAAAAGTAGTTGTGCGTCTAGCATTTATGTCTAACGAGTGAAGAGAGAAAAAAGCATTCATTAGCAGCATGGATGAGAGAAACGAGTTTCAGGTTAGAAATTTTGATTTCTACGTCAAACCGCACAACACGCTGAGGGAACACAAGATCGTGAACTCCTTTTCGGAGGCTTGCTGTGTCGCAAAGTTCAGCCCACATTAATTATAAGTCATCACACGATCAACACGCATAACTGCGTCAGTGCCGTGACAACTGAGACACGTTAGAGCACTCGACTACTGTGCCCAACGATGCGAATCGAATCCCGGCCGCGGTGGTCGCTATTAACTGGAAGCGAAAAGCAAGGCGGCCGGGTGCTGTCAGTGCACGTTAGTCAGTGCCCGTTAGTCAGTGCACGTTAGGAACACAGGTGGCCGAAATTTTTGAAGACCTTCACAACGGCGTCTCTCATAGCCTGAGTCGCTTTTGGACGTTAAACCCGATAACCTAAAGCCAACGACTGTCACATCTGATAGAGGGATTCCTGTTCGCCACTGACGGTATCATATACCCAAACCATGCTTATCGAACGTACTTTTACGGCCTCGCGTATCATATCTACCTGCCATCCTTATTGTTCGAACTCAATTCTCATTACAATGAAATTTTCTTATCGTATTTGTTTCCCTGATATTTTGCTTCTAATAATGACGGTTACTGAGTCAGTACACCAATGGTTACTTGAGTAGTAAAAAAAGCTGTTAAACTTCGCGGTCATTTTGGTGGGCCTGAATTGCCCACGTGAGATCTTATGATTGTGACGCCACAACCCTCTCGACACTTCTGGTTTTCGCTGCAGGATTTTGAGGCTTACTAGTAACGTCGGCTCCAACACTATGACATAAATTGTTGAAATGCGAAGTCCTTATAAATGCTGCGTCCAGGTCCGCACTGCAGCGCCCAAGTGTGCCTTATGCCGTCTCGAAGAAAACTCGGTCTGCTGTACTATCAGTGGCGCGGAACATTTCACATAGCTTCCGGTACATTTAGGAAGGCTTAGGAAGCAGGAAACTGTATGGACAACGGCTAAAAAAGAAGTTACAAAAGGGCGCCTGTCGATAGTCCATACACGGCTATGCAGATATCTCTGTGTAAACTAAAGTTATTGAATGGACATCTTTTTTCCAGACAAAGATGACAGTAACTGTGAATAATGCGCAACTTCTGAAACATCGCCTCAGCCAACCCCGATCGTCACGAGGTCAGGGCACCGCTTGCTGTACTGGGACGAGTTTCGCTGGAAGCTTAAGAGTACTTGTTCATGCGGCAGGAAAACAAAAACAATCGCGAATAGGGTAAAGAGCTTTTGTAACATACTAAATAATCTTATCGTCCCAGAAGCTACCCGCATGACGCAGCATTGGAGATTGTATTCAAATTATGCAGTTTGAACGCATGCATTATATAAAGTGTTAGATTGGAACACTTAAAAGATGGAAATTCAATTTTGCGTTTTATGTCAACTTTGCCCTGACTTTACACTGGGTTCTAGAACTCGTTCTGTGAGAAACAATATACATATTGTAGGTTCAAAAACATTCACTTACCAAGTCCAATGTCTCGATCATGTCCGTCTTGTTCAGGCGCTTTAAAAACACTGCATAAATTGAAGTTAGGCAATGAAAATCGGCACTGTAGATCACTGAACATGTCTGCATATTCATGACGTCTTTCTGAAAAGAAATATACCGTAATGGTTATAGGAGTAGCCAGTGTATATACATATTCTGTAACCTCTATCTACAATGGGCCCGTTTCATTCTAGTAACGTATTTTGTGACATCCACCTACAATGGAGCCGTTTCATTTTAGGCCGCAAAGAGTGACACCTTCTGTGAACGACAGTCTGAGCCAATACAGCCTTTCGCCTTAAAAAAAAGACGGCCTTCTCCTAATTTATCTTGGAGTCAACTTAGGAAAAAGCCTACCATCCAAAAATATTACAGCCACTTTCTGGACAACTCAATAACTAAGAATTCGCCGTTTCCAGATAGCGATGGTCATAGACCTCATCATGTGCTAGGCATCGAGCCCAACTTCTGCCCCTTATCAATGTAAGCTGTTTTGACTGAGTTTTTCTGTACTCCAGCTCAGTGAACGAGCACTAATATATTTGATGGTCCTCATCAATCGCTATGATGTAGCGCCCGTTATAATGCACTTGAAGCGCCATCGTAATACTTCACGGAAGCCTGAATGGAAACAAAGCGCTCAACGGCGGAATTCCAAATAATTTTGGTGCAGGATAAGGATGAATCTAGTATTCGCCAAAGTCACAGAAAACAACATAGGCGAAATGGTGCAGCCGTTCTTCAAAGATACTTCAGGTGTTCTGCAGGATGAAGCGGCACTTGCAGCTGCTAAAGGAAGGTTTACGTTACGTCAGAGGAAGCATCATTGTTCACGTTGATTTTGGAGGCGTACGGTAAGCCCTCTCATACAGAACCTTTTGTTTGGAATCGATCATGTTCTCTAAGTTCCTGTCCAAACGTCCTTTACATGTTTTGTGTCTGCTGTAAAAAAAAAAAAAACTCTAAATTAGGCACGTATTAAGTAAAAGCGATGCTATGGCATTGGTGCCTTTGGCAGGAACAGGTGCGCTTAGTAAATAAAAGGCATTAGTGACTGCGAATAACTTACCACGCATTTGAAAAAAGACCGGCAAAATATGTTTCCGTAACTTTCTATAGGCAGCCAGCCAGAAACCGACAGAATTAACCAACTGAATAATTCATTACCGGTCTTAAAACAAAGGAAAAACATGGAACCCTTACGCCAAAATATAAGTAAAGCAAGTTGCACAGAGCAAGACAAAATATCTGTCCACTGCACTGTTTGTTAGATTTTAGAAATAATCGGTTCAACGAAGCGAAACTTTGCTGAAGTCTGCCTAAATTCAGCAAAGGCAGTTAACGGAGTGGTTCAAACCACACTTAAAAAACAAAGAAAAATAACCACAATCAGAATTCTCCCAGTATCATTTGTTTTCTTAAATGAAATGTGACATCGTTACATCTGCAAGTGCTGGGCGGCTATGTTAGCACATCAACAATTGTTTTCAGAAGATCTGTCCAGAATGCCTTAAATTGCGAAAGCTTTCACAGTAGGGATTTCTTGAATGAATGGAATCGAGCTTTGCTATGAATTCATTTCACAGAGAATGTTGACCAAAGATATGTATACAATAAACGAATTCACAGGTGTGGAAAGAGCAACACTGAAAGCCTAGCGATGGGCGCAGTGGCTGAAAACATCCAATAAACACGTTTCTTGAAGGAGTTGGCAGCCTGTCTAAATTATATCAGCAGCCACTAGCAAAACTTTGCAGTTGCCACAACCGAAATAAACGAAACTGGGTATTCAATGCGTTCGGGAGGTTGTGCGTTTGGATCCAGCCAACTCCAGGTTAAGGTTTTTTCCTCTCTACTACTTATTCAATTGTCCGCACGAACATAACCTTTCTTAACAATGATCAAAGTGAAAAGAATAATTGATGCGTTCTTCAGTGGAAGCGGCTGCTGGCGCCTTTAACGTGCTTCTCATAAAGTGCCGCACGTATCCCAAAATTTCTTCGTTAATAAATTAGGGAGCTGGTGCTTAAGCAGGTACGAAACAGTGTATGCGAACGTGGATCAAAAAAGGGCTTTTCAGACGACTTGGGCCTTTAATGCTTTGCTGTGATACCCTGACTTGCGGTATCTAAAATTTCAACCCCAGGGACGTTTTCATCGTGAAATGATTATCAAATCACAATATTCTTCGTCCTCTCTCCTTTGTCAAAAAGTGTTGAGGGTTAAGCTCATTTTGAACCCACAGTGACACGAGCGAAAAAGGGTTTGGGCTGCTTTACGTGCTTGTGCATGGTTTAGCATGGTACACGATTTGACAGTTTCAAATCTGGGAAGCTCAAGATTTGCCTTAATGAAGAATATTCGTGCTGTCACCTTTAACACCACGTTTTCATTGCGTTCTTCCTCTAGTTTTTTTTTATTAAAGTTAGTTTTTTTGAGAAAAAAGGCACAGCATCTGTCTCACCCTTGGGTGCCCTAGCGAAAAGACCGTATGAGTCACAATAACTTCATAGAGATTCCTCATACTAAACTCATACAGATCTCATACAATCTCATTTATTTCTCATATGTTGAATGAGACTTGTTTGAGATGATATGAGATTTGTATGAGTTTAGTGTAAGTTTGGTATGAGAAATCTGTATGAGGTTATTGTGACTCATAGGGATTTTTCGCTAGGGTGGTGGCTTAAAACTATTAGGCCAACGTAATTTGGAAGCAGTGAAGTCAAAGACGGGATTATTAATGCTCTGCCACTGAAAGCCGTACAGAGGCATGATAGTCATTTTTTTTCATACTGGGAGGATTAAAGAGGTCGATGTCAATGCTGCCAATGCCGACTAAAAAATGTTTCCGACATTGAAGTACTAAAAACTCCCTCACATGAAAAGGCAAAGAAACCAAAATAAATTATTGCATGTCCATACACATGAACGTGTAGCATAAACGCATTTGTAATAAATGCCCCCTTTTAATCTGCATATTAAATAGTAGTCACATAGTGCTTCGAGTGATTGTGATAGATATATAAAGACCATCGAACAAGTGTAGAGTGGCAGCTTCAGTTCGCAAGCTGAGCAAACGTTTCGGCAAGTAGACTTGTCTTCGTAGCAAGGGTAGAGTGGAAGCCTCAGTGCGCAAGCCGAACAAAAATTTCGACAAGTGGACTTGTCTTCGTTTGGGCCCAGACAATGTCAGATCCATTTGCCGAAACTTTGGCTCGGCTTGCCAACTCAGGCTCTCCCACTACTCTTGTTCAGTGCCTCTTTGATACTGTGCAGCCATCTTCTTTCTCTCATTCTGCCCTGTTATAGATATGATCACATATTGTTGATATACGTGTTGTTTCTGTTGAAGGAAAACAAGAGGAAAAATTTCGAATGACGAGTGTTGAAAGGAAACGACGTCTCGTAGTTCGTGCCCCGCAAGTTCTATTATTTAGAGAGAAAATATTAAAAACCTTTTATTATGAATCGAAATGCTCAGGGGAAAATTTGAAGCTGCCAGACAGCCACGAAAAATATGAAACACAGATGATTCTGAGAAGTAATGTCAGCGTAACATTTTAAGTCCGATATCCTTAACCGCCACTTGGCCTAGAAACTTCGACGTCGGCGTAAATGAAGGATTTCGCCCTGATTAGTCCTTAGTTGCTCGCGTTGTTTGAAAAAAAAAATTGATTGGTTGACAGATCACGAGATTCCTATCAGATGAGATCACGCGGCACTTTAAAAGAACTGCTCACATTGAAAAGGCCGCCGGGCATGGAATGAAGGCGAATTTCACATATATATCACATAAAAGCTCATTACACATTTCAATAATTTGCATATTAAAGAAATGTATTATACACGAAGGAAAATTTCTACCTGTCTGAACCCATGACCTTTCGTTCTGCGCAATACATGCTATCAACACGGAGACGTACGCTCCGCTTCTGCGCCTGGAGAACAAGCGTGAATTTATGTGTATGTCGTCTTTTCTGTCGGCTATAGTGGTATTTTACAAATCTCATTTAACAAGTCTGCGTACAATGCGAAAGGTGACGATTATAGAGGTAGGGAGGTACCAGCTACAGAGGCAACTAGCATAGTCGATGCTTCACGTTTACGACTCTTTTCCTTCACATGGTATATTGGCGCTGGCTCTCGAAGGCCACCAAAACGCTGCCCCAGTCATATTGCACGCTGTCCTCTGTTCGTACGTAAGTGCTAAACTTTGTTGCTTAAGTGCTTTCCATTCGCAAGCGGGCGTCGCTGCAGATACTTAGGGTATTCCTTTTATATATGCGAAAGCATTACTTCGCTATGTTCACAGATTTCTGTCCGCAGACCGCGTCCGGAAAATCTTTTCCGCAGCAGTTGTGAGTAATTGACAAGAGGTAGAAGCTAATGAGTGTGTCAATCGATAGAGGATGACGTAATATTG
The DNA here is from genome assembly GCA_023969395.1 of Amblyomma maculatum. Classification (NCBI taxonomy): domain Eukaryota; kingdom Metazoa; phylum Arthropoda; class Arachnida; order Ixodida; family Ixodidae; genus Amblyomma; species Amblyomma maculatum. The sequence continues at coordinate 237,837 of JAJIZL010019794.1, read as the reverse complement.
TGTCCGAAAAAATATTTATTGAATAATTTAATTAGGTAATAATTAGAATTATTGGTTCACAGGGAAGGGAAGGCGCAGTATCCGTATCACTTGTTCTGTAGACACCTTAACGGCGCCGTAAGGAAGGTGAGAGTGAAAGCGGAAAGAGAGAAAGGAGTGCCGTAGTGGATGTGACGTCACGCAAGTGGAAGTAGAACCGAAAAATGGCATGGGAAGGGATTGGCGCGCAAATTTGAAAGTACTAAAGAATAAAATGGGTAAACAAGAAGTGAATTGAGCAGTTAGAAGCAACCAACAGTATCATCCGTGCTTTCGCATTACTCCAATGCAGATTCTACAGTATTCTTTAATTTTTTCTCGGCGCAAAGGCGCCACAGAAAACTGGAGACCACGGTTGCGTCATGTGCCTAAGTAGAAGCCTCAATGTCCCTTATGTCGTTTTCTGCCGAATTTAACTTGCAATAGGTAAAAAAAGGAAATAAAAATAAAAAAATGAAATAAAATAAATAGTAAAGGAAACCCTATATAATAAGATCTACGAATTTTGCATTGACACACTTTTTTCTGAAACCAAAAATTAAAAAAGCAGCTGATTAGTCTTCACTAAATAATGAGCTTTAGTGAACGAATACTGGAAGTTCACATTGGCGACTCTGAACAGCTATGAATTGGTTTCACTGGGGTAGGACTAACTGTATTTTTGAAATCTTGGTCCAATATAGCTGGGACACTCTATATATAGTATACATATATTGTGAAAGAAGACCAGGTCCAGACGGCAAGGTCGTGAAGGCAAGGCAAGGTATGCCGTGTCAGCGTTTAATCTGATGGAGAAAACCCAAGCGCGCGCCAGAGCCGGCGCCGCGGGACGATGATGATGGTATGTACAAGAGGAAGAAGAACATCATGGTATGTACAAATGAAAGAAGATCCGTGGAGAGCTCACACAATCTCCCCGGGGGGTCGGAAGCGGCCAGCCTGGCCGCTCCTAACCAACCGATGTACCGCGGCGCACAAACGGCTTCAAGCGAGATACATGAACAATTTCTGTTCCACGGTGGCGTCGGTCAGCTGGGGGATCAACAGGTGTGACTTGGTAGTTTACTGGGGAAGTTTGGTTGATTACCTTGTAGGGACCAAGATAGCGGTGCTGAAATTTATCACTAAGGCCAGGGGTGCGCAGTGGTGTATAGAGCAGTACTTCATCACCAGTTCGAAAAGACACGACGCGATGCTTCGAATCGTAGCGACTGTTTCGGTCTTGCTGGCACGCTTCTGTGTTGAGGCGGGCAAGATGACGGCATCTGGCCACACGGGATAAGAACTGGGCTGATAATGATGAGGAGAAGTCGGGCGTAGAAAAGAAGGAAGTGTCGAGGATTGTAGTAGGAGGACGGCCGAAAACGAGGAAAAATGGGGAGTAACCGGTAGTCCGCTGTACTGCAGTATTATAGGCGAATGTGACGAATGGTAGAACAGTATCCCAATTTCGATGATCCGGTGTGATGTACATGGATAGCATATCCGATAGGGTGCGGTGAAATCGCTTAGTCAGACCGCTAGTCTGGGGATGGTAGCTTGAGGTTGTCTTATGGAGGGTCGATGACGCACGAAGAACTTCGGATACGACTGTCGATAAGAAGGCCGTCCCGCGGTCACTTAGAAGCACCCGAGGAGCGCCATGACGCAATACAATTGACCGCAAAAAGAAATTAGCTACCTCTTCAGCGGACCCAGTCGGAACAGGGGCCGTCTCAGCATAGCGTGTAAGGTGGTCGACAGCTGTTATAATCCGATGGACCACCATTGGAGAGAGGTAAGGGACCATATAAGTCGATGCCGACTACGTCGAATGGTGTGGCGGGACAGGGAAGGGGCTGTAGAAGACCAGCGGGGGAAGAAGTCGGCCGCTTGCGACGTTGGCACAGGTGGCAGGAAGCAACGTATTTAGCTATGGTGGTAGACAGGCCAGGCCAAAAGAATCGTCTTTTTACGCGGTCGTATGTTTTGTTAAAACCAAGGTGACCTGCAGTAGCGTCATCGTGGAAAGCCGCTAGTGTACGTGGGCGAAGCACACGCGGTACGACTGGGAGCCAGCGAATTCCATCAGGATAATACACGTAGCGGCGTATTATGCCATCTTCAAGCTTGAAATTTCGAAGCTGTCGGCGAAGCCTAGCGTCTTCTGTCTTCCTGTCTTCTAGCCTAGCGTCCTGTCTTCTGTGAAGCCTTCTGCGAAGCCTTTTTCCGTAGCAAAAGATAGAAAAGGCTTCGCAGAAGGAGCACTATACGTCATTCCGAACTCAAAACGAATCCCTATCTGAAACCCCAATATTTGAACAAGTCCCCATCTTCCCGACATTGGATGTGTAGTTGTGGCCAACGCAGTGGTCACAGTGGCATTTATGTGGATCACATTCAAAATCTTGCCCACAAGAGCCCCGAACCTTGGTACTAATCTGAGAAAAATGGTGCCAAGGTTATATGACTATGACTAACTCAGTGGCGAGTTCAAGTTCAGGATAGAGACGCCAAAATGTGGCTTAATGATGCATTATCCGCACGAGGTACTCTACATGCGACGTCATGTGCGTCTTGGGTGCGAAGCTCGAACGTTACCAAGTAGGTGCCTGTTCTACATGTGCGTGTAATGCGGAAGAGACAGTGGTGACCTTTTCGTTGCTCAAATAAGATAGCAGGATGCTTCTTCGCAGCTGGTAGTTTGTAGCTCTGGCTGGAAGGAAATATCTCCGCTAGCCGCAGTGAGCGATTGCTACCAAGTTGGGGTTCTGAAACCTAACCGGTGGTACGGCCTGTTTGTCAGAGAAAATAAATGATGCCTGATAACCGACAATTTATTGAGCGAAGAGTCGTTGATTTACACGATACGTTACAGTGCAACATATCGACAATCGGTTATTTAAAGAAGGTGAAATTGATTACAAGTATACCGTTAATTCTGCACTATATACGCATGACTAAAAGATAAAATTTCGCTTGGTGCGGACTATCTGTGCGTACTGACTACGCATGCTTTATTTTATAATTGTTTATGAGAGCCATCGAAGACAAAAAGGAAAACAGAAGCATGACCTGACCTTACGCATGGCTTTCTGCCGTCATGCCTCGCACAGCATCAGTTCGAATAGAAAATCCGCTTCCAGTGACTACTTTTTTGTTGTTAAATAGGGGGGCACATTTGGAAAACATTTATGAATAGAATTAAATCCATATATACAAAACATCTGTCAATATAATTCAATCGATGTATGCACAAACGTGTAAAAGTAAATCCAAAGTTAGGGCAATGCGCAGTCCTATTTTAAAACGAGTGAAGACCATACCGAAGTGCGAAGAACCATCATGGCAGCGTTCAAGCTTAATATTCGATATCTGCCCTGATGATTTGTGTTGCCGCTACGCTTAGAGTTTATTTCTAACCTATGGTAAAAACTTACAATTTTAGCAGCGTCCATGCCGCGACCACTCTTCTGCAAATGTCGTTCTTTTATTTAATTCATTTTTTTACAAATACTGCAGGCCTTTCTCGGGCCCATGCAGGAGTAGATACAAAGGAGATAATACAGGGAAACAAGTTGGGCACATATATACTACAAAATAAGAATTTCTCATCATAGCGCCATCGTGGTGGCTGATGCCAATTCAGAAAAAAGAAAATAGCGGGTTCAGCACGGAAACAAGTATAGTTACAAAAACTACAAAATGAAAGTCACTATCATAGTTTTATCTTGACGGTATTACTGATTAATCAATGCTATTGACATGCTCTATGAATGATTCAGTTTACAGGAGCTGAGGGTAGTTTGTTCCAGTTAGATATGCGATGGAAACAAAGAATATTTATGAGCATTAATTTGGCTTATGGGTTGATGAAGTACATTCTCAAGGTTAGTTCTCGAAAAGTGACGAAATGGTTCCTGGAGGTATGTTTCTCTTGATTACCGTGACAAAGTAAGTACAGAAATTTTAATCTTGATGTTGTTCTACGGTGTTCCGAGCTGTGATGATCTGCTTTGTGAAGTTGGTTAGATACGCTGGTTAGGTATAGCGTTCTTTGGGATTATAAATGTATTCATGGAAAAGGAACGTTCCCAAACTAATTGAAGTTCCGATTGTTGTGGGCTGCTTGCGAACAATACAGAAAATAATTTTCCCCAAAATGCTTCCCCAGCGGAATATAAACCGAGTGCGGGTACTGTAAGAAAAAACGTTTTATTTTGAGGCAAAGTTTGTCCACCAGTACTTAATACATATTACGGGATTGGGTTCGGAAAGTGTGGCAATCGATTACTTCTAACAGGTTGCTACCCCTTTACGACAGAGCTTCACGTAGCAGATGATTTGATATCAGCTCAGTTCCAGGTGACAGCGCGCTTTTTCAAACATCCAGCAGCCGTTCGCATTACTAAAATTGAGCACAAAGTTTAGGCGCTGCTTCGTCCATTCTCGGCATGTGATCAAACGTATTGCTTTTCGTTTTTTAGGGCACTTCATTGTGAGTTAGGAAATCTACATCTGCCTTTCATAGACGAACAGGTCTAGCTTACGTTGGCAACGGCAAGAGAACACAGCTCAATGGATGTGATGTAGTGGTTGCTCACTTACTTGCTTCTTTAGGACTAGAGAGGAGGAATCCGAGGAACCAGCGAATGACTTCATGCCAGCCGGACAGCAAAGCCTCGTCCTCTTCCTGACGCAGCGTCTCCTCACCCGTGCGGTCCCACGCTTCTTGGCCAGCTGCCGCTTCTGGGCGCCGATAACGTTGGTAACATTTAACGGTGCAGAAGTATCGGCTGAATATAAGTCTTCTACACAATGAAAAGTTCGGCTTTGGTTTGAATCAATTAAAGGGCGAAATGCTCTAATAATTTTCCAGCATCATTTTACTTTGAACGTCTTCTGTACTATTAGTTAACATGGATCACCAAGTCTGAGTCTCCAGCGCTGCATAAAATGTTTCTTATTTTCCGTATTTTCAGTATTGTTTTCTGCCTGTGGAAGGACAGTATACCTACGTCTAAGCAGATCAGGAAATCACCTGATTCTTACTGAAACTGCGATACAATCGCTGCCTTGTTGCTTTATTTATGGCAACTGCCGGGTTAAACTCAGGTATGAGTCATAATGACAGCGATGATAAAGAGCTCTTATATAACCGAGTTTGTGCCCAACATGACATTATGTTCAGGGGTAACGTGAGGACACCGTTAGAATCTTGCTGTCAAAACTATTATTTTATTAAGGACTAAATTAAACGAAAAGCGAGGTACCAAGATTTGGATAATTACACGCAGTGATTGGTGCTTGCTGATATAGTAAACGTAACCAGAAAGAACATATCTGCGGTGAGGAATTAAGTATTTTCTAACTACTTCAGTGCTCGGTCACAAATTTCCCGCCGAGGGCATTTCGCTTCACACATTCCTTGCATACCAGCATAAGCCAGGACTGCCCAGCAGCTTAGGCCTGCACTTGCGGTGTTATAACGCAATTATTGTTCCGCGAGGAGCTCTCAGTATGCACAGTGTTTCCAGGGTTTATTCTACGTGCATACAATCTTCCAAAAACGGCGCAATAATTATTCTTGCATTTAAAAGAGGTCTCAGAAGTACCGCTCTTTTGGCTCAATATGCAGCATTAGGAGTGATTAGTAACCCTTAAGTGCTAGAGATGCATCTGTGTGTGAAGTGGCCTTAACAACGAACAGAATCTAGAACATTGTGAGGCCGCATCACCACAGTTATTGTTTAAGAAGCAATGCGAACTCCTAACCCACACAATGACATTGCGAGAGAGCGTAGATGCCCTAAAGTGAAGCCTAAAGATTGTTAATACAAAACATATTCTATGTTTTGTATTAACAATGCCACAGAACAGGAAGCAAGCATACGAGACAACACAAAACAGGTGCTTCCTTACAGTTAAATTAGGAACGAAGACAGTTCTGTGTACCGCACTATGCACAAAATCTAACCCAACAGTCTGCTCATACACGCAACAAACGTTGAAGAGTATAGGTCGTTAATGACAATAATCACTATTGCGCGATTTTAACGCATTTCCTCATGTATTGTTTTTCTTGCAATAGGTCGCGATAAAAAAACTCATAGCTGTGATTTTTATATACGAATTTGATCGAACTTTATATTGTAGCCCCTAACAAACCTTTAAATAGTTTGGTACGGTTTGGCTTGTGGTGCTTAACATGACAAAGCGACTCAGTCTATGAAAGACACCGTAGTGGAGGGCTCCGGAAATTTTGACCACCTGAGGTTCGTTAACGTGCAACTGACATCGCACAGCACACGGACGCATTGCTTTTTCGCCTCCATCGAAAAGCGGCTGCCGCGGTCGGGAGTCGATCCCGCATTCTTGGGCACAGTAGTTCAGTGCCCTAACCACTGCGGGGACTTTTAACTAATACCAGAGTCCTTCATCAGTAATCAGGCGCTCTGCTGGTACTAAATTCTTCACGAGTTCATTGTCACAAAGGAAGCATTTTGATGACATCTGCCAGCGTGTTCAATATGTGTCGACCACCTCGTTTGGGCTGACGTTGCTGACATGTTTTACTGCGAATATTTTGCGCGTACTTCAGGCGCTGTGTCATGCTTCTAAAAGACACAGGCTCTGATGGCAGCAAGGTGCTACGCCGACCAACGAATGACCACTCGGCGGTTTATTTCTGGCCTTTATCAAGATTACGGAACGAAAGGAGGGAAAGGGATTGGGAGGAGGAAAGTGACAAGTTGCTTTGCTTCCGAAAAAATAAGCTGCAGTCTGATACAGGCGCCACCTTTAAGGGTATGAAGTGACCGCGTTAATGGTTTTCATCTGCGGCACTGCTTTCCGATACACGTTTCTGTTCATGATTTACGCTACTAGCTACACCACCTGTGTTACCATCAATCAAATCCAGCAATCAAGCCCTCATAGCTTAGAGTCGTAAGCTGACACTTTTTCCAGAAATACCGCCCTACATAAAGCTTCGCCGACACGTAATTCCGTTTCCTCAACGGTAGGGTCCCACAACTTCTTTCCCTTGCTGATTGCCTCTCAGCGGATTAAACGGCGATTGTAACGAAGAGGCGTCTCTGAACGCAACCTAAAGGTAATATGCACTCACTGAAGACAGGAAATTATTACGGTTAAGGTAATTGAATAGTGATACCGTTGTCATGCCGTTACCTCGTGGCTCTGTTCACGGCTTGTTTTGCGACTATTAAGAATTAAAAACATCACATAATGCAACCTAAATGAGAACACCCCCTGGAAAGATCTTGGTAGCTTATTTTAACGTTGCGATTTAAGAACAAATTAGAAGTTCTACTGACAGGATTCGAACAAACGTTTTATTCACTCACTGCTCAGGTAAGTAGTGTCATACCACTGCGCCACTGATAATTTTTTTTTATTGCCAAATTTATATTCAGATTTTACACATAAAGAACATTACTTCACAAACACACAACATGGGATAAAAACCACGCGAGTTCGGGCTACGTAATCCATTAAAAATCAGGCATGTGCAGCAACACTACCATTCTCGGTAGAAACTCAGGCACTTGATCTTGTGTCTTGAAACCATCAATAACACTAGCAACGGCTTCTCAAAAATACTGCCATATTTTCCTCGCATCAACGTCTGCATGCCTGAAAGCCATTCTGAATCACCAAATAACTGTGCAGGAACAATAAAATGATTATGTCCAGCGGTAGCCCATCATCATCTTCAATTGGTAAAAATCGGATTCCGAATACATCCACGAGTAGGTCTTTTTTAATCGTTCGTTGTAGAATGTCCCAGAAGAAAAATGCTCCCCAACAGTCTAAGCAAACGTGTTCGAAGTTCCCGGCTTGCGGCATATGAAGCCGTGATTTCACTAAGGTACAAAAAAAAAAACTTTTCATTTCTAAATAGGTCTTAATTTCTAGTTTATTGCTATGGAGCTTGAAAACGAAAGTTTTTGCTTCCCCTGGTGCAGCCATATCTGTTACTCGTTTAAGGACTGAATTCTATGGGCCTGCACAGTACAACGATCTGTACAATGGGATCGGGAGAAAGACATCTCACCAGTATAATTGTGAAGTTTCTTTCGCGTCACAACTAATAAATATTCAAATGAAAATCGGGCCTGCAATACACGACATGACATGTACACCTCTTTACGGATTCCGGAAATCCTCCATTACATGCTCGCCGAATTTACAACTAAATTTGGCTAAACTTTCTTCAACCTAACCTCACACACAGTTCGTAAAAATTTGTCCTTGGTATCAGGAAATATAATAAAACTGTTAACCACTTGGCGCAAATACAAATGCGCCAAACCACCTCCTCCAGAGCGGAGGCGATAAAACAAGCTGTTTCAGCCGGTGCGCTCCCAAGTACTTCCCCACACAAAAATGGCGAACACACTGTGTAATCTCCGCACATTCCCAAGAGAAGAATGCAGTACTTGTAAAAGAAATAAATTACAAATCGTAGTGCGTGCAAACATAGAACAACCAAATCCTTTTGTTTTTCAGCCTTCCCATGTACTTCTAAAACCCGCTGCAGGGTTCCAATATGACTCACTGTGTCAGTAGTGGCACTTCTAAATACTTCACTGAGGTTGTTACCCAAGGCATGTTTACGAAATTCTCAATGGTTTTGGGTCACTCTTCATGACAGAAACCCAGATGCTTATCGCAGTTCACAGCACTCCTGCTCACATAAGAAAAGCCCTTCACCAATTTGAGAGCACTGTGAATGCTTTCGTAGTCGGCATAGAAGACGACAATGTCATCGGCATACGCGATTATGCGGACCTCTGCTTCATGCATACGAAACACTCGGCCGCTGCTGCTATCGACAATGCTCAGACAAAATGGTTCAATATACAAGCAGAAAAGCAATGGCGACAGGGGGCAGCCTCGACGTTCAGAGCGCTTCACTTTGATGCGCTTAACCACCCGCTTATTTACTATCAGGTGCGTCGTACACCCTCTATACATCATTGCGATTCCGTTGCAAATAACTGAGCCCAGATTTGCACAACGAGTACGGTGGACCTTTAAATGCGCTCCTATTCATTTTGCCAATATCTCCCCAATCTGTCACCAGGGGATGCTGCTCAGGGACCCTACTGCTGTGTCTTTCTTGTGCGCTAGCACCATGTCTGAATTCGTTTTACTAACTAGCCGTATTAGGAGCATTGACTGCCTACCAACGCTTTGCCTAGCAAAGCTGCCGCGCTTCCGTCACCACAATGCAGCCAGGACGACGAAGAGGTTGATTTGAGGCGGACAATTCCTGCATGTGAGCATGGGATGCAGGTCACCGTCACGCAAGACTTAACAGGCGACGAATGTGCATCTCATTTTATACAATCGTACAAAGCTACGTGACAGAACATCAAAACCGTCTTGCTGCAGTAGTGAAGTAGTTATCGTACTCGACTTTTGCGGGATTGAATCTTGGCCGCTGCGGCTGATTTCGATGGAAGTTAAAAGCAAGGCACCCGTGTGTGCAATTATTCCCAAGCGATCGAAATTTTCAGATCCCTCTACAACAGCGTCTCCCTTAGCCTGAGGCTGTTTGGAACATTAAACCTCAGAAACCAACCCATCATTTTATCCAAACCCCACCGCGGTGGGCCAGTGGTTAAGATGCCCGACTACTGTGGATCGATCCCGACGCCGGCGGTTGCGCTTGGATGAAGGCTAACGGAGAGGCGTTCGTGCTGTGTGCAATTTCAGTGTACTACGTTACACTGAAATTACTCCGTAGCCCTGGCTTACGGCGCCTCTTCCTCTCACTCCGCTTTCACTCCCACCTTCATCCCCTCCCTTCAGTTCTGTTCAGTCGTGTCCGACTCTTCGTGACCCTATGGACCATATCACGGCACGCTTTCCGGTCTCTCACTATCTTCCTAATTATCCTTTCCCTTACGGCGCGGTAAAAGTGTCCACGGAACAAGTGTGACTGATACTGGACCTTTTCTTTCCTTTGAACCAATTATAATTATTATTATTAATGTTAATATTATTATTAGTATCATTATATTTGTTATTTTATCCAAATACCGAAAACTGGCCGACAGAATACCAAAACCATCCTGTCGTGGTTAGGGCGCTCGCGGAGCAAGGGTGCAGAATGGAATCCTGGCTGCGGTGCCGCTTTTCCACGGAGGAGAGCCGGAAATGATGATGAAGACAAAGCGCAAACACACAAGGACAGGGCAGAGAAGCAGACGAGACATGCCCAAGTCACAACGCTTCTGGAGAAAAGGAAAGCGTCGGTGTGCTGTGTTGGTATTGTCGTTGTTGCGACTGCAGGAAGGAGAAAAAGCAAATAGGCGGGCCTGCCAACTGGCTCTAGCTGAGCAGCCCCCGCTGCCTCGTGCACAGAAAAGAGAATTCAGAGGAAAGGAAAGAAAATTATGGCCGGTTTGCATAGTTAATCAAATGCGAAGTAAGTGCATAGCACTGCTTAACCGTTGTACTTAGCACGTTAAGCCCGGCGAACCTGCGCCGCAGCGGCTGACGACCCGGCTTCATCCAAGTTGCGACGCGAAGCAAATGCGTGGCGCAGCCGAGTCCTCAGCTTTCCTTACACCATCTTCAGAAATGAGCGAAAACAGGCACAACGTACCTCTTTACAATGCACTGCTCTGCGGCCGAAAGGTCTGGAGTGGGATCATAGGGGGAGAGAAAGAGAGAGGGAAACGCGCTTGAAGGCGAATGCCAGACGCCAGTTAAGGCGCGGAGGTCAGCACAAGCTGTTCACGACGCGGCGAGCGGCTCGGACTTGAGGTCCAGGGAACACCGCGCGTGCACGTCTGCTGTCCGTGAAGGCTCAGGAGTGACTGATGCGAGGGGAGAGATGCCGAAGTTGAGGACGCGCGAGCACCACACGACTGCTTAGTCCGCAGTAACACACGCTTGTGAAACGCTGCCCAGTGACGGCCGCCATGTCTGCAACTGACACGCTCCTCTCTCACTGTCTCTCACTGGGTGCATCTTTGCGACCGCTCCGCCTCCTCAATGCTGAGCTATCATGATAAGATCGTCACGCTCTACTTCATTATCACACGCGCCCACGCCCGCTCGCGCGCTGCGTACAGATGGAGAAGGCCACTTCAGCGGTCTGCGCATGTGCAAAGACGTCTCCGCTTGGCCGCTCAGCTCCGGTCGTTGTGAAAACGATGAGCAAAAACTGTTAAGCTGTCTACGACTGAGAACGCAACATTCTTATGTACGTTCCAGTCATATGATGCGCAGCCCCAGAAGGGATTTCGTTATATCTGAGAGAGGCGCGATAAATTCAGCGCGATAAACATCTCTCATTTCATCTTAAAAGAGCGCGAAAAACACAAGACTAAAAGGAACAGGAGACGACACAAGCGCATCCGTCCATGACGGAGACGACATCCGGAGACGACACAAGCGCACTGTGACCGCATCCGGTGACAGTGAAACCTGCATCGTGCCTGTGCTCCTCCCCAACGATTTCACCAAACTATCAATGCCAAGCATGGTTAGCGGCGCCCCAACTACCTCGTAGGTCAAATGGCCTTGGTACAATGGACGCGGGCGGCGTTTCTTGTCAGTGGGGCCTCGGGGCCTCCCCTCACCCAGTATGGTGAGGGAAGGAGTCAATAACGCCCTAACCCAATCACCTGTATGTTAAGCACATAATGGATAACAAATGTTTGAAACACCAACTACCACCCTGTCAAAACGAGCTCGAAGTTTTCCTACCCCCGCGCCCCTTAGGAGAAAATCATGGTGATATGAGAGGTTAAATAATATTCTCCACTTTTATATCTCATACAGACCTTCACGCAAGTGTCAAAGGCGCATAACTTTTGGAAATGGCTCAAATACTGTTGTCCAGCTGCTGTAGGGCTCGCGAAGGAAGAGTTCTACAGTTTGTGTAAATACGTTCTCGAGCGAGCTGGCATCAGCTAGCGCGACTGCACGACGGAGCCAATGATGAGCAGTCAATGAGGTTTAGGACGCCGCTGCACGTATCTGCAGTGCAAGAAGAGCAAGGAAAAGGATTACCTGTGACGGCCGTAGTCATGCTGAGTTCTTTTCCGTCTTCTTCGTCTTCGCCTATAGTAACATTGCCGCCTACCCACATGGAGGGGATTGACCAAGTTGTAGTGGCATATACATACAAATTTCCACAGGCGATTACGACAAAAAAACCACCAAGCAGGGATTTCACAATATGTATTGATGAAAAATGGCAGACGAACATTTAAACTAAAATAAGCGTAATATTTGGTTGAAATAGGTATCGAAAAATTTAAAAAAGAGTTACCAATTTAGCCTACCAGTCGCAGTTGTGTAATCATGGAGAATCCTCCATATCGAACGTTATGCAAATCCTTTGGCGCTGTCACAAAATGACAGGGAGGCAAGCTTCAGGAATGCAGTAATGTCAGTTTCCTGGTTTCGTGTTTAGGTTTAATGCTGCAAACTCAAGTTACCGACATTCTAGTGGAAACCAAGGAGAAGAAATGGGAATGGGCAGGACATGTAGTGCGAAAAGAGGATAACCGATTGTCGCTTAGGGTAACAAACTGGATTCCAAGGGAAGGAAAGCGTGGCAGGGGGCGGCAGAAAGTTACGTGGGCGGTAGAGGTTATGAAGTTCGCAGGGGTCAAGTGGATGCAGCTTGCACAGAACCGGGTTAATTGGAGAAATATGGGAGAGGCCTTCGCCCTGCAGTGGGTATAGTCAGGCTGATGACGATGATGATGCAAATATTTTCAGGTATGAAGAACCAGGGAATAATAATGAAAAAGCATTCGACACAGACCTTTGAGACTGCTTGGATGTGATCATACGAAAGCAGTAAAATCTGGTTCCTAATTCTTCGTTCTCCAAACTTTTGCAACGTTTTCCCGCTGCCTCTCTGCCGCATCTATGCGTCTTGTTGGGGTTTTTGTAGCATCGAAATGGCCTTTAATAGTAGACGTTCTTCGTCGGCATGCCGTCGAGCTCATTGTAGACTCTCACGACGACCACAACGTTTGGATAGTCTATCTCTTAAACTCTATGTCGAATTGATTATTAATAATGCTACGCTTACCTTCCGCGCCCCCGAGAAGGACCGTTCCGAATGGCGGTTCGAAACAAAAGACCGAATTACCAGTTACAAAGAAGTGACAAAATTTTACCGCCTAGCTCGACGGACAATGCCGCCGCCTCACCCGGCACTTAGTCGGGAGGAAGCGGTCATCCTAAGGCAAATGCAAACCGGGTCACTCCTAGCCCCGGCAGTGCTACACGTCCTCCACCCAGACATCTACACGAGTGATATGTGCAGTGTATGTCAAGTGGGTCCGGCGGACCAATGGCGCATCATGTGGGACTGTGCCAGGTTCCCGACCGAAGCTGCATCCAGGACATACCCGCCGGAACTTCAAGTGCTGTGCAGAATACAGACAAGGACATGCAACTATGGGCCGTCCAGCAGGCCCGGGGTGCGCTCGAAAAGCACAAGCCTCACAACCCACCACAAACGGGCCAAATGAGGTAGTGCAGAGTAGGGCTTAACCCCGGGTAGACGCTTGGCCAGCGTCACGACGCTTTAACCCGTCGTTTGCCGGCTCCCTAATAAAGTTATACATACATACATACATACATACATACATACATACATACATACATA